>CP136060.1:170084510-170594510 GCA_032464435.1 Aegilops umbellulata | reverse complement strand
CATATTATCTAACCGCTTATATAATCAACCACAATTATTTGTACCCAGTCGCTCGAAATTCCCTAGGTTGCACACGAATCCTATTGGCTGATTTCTTTTTTTCAGGACAAAAACAAGGAACGAGTTTTGGGATTATGCACCAGTGCCAGTACGAACGGAGTAGGACAGTTGGCAAGCAATACATTGACCTCTACTTATTGATGAAGCCAGTAATAATCAAATTACGAAGGAAAAGAAAAAAGACAAAGGAAAATATCTGCACGAATCTTCGCGTAACATCAATGGCATAGGAACTAGATGTGCATTACTTAGAGCACATCTAGATGTGCTTTAGCAATATTGTCAAACAAAATCCCTAATCATCATTGCAAACAGGGCATAGAACATGGCTAATGCGATAACCACAACTACACATGCTAGTTCCTTCTTTCTCTTGCTTTCTTACTTCATCGTAATGATTGTACATTCCAGATCAACCAGTTTCTTCTTCAGCTTTACGTTATCTTCTGCCAGCTTGGTGATAACACTCCGAGCCCTGCCATGCCATTCTTCATCCAGCCAGTTAATAAATGCACAAGCCTAATATCCCTGCCAATGTTAAATAGTATTCAGGATGAGCGGTGGCATTAACTCAAGTAAAATGATGAACTTAACACTAACCTCTAAGGGGCAACTGAGAAACCGCCTACCAATGTTGAATCCCTCCGTGCATACACGTCGAGCGGGAGTGTGACCGTGCACACAACTCAGCTTTTGGTACTTCTTGTTGGCACAAAACTCGGAGTCAAACTCATGTTGTGGGAGTCTGGAGTCATGCTCCGGATCCGGTGGCAGATTGCTTTCGTGGTGGGGGCGGTCATTCAGGATGCATTCAACAAGGAGCTACTTTGGACATACTAGAAAAGACCGGGATAGATTGGAACCTGGTAGGACGACTCGGATCCGTAGTACACCTGCCTTCTGATGACCTTAGGCAAGTGCTCGGCGGCGACCACCGTTGTGGCGGCGTTGCCTAGAGCGGCATGTAACTTCCCAATTTTTATTTAATTCGGATGTTAGTAGAATCATTGAATGCATATCATATTTTATTGCATTTTTTGGAGTTTTTGAAATATTCAAATAATATTTTCTACTCAAGAAAAACAAATGAGAGAGGATAAGATGACTTCCTCAAACTTATAAAAGAGTTGGAAATTTCATTTGAATATTATTTGAAGTTTTTGGAGTTTATTTGGTATTTTTTTATTTGCAAAAAGTGCATTAGTTGCATTAGGAAAATGTTTTTTTCTGTGCTTAGATTAATGTTCACTATGCTCTAGATATTCCAAGATAATTTTATGAATTATGGCGGTATTTTTAGAATTTTGTTTGAATTGTTTTGGCTTTACAAAGTCTTCTGTAGAAAAACAAAAAAACCCACACGCACACACCGCCTGGACCGAGGCCAACTCGGCCGAGGAGCGCCCCGTTGGCCCAGACACGTTTTGGCCCAAGGCCAGGTTCCCAGCGCCCGCAGGCCACCGCTCGCCCGCCTCTCGTCTCTCAACCGCCCGCTAGCCGCTACCCCTGACGCATGGGGCCCGCCTGCATCGTCCGTAACCTCCCGCTCGCCCCACTCGGATAGAGCACGCGTTATGAGGACATCAATACCATTGTTACACCCACAGCCCCTGCTACATACTGGACCAATTACTAGATGTCGCGCACACCAATTAAATTACCAGGTGTCGGGACCCCGATCCTAAGTCACACCGATCTAGCATGTAACACATCATATCACTTTGCGGCCTCATGCACGGTATTCCCACGGGTGCCACCTTACCTGGCCCGGGACCGTTTGCGCCTTTTGGCTCACGTATATGATAGTGTCGCTAGCAACCATATGACAAAGAACCCGGGCCGACATGGCTAGTCGTGAATCCAAAGCGGCACTAACCCATGAGGACAGGTATACATGAATCACATCGAGCATGTCGGTCATCAACGTGTGAATCCGGGCTGTAGCACTGGGCTAACAGGACTCCGGTAACCCGGGCTGTAGCAGGCTAGGCAGGACTCCGGATGTCACCGCGTGACATTTCCCCGAAGGGACAGACATAGGAACGAAATGAAACATATGCCGGCCAGTCAAGTGTTCTGAGCAGTAGTGCTGGGCTAGCAGGACTCCGGTGAACCGGGCTGTAGCTGACTACTATCGCTTAGAAAGCACTAGACTACATTTCCCCATATGATAGGCTGCCAAGGATAAACAACTAGATTGTCGGATCCCACACATAGCAATACACGTTACACGTACGCATAACATGCAAGTATGTGCTGTACAACATGGCATCACAACATAACGCAAACTCATATAGATAAGGCCCAGAAGAGCCACATAGCATTAAATACAAACAGGGGTCACATGACCCAACATTCAGAGCATACAAGCAACAAGCGGAAGCATTACATGTCTGAGTACAGACAACTACAAAAGAAAAAGGCTGAGAAGCCTTACTATCTACAAGACCCTCCCAAGGGTACAAGATCGTAGCTGAGGTAACAAGCTACTCGTCGAAGTCCAAGCGGAAATACTTGTAAGACCGAAGTCTCCGCTGCAAAACATAAATAAAGCAAACGTGAGTACAAAGGTACTCAGCAAGACTTACATCAGATCCTATTATACATGCATTGGTATCAAGAAGGTAATGTGGGTTTTAGTTGCAGCAAGCCAGCTTTGACTCAGAGGCTATCCTGTACTACGACTGCTGGTAACTCTTTTGGGGTGGCGCACACGAGTCCACTAATCACCACATCAATACACTACTATGGATTCATCCCCGTCTCACTATGAGAAGGCCATCCATAGCACTCACACTTATCTTGAGCATTTTAGAGTATCCACTTTAAGTTGTCTATGTACCACGTAAGCATCCAAGACGTCCATAACCGAGGACACGGCTATTCGAATAGATCATGATAACCCTGCAGGGGTGTACTTCTTCACACACGCTCTCACCACTTATCACCATGTACACGTCATGTATCTCGGCAACCTTCAAGCAGAAGCCTGGCGAGCGTGTCGGCCACGACCTGACTAACCACACGAGACTCTATTCCAGGTTTATCGCCTATTTGGGTTCCATCCGCAAGGAGATCCGGCCAGGGTTTCTCTCACGGCCCCAAACGATGTGTACAGGGTTCCCGAGCCCACCATCCGGGTGCCACTCGGTACACCGGGCCATGTGTGCCTAGTCTGTCCCAAGCCCACCTGGCCGGGTGCCACTTGGTAGACTACTAACACTACCTACAAACACCAGAAACTATTTGCAACTCCTGGACAGAGATCAAGTTGGTTAATAAGTCGAGAGAGCTTGGAGTGCCCGGAGCCCAATGTGTGGTAGTAGCTCGTCATTGGACAACATACACAGAACTCAGTGCTTAAGGACGGTTCCAGTGAGACAACCCACCATGTACTCCTACATGGCCTCTCACCGCTACCTTTACCAAATCGTGTTCACACACTTAACTCTCAGCATCAGAACACATCGTAACACTCCAATTCATACCCAATGAATTAGACCTGACACAACTCTAAGCAATAGCAGGCATGCCATGGTAGGAACACAACATGGCTCAATCAACTCCTACACATGCTAGTGGGTTTCAACTATTTACTGTGGCAATGACAGGTCATGCAAAGGAATGGGTTCAACTACCGCAGCATAAAGTAGCAGTTGATTCGCGGTTGTCCTAATGCAATAAAAGAGAGCAGGAGCGAGAGAGTGGGATCATATCGAAATGAACAAGGGGGTTTGCTTGCCTGGTAGATCAACAAGGGAGGCACTGCTTCACAGACAGGTACTCTGGAACGGTCTCCGGAGCAGGACCTATCGAGAAGGAACGGTGCCAACAATCAATACACAAGCATATGCAACAATATGATGCATGAACATGGCATGAAGATGTTATGTTGTTTGAGCTAATGCAATTAGTATTCAAATTGAATGAAGTCCATTTGAACCAAGGGTTCAAATGCAACTCCAAATTAAGCTCTTATATATGCCATTTATATGTTTCACCTATACAGCAGGTATAAGTTGTTTTGTCATGCATGAAACTGGTACAGATGGATAGATTGCATTTTTCTGATGATTTTTCATATATAAGTTATTTCAATCCGAGCTACGGTTGAATTTATATGAATTTTTGAAGTTTTGAATATTTTCTGGAATTTCCTGTTTTGAAATAATTCCAGAAAATAAATTATTGCGTCAGCATGACGTCAGCACTGCGTCAGCGGTCAACGGCGCTGACCAGGTCAAACCTGTCGCGCGGGGCCCACACGTCAGTGTCATGGTTAATTAACAGAGGGTTAATTAATTATCCTAACTAAATTAGCCAGGGCCGGGCCCCACCTGTCATTGACCCACGCGGGTCAAATCTGGTCAACTGGGGGCGGGTTAGTTAGCGTGGGTTGACCCGGTCAACTCCACCGGCGTTTAGCCGCCGGCGGCCACGGGGCGCGGCGGAGTCCCCGCTGGAGGCCACGGGAGCGGCGGCTGGGGGCACCAGGAGGTCGCCCGCGCTCCCGCGCATCCACGGGAGCCAGCGAGAGGCGGCGGAGGTGGCGGAGCTCGCCAGAGCAGAGCTCGCGGCGGCGGCCGGAGTCGGGCGCGAGCGGGGATGCGGCTGCGGTGTGCGAGGGAGAGAACGGAGAGGGGGGTTCGACGGCGGGGCTCACAGCGGATTGGCGAGCGTGCTCAGCGGCTGGCGGAAGGACGAACGGCGACAGGGCGTTGAAGGCGATCTCGGGCGGCCGGCGATGGGGACAACGGCGGTGACGACGATACGGTGCGTCCCCGGTTGCCTGGCTCGTCGAGGGCGTAGAATACGTTGTGGCGGAGCTCTCGGGCGCGGAGAGAGGTCGAGGGGGAGGCGGTGGCTACGGCTACGGCGAGCAGCGGCGACGATGGTGTTCGGACGTCGCGCGAGAAAGAGCGAGGGAGAGGAGGGGAGGCCAGGGGAGAGAGAGAGAGAGCGGTGCGGGGCGGCGCGTGGCCTCGCGAGGGGCATCCAGGCGTCGAGGGAGAGGGGCAGGCAGGCAGGAGGCGTGGCGGCACGGCGGCGCGCGCGCGTCGGCCACACGCCCTGTCCTCCTGGCGAGAGGTCAGGGACGACTGGCGTCGCCCAGTCAGCTGGGCCGAGCTACTGGGCCGATCTGGTAAGTGGCCCAGGTAAGTTCTTTTTATTTCTGTTTATGTTTTCTATTTTTCTGACATTTGTTTGGTTTAAAAAAAATACTAAACCATTTTATTTTCTTATGCCAATTTTTGTAGGGGCTAATGGTATTATTCCAGAGCTCCACAACAACTAGCATAATTTTTGGACAATATTTTTTATATATAACAATATTTATCCAATGCAAATAATTACTGGATTAATTCCAAATGGCCAAAATAAATATTTGTGAGCTCCTGAAAATATTGGTTTGATTTTTATCTATGTCCAATATTTTCAGAGAGCAACATGAACATTTTCCTGGACCTTTTTGGAGCAATTTTTATCTGGTCATTTCCAGAAATGATTCTGAGGGTTTCACAAATCCCCATTTCAAATTCAAATGAAATTTAAACATGATGCACACATGTGTAGCTAGCCTTGAGCATACCAGAACTAGGGATGTGACAACTCGCCCCCACTTGAAAGAATCTCGTCCCGAGATTCAGGGGTCGATGGAAAGAAGGTGGGGTACTCCAGTCGAAGACGATCCTCTCGCTCCCAGGTAGCTTCTCTCTCAGAATGATGAGACCACTGAACCTTGAGAAACTTGATGTTCTGACGTCGAGTGACACGCTCTGTTTGATCAAGAACGTGAACATGGTACTCTCGATATGTGAGGTTATCTTGGAGATCAAGCGTTTCATGGTCCACTCCACGGATGGGATCCGAGAAGCAACGCCTGAGTTGAGAGACGTGGAAGACATCATGTACTCGAGAAAGATGTGGGGGTAGTTCCAACTGGTAGACAACCTCTCCTCGTTTAGCGAGAATGCGAAAAGGACCAATGTAACGAGGAGCCAACTTGCCCTTGATACCGAAACGATGGGTACCCTTCAAAGGTGTAACCCGAAGGTAAGCCTTGTCGCCAACTTCATAAGCCACTTCCTTATGACGACGGTCATACTGGCTCTTTTGACGAGATTGGGCTGTTTTTAAATTCTCACGAATGATGCGAACTTGCTCTTCTGCCTCCTGAATCATATCCGGTCCAAATAATTGTCTTTCAACGGTTTCTGACCAGTTCAAAGGTGTTCGACATCTTCTTCCATACAGAATCTCAAAAGGAGCTTTCTTGAGACTGGATTGGTAGCTATTATTATAAGCAAACTCGGTGAAAGGAAGGCATTTCTCCCAATCCATACCGAATGAGATAACGCAAGCTCTAAGCATGTCTTCGAGAATTTGGTTGACCCTTTCCACCTGACCACTTGACTGAGGGTGGAGAGCGGTACTGAAGGACAGATGGGTGCCCATGGCAGTTTGGAAACTCTCCCAGAAATGAGAAGTGAAAAGACTACCACGGTCTGAATTGATCTCTAGTGGAACACCATGAAGTGAAACTATTCGAGAAATATATAAGTCAGCGAGCTGACTAGCGGTGATATTCTCTCGAACAGGTAGGAAGTGAGCCACTTTGGAAAGACGATCAATGACTACGAAGATAGCATTATTCCCTTTCTTGGTCCTGGGAAAGCCGGTGATGAAGTCCATACCAACTTTATCCCATTTCCACTCAGGAATAGCTAAAGGCTGAAGAGTGCCAGCAGGTCTTTGATGTTCTGCCTTAATGCGGCGACAAACGTCACAGTTAGCAATGAACTGAGCAATTTCTCTCTTCATCCTAGTCCACCAGAACCTCTGGTGTAGGTCCTGATACATCTTAGTACTACCGGGATGAATCGTGAGAGGAGATTCATGAGCCTCCTTAAGGATCAGTTGCCGTAGATGTTGATTCTTGGGAACCACCAAGCGATTCTCAAAGAAAACAACACCTCGATCATCTATAGAGAAACTACCACCAACTCCTTTGTTAATGTTTCTCTTGAGCCGGGAAATTCCCGTATCCTGCTTCTGAGCAGAGATGATCTGATCCACAAGGGTAGGTTTCGCCACCAAGGTAGAAAGGAATCCATGAGGAGCAATGTGAAGGTTAAGCTTACAGAATTCCTCATGGAGAAGTGGTTGGCCTTGCTGCAACGTAAGATTGTTGCAATAGGACTTACGACTTAGCGCATCAGCCATGACATTTCCCTTGCCCGGGGTGTAGGTAATCCCTAAGTCGTAATCTGAGATCAACTCCAACCAACGTCTTTGCCTAAGGTTCAAATCTGGTTGGGTGAAGATATACTTGAGACTCTGGTGATCGGTGTATATCTCGCAACGTTTACCGAGAAGGTAATGTCGCCATGTCTTAAGTGCATAGACTACAACTGCAAGCTCTAGATCATGTGTAGGATAATTCTCCTCATGTGGATGCAACTGTCGAGATGCATAGGCAATCACATGACGATCCTGCATAAGAATGCAACCTAGTCCCTGTCGTGAGGCATCACAATAGATAACAAAGTCCTTAGTGAAATCCGGTGGCACAAGTATGGGCGCAGAAGTCAGGCGTCTTTTCAGTTCCTGAAAACTGTACTCACACTGTGGGGACCACTCAAACTTTTTATCTTTCTTGAGAAGTTCCGTGAGGGGTTTGGCCACTTTGGAGAAGTTTTCAACGAAGCGGCGACAATCACTGGCTAGACCAAGGAAACTCCTAACTTGTTTGACGGTTTCAGGTGGAGTCCAATCAAGAACGGCCTGAACTCTCTCGGGATTTACAGCAATGCCCTTACCAGAGATCACGTGGCCGAGATAGGTCACTTCTGGCAACCAAAATTCACACTTGGAGAACTTGGCATAAAGGCGGTGCTCTCTGAGTTTTTCTAACACAAGTCTAAGATGTTTGGCATGCTCTTCCTCGTTCTTAGAGTAAATAAGGATATCATGGAGGTGAACCACGACGAACTTATCTAAGTACTCCATGAAGATCGAGTTCATCAAGCGGGAGAAGGTGGCTGGAGCATTGGTTAGACCAAAGGACATGATGGTGTACTCGTACTGGCCATAACGAGTGACAAAAGCCGTCTTAGGAATGTCCCCGTTTCTGATCTTGATTTGTTGGTAGCCTAACCTCAAATCCATCTTGGAAAAGACTAAGGATCCAGCGAGCTGATCATACAGATCGTTGATCCTGGGGAGCGGATACTTGTTCTTTATCGTGACCAAATTAACGGACGATAATCTACAACCGTCCGGTCCATACCATCCTTCTTCTTGACGAAGAGGACGGGGCAAGCCCAAGGAGAAGTACTAGGACAGATGAAACCCTTTTGCAAGGACTCATCGAGTTGTTTCTTAAGCTCGGCTAGTTCTAAAGGGTGCCATCTTGTAAGGTCTCCTAGAAATTGGGGCGGTTCCTGGGAGAAGATCTATGACAAATTCTACATCTCTGTCAGGTGGAACACCTGGCAGTTCTTCTGGAAAGACATCCGGAAAGTCACGGACTACCGGGATATCCTCAAGGTCTGGAAGAGGGCTGTCATTAAGAGAATAAAGCTGACGCTTTGTAATTCTGGTGGAGACAGTGACTATCTTGCCAGAGGGGTGTGTAAGCTGAACAGACCTAGTGTAACAATCAATCTTGGCATAATGAGCTTTCATCCAGTCCATACCCAAGATGATGTTAATATCTGTAGACTTGAGGGCTATGAGTGACGCAAGGAATACGAGTCTGTCGACAAGGATTTCATTACCATGGCTTATTCTGGTAGTTTGCCATCTAGACCCCGGAGTTTGGATTTCAAGTGGAGTTGGCATATGACAAAATGACATGTCATGCAAACGAGCATAGCCTTCAGAGATGAAGGAGTGAGATGCTCCGGTATCGAATAGAACCGAGGCGGGATGGCAATTGACAAGGAGTGTACCAAGAACGACATCTGGATCATCATGAGCGTCTTTAGCTGAGACGTGATGCACACGTCCACGTTCAGTGGGAGCTGTCCTGACACTCATCGTCTTGCATGATGGCTTACCGCGGCCAACAGACTTCTCAGGCTGGGGTGGAGCATAGCTGGCTTGAGAGCAGTCACGTGCATAGTGTCCTGGCTCTCCGCATGTGAAGCAAGTCCCTGAAGTAGGGCGTGGACCCGCATTGACAAGCGGTCTGCCAATAGGTCTGGATGGAGCATGTAACTGAACTGGATGAGGCGCCACATAAGATGGCCTCGGTGTATAACCGGGTGGAAGAGCGGAGTTCGGAATCCAAATCCGGCGCTTATGCGAACTAGAACCGGAGGAAGAACCCAAATCACGGTTGTGCTTACGAGACTCCTCGTAAGTGAGCTGAGCTGTCTCTGCGTTAATGGCCTTGTTCACAAGAGCCTGGAATGTAATGCAATGGTGCAAGTGAAGATCACGACGCAACTTGGGGTTGAGACCCTTCCGGAACCTAGCTTGCTTCTTGGCGTATGTGGACACTTCTTCTGTAGCATAGCGGGCGAGGTTCTCAAACTCTCTACTGTAAGCATCAACATCCATCTTACCCTGGGTGAAACTACAGAACTCTTCTCTCTTGCGGTCGATGAGAGCCAGAGGAATGTGATGCTCGCGAAAAGCCTCGATGAAGTCTCTCCGGGTAGGTATCTGGCCGGCTGGAAGCATAACCTCATAGTTCTGCCACCAAAGACTAGCAGGACCTTCCAGGTGATATGCAGCATAGGTGACCTTGTCACCTTCAGCTACGTTCGCAGAACGGAGCTTGTGAGTAATACTACGGAGCCAGTCATCTGCATCGAGTGGCTTAATGGAATGATGGAAGGTAGGTGGTTTTAGACGAATGAAGTCATAGATGGTCGCTGACTCTTTGTGCTGATGGGAGGTGTTCTCCTCAATACGTGCTAACAAGCGGTTAGAATCTCGCTTGTTCTTCTCCATCTCTAACATGAACTCTGCCAATGAAGACTGGTCGGGAGGATCCTCATCCCTACCATCTCCGTGGTTCCGGCTACGAGCAACATAACTTCGGTTAACCGGCAACATCCTGAAGAATGAAACCAAGGAAACAAGGATGGATGCAGCATCAACTATAGGATGCAGAAGGTAGCACAAGAATTTAGTATCTCCCAAACTCCTAGGACAATTCCGGCAGCATAACGGCAGTAAAATGCCCAAAATGAGACATTCTGCAAAAGATGGGGTAGCACCATAATCAACATCATCACTCAAGGTTATGAGATCATACTAAACAGACTACACCGGAAGTACTTGAAAACTGGAATATGACTCTGATCAACCAATCCTAAGAGACTACGGAGCAGTAACACGTGATCCTGATAGACAGAAGAGGAAGCCTAGTTCCTTAACCCCGTAGGAAAGATAGGATGACTCAGATCAGAAGGGCATGAGGTAAAAGGAGTAAAAGAGCCTTACGTTCCCTTCCACAATCAATTCCCTTACATAACTAAAGAATTTCTAGACACCACTTCGACCTGCTTGGCTTGGAAATCCTACAGGCAGTCAGGCTTTGATACCAAAGCTGTCGGGACCCCGATCCTAAGTCACACCGATCTAGCATGTAACACATCATATCACTTTGCGGCCTCATGCACGGTATTCCCACGGGTGCCACCTTACCTGGCCCAGGACCGTTTGCGCCTTTTGGCTCACGTATATGATAGTGTCGCTAGCAACCATATGACAAAGAACCCGGGCCGACATGGCTAGTCGTGAATCCAAAGCGGCACTAACCCATGAGGACAGGTATACATGAATCACATCGAGCATGTCGGTCATCAACGTGTGAATCCGGGCTGTAGCACTGGGCTAACAGGACTCCGGTAACCCGGGCTGTAGCAGGCTAGGCAGGACTCCGGATGTCACCGCGTGACATTTCCCCGAAGGGACAGACATAGGAACGAAATGAAACATATGCCGGCCAGTCAAGTGTTCTGAGCAGTAGTGCTGGGCTAGCAGGACTCCGGTGAACCGGGCTGTAGCTGACTACTATCGCTTAGAAAGCACTAGACTACATTTCCCCATATGATAGGCTGCCAAGGATAAACAACTAGATTGTCGGATCCCACACATAGCAATACACGTTACACGTACGCATAACATGCAAGTATGTGCTGTACAACATGGCATCACAACATAACGCAAACTCATATAGATAAGGCCCAGAAGAGCCACATAGCATTAAATACAAACAGGGGTCACATGACCCAACATTCAGAGCATACAAGCAACAAGCGGAAGCATTACATGTCTGAGTACAGACAACTACAAAAGAAAAAGGCTGAGAAGCCTTACTATCTACAAGACCCTCCCAAGGGTACAAGATCGTAGCTGAGGTAACAAGCTACTCGTCGAAGTCCAAGCGGAAATACTTGTAAGACCGAAGTCTCCGCTGCAAAACATAAATAAAGCAAACGTGAGTACAAAGGTACTCAGCAAGACTTACATCAGATCCTATCATACATGCATTTGTATCAAGAAGGTAATGTGGGGTTTAGTTGCAGCAAGCCAGCTTTGACTCAGTGGCTATCCTGTACTACGACTGCTGGTAACTCTTTTGGGGTGGCGCACACGAGTCCACTAATCACCACATCAATACACTACTATGGATTCATATAACGCCCCGGACACACCCGCCGGTGGTCGTTACTCCTGGCGGGATCTAGACTGGCCCCACAGATCAATACTAGTCTTTTCTGCGCACTTTGTCCTCACTCGTGCGCACCCGGGAGCAACTTCCCGGTCGGTCGCCCATCCTGACACTACTCCAAGCTGAGCACGCTTAACTTTGGAGTTCTATCCGAATGGGCTCCCGGAAAAGAAGGAATTCCTTATTGATATGAGTAGTCTATCATCCCTAATAAGCCAGGCTATCACATACACCCCCACTCAGAGGAACCGACGTCCTCGTCGGGCCACAGGAACGTTCCCTCTTGGCACAAACGTCTGTGCTTCCAGTCCGGTACATGTGCCATGCCGGGTGCCACGACGGGTCACAAACGTCATGAACAACATGACCACGCACCTGTCCGCAACCATCCGTGTAACCGCGAGGGTCGGCTCTGATACCAACTTATAACGCCCCTGACACACCCGCCGGTGGTCGTTACTCCTGGCGGGATCTAGACTGGCCCCACAGATCAATACTAGTCTTTTCTGCGCACTTTGTCCTCACTCGTGTGCACCCGGGAGCAACTTCCCGGTCGGTCACCCATCCTGACACTACTCCAAGCTGAGCACGCTTAACTTTGGAGTTCTATCCGAATGGGCTCCCGGAAAAGAAGGAATTCCTTATTGATATGAGTAGTCTATCATCCCTAATAAGCCAGGCTATCACAATTCATCCCCGTCTCACTACGAGAAGGCCATCCATAGCACTCACACTTATCTTGAGCATTTTAGAGTATCCACTTTAAGTTGTCTATGTACCACGTAAGCATCCAAGAAGTCCATAACCGAGGACACGGCTATTCGAATAGATCATGATAACCCTGCAGGGGTGTACTTCTTCACACACGCTCTCACCACTTATCACCATGTACACGTCATGTATCTCGGCAACCTTCAAGCGGAAGCCTAGCAAGGGTGTCAGCCATGACCTGACTAACCACACGAGACTCTAGTCCAGGTTTATCGCCTATTCGGGTTCCATCCGCAAGGAGATCCGGCCGGGGTTTCACTCACGGCCCCAAACGATGTGTACAGGGTTCCCGAGCCCACCATCCGGGTGCCACTCGGTACACCCGGCCACGTGTGCCTAGTCTGTCCCAAGCCCACTTGGCCGGGTGCCACTTGGTAGACTACTAACACTACCTACAAACACCAGAAACTATTTGCAACTCCTGGACAGAGATCAAGTTGGTTAATAAGTCGAGAGAGCTTGGAGTGCCCGGAGCCCAATGTGTGGTAGTAGCTAGTCATTGGACAACATACACAGAACTCAGTGCTTAAGGACGGTTCCAGTGAGACAACCCACCATGTACTCCTACATGGCCTCTCACCGCTACCTTTACCAAATCGTGTTCACACACTTAACTCTCAGCATCAGAACACATCGTAACACTCCAATTCATACCCAATGAATTAGACCTGACACAACTCTAAGCAATAGCAGGCATGGCATGGTAGGAACACAACATGGCTCAATCAACTCCTACACATGCTAGTGGGTTTCAACTATTTACTGTGGCAATGACAGGTCATGCAAAGGAATGGGTTCAACTACCGCAGCATAAAGTAGCAGTTGATTCGCGGTTGTCCTAATGCAATAAAAGAGAACAGGAGCGAGAGAGTGGGATCATATCGAAATGAACAAGGGGGTTTGCTTGCCTGGTAGATCAACAAGGGAGGCACTGCTTCACAGACAGGTACTCTGGAATGGTCTCCGGAGCAGGACCTATCGAGAAGGAACGGTGCCAACAATCAATACACAAGCATATGCAACAATATGGTGCATGAACATGGCATGAAGCTGTGATGCTGTTTGAGCTAATGCAACTAGTATTCAAATTGAATGAAGTCCATTTGAACCAAGGGTTCAAATGCAACTCCAAATTAAGCTCTTATATATGCCATTTATATGTTTCACCTATACAGCAGGTATAAGTTGTTTTGTCATGCATGAAACTGGTACAGATGGATAGATTGCATTTTTCTAATGATTTTTTATATATAAATTATTTCAATCCGAGCTACGGTTGAATTTATATGAATTTTTGAAGTTTTGAATATTTTCTGGAACTTCCTGTTTTGAAATAATTCCAGAAAATAAATAATTGCGTCAGCATGACGTCAGCACTACGTCAGCGGTCAACGGCGCTGACCAGGTCAAACCTGTCGCGCGGGGCCCACACGTCAGTGTCATGGTTAATTAACAGAGGGTTAATTAATTATCCTAACTAAATTAGCCAGGGCCGGGCCCCACCTGTCATTGACCCACGTGGGTCAAATCTGGTCAACTGGGGGCGGGTTAGTTAGCGTGGGTTGACCCGATCAACCCCACCGGAGTTTAGCCGCCGGCGGCCACAGGGCGCGGCGGAGTCCCCGCTGGAGGCCATGGGAGCGGCGGCTGGGGGCACCAGGAGGTCGCCCGCGCTCCCGCGCATCCACGGGAGCCAGCGAGAGGCGGCGGAGGTGGCGGAGCTCGCCGGAGTAGAGCTCGCGGCAGCGGCCGGAGACGGGCGCGAGCGGGGATGCGGCTGCGGTGTGCGAGGGCGAGAACGGAGAGGGGGGTTCGACAGCGGGGCTCATAGCGGATTGGCGAGCATGCTCAGCGGCTGGCGGAAGGACGAACGGCGACAGGGTGTTGACGGCGATCTCGGGCGGCCGACGATGGGGACAATGGCGGTGACGATGATACGGTGCGATCCCGGTTGCCTGGCTCGTCGAGGGCGTAGAATACGTTGTGGCGGAGCTCTTAGGCGCGGTGAGAGGTCGAGGGGGAGGCGGTGGCTACGGCTACGGCGAGCAGCGGCGACGATGGTGTTCGGACGTCGCGCGAGAAAGAGCGAGGAGAGGAGGGGAGGCCAGGGGAGAGAGAGAGAGCGGTGCGGGGCGGCGCGTGGCCTCGCGAGGGGCATCCAGGCGTCAAGGGAGAGGGGCAGGCAGGCAGGAGGCGTGGCGGCACGGCGGCGCGCGCGCGTCAGCCACACGCCCTGTCCTCCTGGCGACAGGTCAGGGACGACTGGCGTCGCCCAGTCAGCTGGGCCGAGCTACTGGGCCGATCTGGTAAGTGGCCCAGGTAAGTTCTTTTTATTTCTGTTTATGTTTTCTATTTTTCTGACATTTGTTTGGTTTTAGAAAAAATACTAAACCATTTTATTTTCTTATGCCAATTTTTGTAGGGGCTAATGGTATTATTCCAGAGCTCCACAACAACTAGCATAATTTTTGGACAATATTTTATATATATAACAATATTTATCCAACGCAAATAATTACTGGATTAATTCCAAATGGCCAAAATAAATATTTGTGAGCTCCTGAAAATATTGGTTTGATTTTTATCTATGTCCAATATTTTCAGAAAGCAACATGAACATTTTCCTGGACCTTTTTGGAGCAATTTTTATCTGGGTCATTTCCTGAAATGATTCTGAGGGTTTCACAAATCCCCATTTCAAATTCAAATAAAATTTAAACATGATGCACACATGTCTAGCTAGCCTTGAGCATACCAGAACTAGGGATGTGACACCAGGTACTTTTGTTTTTTGGTAATGATTCTAATGTTCATGAGAATATGATGCTGCCTAAATTGGATACATTTGTTTTGCTTACAAATGGAGGGCCTAGCTTGGAGAAGGATGAACATTGGAGCAAGAACAAGCCTGGAGATGATGGCATGCGCAAGGGAAACAAGAACAGATTTTCATGTGATCATTTCAGGACTTTGAGGCCATCGTAATGAGTGCATGAAGGCTTCGACGAAATGTACAAGGTGCCACTTCACAAATTCCATCCATAGACTATTATAGGTGGTGCGTCACCTTATTATTGGGCCAGGCCCATGGAATTTCGAAATACATAAGTATAGGCTGTTTTTAGAGCCTTATGTGTGGGGAAACAAAGTTAGGGATGGTTTCAAACCCCTCCTACAAGGGGTCACGAAATTCCCCCCTACTCCTCCATATATACAACCCTTAGGGCGTCCTTTAGACTTTTGTCGGGGAAACTGATCCGTGAGCACCTATGGGGACCGAGCCACTTTTCGATTCGGCGGGGGGCGGAGGTCGCACGAAGAGCAGATCGAGGCGGAGCACACGAGTAGTTTACCCAGCTTCGGAGCTCTCCGGAGAGATAATACTCCTACTGCTGCTTTGTGGTTTGTATTGAGTTCTTGCTCGGGAGCGCTCAGTGCTACAGTACACACAAGCGGCGAACGAAACCGAGCGTTCTTCTGTCCTCCACGTTGTGCATGGGCCTCCTTTTATATGCTCAAGGGGTCTTCAACAGGTGGCAACGTAGGCAAGGGTAAAAATGGAAAGGTGTTGCGGTTGGTACAACTACCTGTACAGTGTATCCTACCTAACCCTGACGGCAGGGGACAAGGGCATTAAATGCCTATCTACGTCGCCCAAACAGTGCAGAAAAGGGACCGTCAGGGACGGCACCACTCGCCACGATGGCGATCTTGTCAGCGCCGCTTGCCACAGTGCACCCCTGGCTGCACAGCCTCCCGCCACGTACGCCTGGAAGGGTCCCAGAGCGACACGTTGGTGGGTGTGCTGGAGCGCGGGTACAGAGTGGTTGCTAGCCTGCCGCGGCAAAGTGCCTTGCCGCGGTCGTTGTCTTGTCGCGTCCGGAAGCTTGCCGCTCACCGGGTCTTGCCGGGACGCGTGGCGCGTCGCGACAAGTTCCTTGAGATGCCTTGGTTGCCCCCCGGCAAGCTCCTCTTGTCGGGGTCTTGTGTCTTGAGTGGCCTTCCCGGCAAGCTCCTCTTGCCGGGGCCTTGTCTCCTTGGCTTGAATACTTTGTTCTTGAATGGCTCCAAAGGAACCACAGAGGATATTGACGGTCACCCGGCAAGCCTTGCCGCGGGACGCTGCGACTGCCCGTGCACAAGTTCGGGATACTAGGGTACCCCTACTCTAGTACACCGACAGGAGCCCCCGGGCCTGGGCCATACACGGTGCCGAGCGCTGTTGGGCCAGGCCCAAACAGGGCACGGGCACGCGCGGCCTGGATCACGCCGTATCTTACTCCGTATCCACCGCGCCCTCCCCGAACGGCACGCGTCGATTGCGGCGTCGTGGGAGAGATCGTGGGTGGTTTCTTTATTCGAAAACGCGGAATGTCCGCTCCCTTCCTCCTTATAAGCAGGGGAAACAGGGGCAGTTCGCCCATCTGCCCGTTGCTGTTCCTTCCCCAAGAATCTCCGCCACTCCCCTTCTTCCCAAAGCCGAAGGAGAGCAGCGCCCCGCTCCCATCGCCACCAGCACCACCAACGCCGTCGTCCTCCCTCACCACTCCCCCCATGGCTCCGAAAGCCGAGAAGGTGAAGTCGGCCGAGGCGCAGCGGCTCGCGGCGCTGTGAAAGGAGCGGGTAATCTTCCCTCCTAGGCTTGCCGCGGAAGAGCTGAAGGAGTACTACTACCTCTTCTGGTCGACGGGGACGCGAGCGCATCCGCGCACGAAGGTACTCCCAGCCGCTGCTTGGAAAAAGGCTCCCACTGGGTACCCTTTCTTCGCCTTGTTCTTCTACTGCGGGCTCTGCCCGCCCTTTTCTGAATTTTTCTGTGACGTCATGAACACCTACGGGCTCCGCCTCCTTGACTTCACCCCCAATGTTGTCCTGACCATGGCAGTTTTTGCACATCTCTGCGAAAACTTTGTCGGAATCCATCCAAACGTAGCCCTTTTCCGCCACTTCTTTTCGCCTCGAGTTGAGAAAGGAGAGCCTTTATCCGGTGGAATCGCCTGGATCTCAAAAGCCGGCAAGAAGGATGCTTATCTGGATGGAGAGTTCGGCAGCAAGTGGGAGGAGTGGAGGGCGGACTGGTGCCTGATTGTCGAGGAGAACCCGCAGCCGTTTACCGCCCTGCGCCAAACTCTAGTAGTGCGCGACAGTGATTGGAGTAGCTTGGCCCCGGAAGACGACAGACTGAAGATTGCCGTCGCCCAGATCCTACGCCTCAGGCTTGCCGGGCTTACTGTAGGAGCGGTTGGCGCAGATTTCCTTCGCCGCCGCATCGCCCCCCCTGCAGGAGAGGAGGAGACCCGCCTGGGAGTTCCAGAACGCGGCGGATATCATGAGGCTGCGGCCGGGCCTCAACTTCAACTTCACTGTCCTGGAGCTCAAGCGATGCTCCAGGAGCTGTTCAAGTATGACCCACAGCATCCCGAAGTGTTCAGGTTGCCGAGGGGCGTCGTTCCGCTGTGCAACAACTCCTCGCTCGACCGCATCCGTGCAATGATGCCGCTGTGCGACTCGCATGGAATTGACCCAGCCTGGATAGAGCCTGCAGATGATGTCGTGCGGGCGTTCTTCGATGGCTTGGTAGAAGTGCCGATCGATGCCGATGAGCAGAGGGGCCTCACCCGGGACACCACCGACGAGGAGCTCAAGCGCATCGCCACCAGGCTGGAAGAGGCGGCAGCAGCCGCAGCTGCGGGCGAGTTTGGGTTCACCATGGAGGAGGCAGAGGCAGCAGAGGCGGCAAGCCTTGCCGAGCGAGAGGATCTTGCCGGCGAGGAGAGGTCCGCCGGGCATGACGTCGGGCCGAGCGGGCCCGCCGAGGATACGAGCGGCTCGTTGGAGATCGGCTCCTCTTCCTCTTCGTCTTCGGGCAGCTTGCCGCAAGCAGAGCCCCCGGCTCCACAAGCAGAGCCCCCGGCTCCACCAAGAAGGCGTCTTCGCAAGGCCGGGGACGTAGCGGAGCGGCGGACGAGTCAGCCCCCGCCGCGCTGCACGACACGCTCCACCGCGGCAAGTTCTGTTGCCGCGGAAGCACCTCCCGCTGCAGTAGCAACTGGAGCGGGGTCCTCCCGGTCCGCCGCTCCAGCTCCCGCCAAGCGGCCAAGGGATCCTACTCCTCTGCCTCCTCGCGCCGGAGGTGGGCCAGGCTTTGACTTCTCCGCGCTCAGCTCCGACGAGGAAGAAGAAGAGTAAGACTCTTGTTGTACTTGTATGTCTTCAATACTTGCTGTCTTGTCTTGTATCTCATTCGCTTTACTCTGAACTTATTCCTTTTTTTAGGACTCTGGCCCAGAGAGCGGCAAAGAAAGCCAAGGTCCCGGTGATTGTCATCGAGGACGATCCCACCGTGTCAGCAGGGGGTGCGCTCGAGACAAACTTACGGGACCCGACAGCTGCTCTTCAGAGCAGCCTCCAGCGCAGCCCCCAGCGTAAGTATATGATTTGCTTCCCACTGTTAGGCGCGCATGGATACTCTTTGTTTGCTGATATCTGACTGTTGGCTTGTGTAGGAGCAGAGCAGCCTCACCAGGAGCATCCGGAGGCCGCCCCTGACATGACATCAGCTTCGACTACGCCGCCAAGGGAGAGTTCTCTGGCAAGGGAGGATCCTCCGACAAGGGAGAGCTCTCCGGCAAGGGGGAGCTCTCCGGCAAGGGACAGCACCAGCGGTCCTCCGGTGGTGGAGACCACAACTACCGAGCCTGGTGCAGGTAAATCTCTTGCTTCGAAACTTCCCTTGGGTTCTTCTTCTTTTGATCTTCTTTTTGGATATTTGCTTGACTTTTCTTCCTGTTGCGGCCGTCAGATCCATCTACTGCGGAGCCGATGGAGACCGAGGTTGCTGTTGATGATGCCGCCGCCACCGAAGAAGCGGCCGACGCTGATGATCCCGCCAGCGAAGAGGCCGCCAAGGCTGCCGCCGCAGCAGCTGACGAGGGGTCCGGCGATCGCACTGACGACCCTGAGGCCGCAGGAGCGATAGGCGCTACACCGACCGCCGATCCTCCCGCCGTTGCCGCAGCGTCAGGCTTCGAAGAGCCCCAGCCAGGTGTATACTTGAAGGCCGGCGATGGTGTCTTCATCAAGCTTCCCTGGGAGTCAAGCTCCAGGGCGCCGGTCGAAGGAGAAATCTTGGATGGAGAGGTGCTCGCCTCCGCTGGGCTGACATTTGTTGATGCGCCGAGCAGCAGCAGCGGCGAGTCTGAGGAGGAGCGGCTGCTCCGGAGGCTGGTGTCGCTCTACCGCGCTCGACAGGCCAAACTGGAGTCCCGCGAAGCGCTTGTCGCGAAAGCGGGGGTGGACATAGAGAAGCGCGCGGAGGAGCTCCGAGTTCTCAACCAGGCAGCTCTCCGGTCGCTGGCGGCGGAGCGTGTGCAGCTCGATGAGGCGCAGAAGGCCTTCATCCTCGAGATGGCAGAAGTCGCAGAGCAACAGCGGCTTGCCGCCGAGGAGCTATCTGCGTGGGAGGGCGAGTTGGCGCAGCTGAAGGTCAGCCTGGACAGCCACGAAGAGGAGCTTGCTGCACGCGAGCAAACACTCAACGGAGCTCTCAAGGAAGCAAAGGACACTGCCACAGCTGCCGAGGCCGCCAAGAAGGAGCTCGAGACGAAGGTGGCGCAGCTGGAGACTGATCTCAAGGCGAGCGGTGAAGAGCTTGTCGCGCTCAAGCATGAGCGCGAGAAGGACGCCTACACCTTTGGCGAGCTGCAGGGTCGTCTCGCCAAGAAGATCAAGGAGCTTAGCGCCGCCAAGGATTCCAACGCCGATCTTGAGCTGAAGCTGGCTACTTTGACCAAGACGCGGGGCGGTTCCAGGGAGCAGGAGGCGGCCCTGAAGAAGGTGATCAAGGCCGACAAGGCGCTGCTGGAGAGCATTGCCGCCACCCAGAACGATTTTAGAGAAACTATGGAGCGGTGGACGGAGGGTCTTGTGAATGCTGCCGCAGACATCGACAAGGAGCTGGCACAGCTGGGGATGGAGGATCTCGGGTATCCCTCCGATGAGACCCTCCCATCCAACGCCAAACTCACTCTGTTCTTCAAAGGCGTGGCGACGGCCCTCCAGCGACTCCGGGAGAGGATCCCAAAGCAGCTGGCCGATGAGTCGCGCAAGATCTGGGCAGGAGCTCTTCAGAAGGTGTTGGTGAAGGTAGCCTTCCGCAACCCGGGCCTCAACCTCACCAACGTCCTCAGATCCCTGCCGGCGGAAGCTGATCTGGAGGCGCTCAAGGACCTTGTCGCACCCATTGTGGACAAGGTGAGCGGGATCAAGAGGGTTGAGGGCGATCGCGTGGACTAGGCCGCCCGTTTCCTTCTTTTCTTGTCGCTGCTGATCATGTTATGAAAATAGTCTATTAGAGCCGCGACAAGCTATGTTGTAATATATAACTCCTATTTTGGGTAGTGATTGCAATGTTATTTCCTTTACTTGACTCCTTCCTTTGTATGTTTTTGCCCTATGCTTTTTAGGGAACTTGCCGGCGCAGGCACCCTCGCCGCGAGCGCTGAGTGCGGGACGTCAGCAGCCTGCTGGCAGTGCCATTGCCGACAACAAACCTTGTCGTAACTAGTCGTTTAAGGAAGATAACTTAAAAATTTAACAACATCTAATTGCTCAAACTTTGGCAACTTAGTTTTTCTGTCTTTTGCTTCCCGGCAAGGCGAAACTTCCTTGAACGACGCCTAGTCCATACCATTATCTTCCCCTTCCCCCCCGGCAAACTTGTGGGCGAAGGAACCTTCATTTCCTTGAGAAAAAAGGAAGTAGAGAAAATAATGATATGGAGCCCTATGGCTCGTTATTGCTTACCGGGGGTGTTCGCTGCACAAAGTGTCAGATAACTCATGCAAAAAATAAAAAGCATGAAATTGACAAGATGTGTGGAGCACATGAGCTTTATTTATGCACAGGGTCTGCGCCTGGCTTTCTACAAAGGATTACATGCAACAGCGGCAAGACTTGTACAAAAGGTGGTTGCCGGAGCAGGGTCCGGCAACCGCGCCGTACGGGTAAAACTTACGAAGATGCTCAATGTTCCAGGATTGCTCACCGGAATGCCATCTTCGGTCTCAAGGCGGACAGCGCCAGGCCTAGTGACTCGTTTCACCCTGTAAGGGCCTTCCCACTTTGGCGTCAACTTGTTGGAATTCTTGGCGGACTGAACGCGCCGAAGAACAAGATCGCCTTCCTCGAGATTTCTGGCGTTAACTTTGCGGCTATGGTAGCGGCGCAAAGCTTGCTGGTAGCGAGCAGCTCGTACAGCAGCCTGAAGACTGTCCTCCTCAAGAAGCAGCGCGTCATCTTCTCGCAGCTACTCTTGCTCAAGCTCATCATAAGCGAGCACTCGAGGTGACCCGTATACGAGTTCCGTGGGGAGAACTGCCTCTGCTCCATAGACTAGAGCGAAAGGTGTCTGGCCAGTGGCTCGATTTGGCGTTGATCGCGACGAGCTCGTGGATCTGATGAAGCAGTGGATTCGCTATCGCGATGGACCCGGTGAGTCGGCGATCTTGGCCTTTGGGGCGGAGAGTGCACGGTGGTTGCACCCCCACCGGTTTTGTCGCCATCGGGTCGCGCTTGGCTGACTTGTCGCGGCTGCGACGTAGTCGGCTGCCGTGGAGTGTCGCCGTTGGCGAAGCCGATGAGACTCTGAATGGTGTCCCTCCAATCGTCGATCTTCTCTGGCGTTGGAGGGAAGTCTAGGAGCAGTTGAGCTCGCGCCAAAGCTTCTGCTGGAGTGGCGGGTAGCGGTGGCGAACGGTGCGAGGAGCGGGATATGCTCGGACTTCTAACTGCGTTAGAAGGAGCAATATCCCGTCCAGGCGACCATGCTTCGCTCGCGCCAGCACGTTGGCGCGCATGCTGGCCTGGAGCATCCCGAGATCCGCCAGCTCGATCTGGGTCCAGCGAGCGTATGGTACCGTGAGTACCACGACGCTGCCGGTCCTGCGCCTCCTGAGATGGGCGCGGTGCATCTACGGACGCTCGGTCGTCGTGGGAGCCGGCTACACCGCCGATGGGCAGCGCAGCCTTGTCCTTGGACCTGGCGGCACCGTGGGCTCCCTCGTCGACGCCCGTTCTTCCGTCGGCGTCTTCCCCACCAGCCGTTTGCTCCGGCGGCGGTGGGTCTGTTGCGGACGGAGCAGCCGCCTCCGAAGCCTTCTTCTACGGCGGCATGTCGATGAAGATGATGAAGATCTAGCTCATGTGAACGCCGGATCAGGTTCACACCACCTCGACGCCCCCTACCTGGCGCGCCAAAGATGTCGGGGAAACTGATCCGCGAGCACCCATGGGGACCGAGCCCCTTTTCGTTTCGGCGGGGGGCGGAGGTCGCACGAAGAGTAGATCGAGGCGGAGCACACGAGAAGTTCACCCAGCTTCGGAGCTCTCCGGAGAGATAATACTCCTACTGCTACTTTGTGGTTTGTATTGAGTTCTTGCTCGGGAGCGCTGAGTGCTACAGTACACACAAGCAGCTAACGAAACCGAGCGTTCTTCTGTCCTCCACATTGTGCATGGGCCTCCTTTTATATGCTCAAGGGGTCTCCAACAGGTGGCAACATAGGCAAGGGTAAAAATGGAAAGGTGTTGCGGTTGGTACAGCTACCTGTACAGTGTATCCTACCTAACCCTGACGGCAGGGGACAAGGGCATTAAATGCCTATCTACGTCGCCCAAACAGTGCAGAAAAGGGACCGTCAGGGACGCCACCACTCGCCACGATGGCGATCTTGTCAGCGCCGCTTGCCACAGTGCACCCCTGGCTGCACAGCCTCCCGCCACATACGCCTGGAAGGGTCCCAGAGCGACACGTTGGTGGGTGTGCTGGAGCGCGGGTACAGAGTGGTTGCTAGCCTACCGCGGCAAAGTGCCTTGCCGCGGTCGTTGTCTTGTCGCGCCCGGAAGCTTGCCGCTCGCCGGGTCTTGCCGGGACGCGTGGCGCGTCGCGGCAAGTTCCTTGAGATGCCTTGGTTGGCCCCCCCGGCAAGCTCCTCTTGCTGGGGTCTTGTGTCTTGAGTGGCCTTCCCGGCAAGCTCCTCTTGCCGGGGCCTTGTCTCCTTGGCTTGAATACTTTGTTCTTGAATGGCTCCAAAGGAACCACAGAGGATATTGGCGGTCACCCGGCAAGCCTTGCCGCGGGACGCTGCGACTGCCCGTGCACAAGTTCGGGATACTAGGGTACCCCTACTCTAGTACACCGACAACTTTGGGGTTTTGTTTAGATTTAAAGTTTGCCATATCCGCAACTTCGCGTACTTCGTTTGTGTTCAACGACCAAACCAAGACGTCACACAACCCCACCTGAATTAATAAAGCTTTCCTCTTATATTTGCAATATCCAGATTGCATTTTTAGTTTCTTGCTTGTTCTTCGTTTGCTTGCAGGAAATAGACCTTCGTGGTCAGGTTGATCGTGCTCCGGCATGGTCAATAACTTCTCGGAGTTGGTTTAGCGATTGCTAAGGCGTGATGTCCTCGCACGATCGTAGTCGGATCGTTAAAGTATACTCCACCAAAAACGATAGCCACCATCTCATCGAAAGACGGGACACCTTTGCCTCTATCAAGTGGTATCAGATTTCCAGGTTGCTCGGTGAGATTTTACATTTTTCTGTAGTTTAGATCGAGTCTGTTCTTCATACCTACAGTCCATGAAAAAGTCAAAAAAATAGGGTTAGTTCATCATATCCGAACCAATTTGAGCCTTCACATAATCTTTTTAGGGTTTTGCTTTGTTAAATTTACGGTTGCATCGTCGTGTCTAGTTGCTAGTCTTAGTGTCTAGTCCTTCAGAGTTTCGAGTTCTGTCACAGTTTGTCACGCCGCCGCCGCCCCATCTTCATCACTGCTGCCATATACCACCACCGCTGCTGTCGGTGGGAAACAACACCTATGGGATCACGAGGATCCCTTTCTGCGGTTGCGGGGCGCGAGGGCCGTGAGAAGAGCGAATCGAGCAGGCAGTACACGATTCCTTTACCCAGGTTCGGGCCGCGAAGATGCGTAAAACCCTACTCCTGCTTTGGTGGATTATATGTTTGTGTTCTTGAGCTAGCTACGGGGAGTGAGGAGCTCCAAAAAGGCGAATCCTCTTCCTGGTCGCCTGGGGCCTCCTTTTATAGGGAAAGGGGCTGCCACAGTGGCACATAGGAGGTGGAAAGGGTACAGTGATGCGAGGTTATGCCTCGCATTACATGACAAGGTGCCTTTAATGCGCCTTGCTTAGGTGTCCTTCCTTTATCGGGGGCGGGGGAGAGCCATGTCTCGTCCGTCGCCGCTCTCTTCCGCGTCGACACGCGCCCTGGCCAGCGGTGGGTCTCCACGAGGATCTGCATGCCGCCACGCAGGTGCCTGCCCAGCTGGTTGGGTCGGCAGCTGCATGCGAACGGTGGTGGAGGCGTGACTGGTGCGGGTCCGATGGTGGCCCCGCGGGTGTCCTTGGCAAGGGCCTTGCCGCGTCCCCGGCAAGGGCTTTGTCGGGGTCCCGACAAGGGTCTTGCCGTGGCACCTGCTGCCATCCCCGGCAAGGCTCTTGCCGGGGGCCTTGTGGTTTTCCTTGGCTGGGATCCCGCCAAGGACCATCATCTTCTAAAGTGTGCATCTGATCTTGAATGTCTTCACAAAGATCTGCATACCACCACGGGGATGCCTCCCGAATCCTTGCCCCATGGGGGCAGTGGACTCAAGGGTGACCCGCTCCGTAGGTGTGGGGCAAGCTGCCACGGCAAGGGTCTTGCCGGGTTTGCAAAAACCGCCTCCCGGCAAGGATCTTGCTGGGGGGGGCGCTTCGCCCCGTTTGCTCTTTGTGGTCTTGGTCTTGGCGTCGTTCTGCTCCTCTTTGGCTTCGGCCTTACCTTGGTTCTACCTCCCTTGCCGGGCTTGGTGCGGCGGCGCCCGTGGCTCAGACTGCCCGTGCACAGTCATAGGGGTACAAAAAGTGTACCCCTCTTTTTGTACACCGACAGCTGCCATATCCTACCACCGCTACCTTATACCACCACTGCCACCGCTGCCATATCCTACCATCGCTACCATATACCACCACCGCTGTCATATCCTACCACCGCTGCCATATATCACCACTGTTGCCATATACCGCCACCACTGCCATATCCTACCACCATATATCCACCACCAATCCGAGTTCTTTTCATATTAGGTTTGTTTTTGAGATCCATATATTTTTTGATTCGTGTTTCCTAGCTTGAGTAGGTTTTCAAAAAAAATTAGGCCAAAATTTCGGCAGTCGAAAATATTTTTTTCCTATCCTGTATTGAGGTCCCAGGGATCCTTTTGAGACACTCGCCATCATAGTGATTTTTTGTTGCATTTTTTTGTCGTTGCTGCCCTGTTTTCCAAAAAAATAGTCAAAAGAATTTCGTGTCTATCCTATTATTTTGACTTGGGAAGAGTTTTGAGGAACTCGCCATTATAGTGTTTTTTCATAAAAAAAGAGTGCAACAAAAAAGAGCAATTTTTTTCCAGAGTGGGATGTTCCCTTGTTTCTGTGCCTCGCCGTGATTTTGTTAGTGTTCTAGGCTCGGGTCTCTAGTACAGTATAGCCTAGGACCAGCACAGTACCGTCGTTGAGTGTTTATTCAACTTTGCATCTCTGAATTGATTATTGCTGACCCCTTTTGCTACCATATTATAAGGCTTCCCAACTCTCCATACATCTAATTCGTGCATTTGACTCTCCCTGGTATTCGCTCTATCCAAGCTTTGAGAGTTTTGACTACAACGGTTGCCAATCACCATCTACTGCTTGGTAAGAACTGGTAAGAATTTGCGATTCGCTTGACGGATTTGTGACTTTCCACAATACCACAACCACTTCCTAGTAGCCTATAGGATCATATTCTTGTGTTTTTCTCTTGCTGCTAACCATGCCAGGATCACAAGCGGATGAGCTGGACTGGGAGAACATAACGAACAAGGAGCTCCATCCTAAATTCCAGGAAATGTTGGGCCAACATGTGGAAGACATGATGGCCAGTTTTAGCAAGGCATTAGCAACGATTGATGACATTGAGAAGATAATTGACAACAAGTTTGATGGCAAGTTCGCTGAAGTGCTTGCGCATCTACCTCCACTTCCTGCCTCTGCTACACCACTTCAACAACAACAACAACAACAACAACAACAACAACAACAACAACAACAACAACAACAACAACAACAACAACAACAACAACCACCTCCACATCACGAAACAGACCTCCGCCGAGCGAGCCGTGTTCCTCTTGAGCCTGGCCAAGCTTCTACTGCAGCTGCTACTATTGTTGATGCTTTTGTGGCTCCTGCTGTGGAGGAGGAGGAGGACGATTATGCGGGCGATTATGAGGATGAGGTTGATCGAAATAAAAACTATGTGCAACCACCACCACCACCTCCACCAACACCAGGTCGTCCACATGCAAATAATCGCAATGGTAGGCCTGCACCACCACCTCAGGTACGAGATCATGACCATCTTCCTAAATTAAAATTGAATATTCCACCATTCAAGGGTAGATATGTTCCTGATATATATCTTACTTGGGAGTTAGAAACTGAACAACGTTTTACATGTTTACAATATCCCGACGAAAGACGTGTTGCTGCTGTTGTTTGTGCTTTCACTAGTTTTGCATGTGTTTGGTGGTCTGAACATTGTAGATTATATCCTATTCCAGCTACTTGGGCTGCTTTGAAAACTGCTATGCGTACTCGTTGGGTTCCACCATATTATCAACCTGAATTACTTCAGAAATTGCAGCGCTTAAGACAAGGAAAAAATTCGGTAGAAGAATATTATCAGGAGTTACAAACTGGCAATGATTAGATGTGGTATTGTTAAGGAGAATGAAGCTATGCTTGCACATTTTGTGGGTGGATTAAATAGAGAGATTCAGATCATTCTAGAATATAAGGAGTATAATAATATCACTCATTTATTCCATCTTGCTTGTAAAGCTGAACGTGAAGTGCAGGATCGGCAGGCATTGGCGCGAACTAACTTTTCTGCAAGTCGACCTTCCTCATGGACACCGCGTACATCCTCTACTTCCACACATTCTACTGCACCGGCACCTCCATCAGCTGCCACCTCCAGCCGTTATACAAGGAAGCAGGCACCACCATGGCATCAATAGGGCAAACACATGATATTATTTGTCCTCGTTGCAAGGGTGGAGGTCATTATGCGAGAGAATGCCCATCTAAGCGTGTGATGATTGCTACTGAGGATGCTGGGTATGAGTCCGCTAATGGCTATGATGAGGAGACTTTGGCTCTTAGTACAAGTGAAGAACACGGTGGAGATGATTCTAATCAAGAGATGCAATACATAGCTGCTCAAGATGTTGACAGGTACAAAAGTTTAGTTGCTCAATGTGTTTTGAGTGTGCAGGTCAGACAAGTTGAGCAAAATCAGAGGCATAATTTGTTCCATACGGAGTTGTGAAGGAACGCTCTTTCCGCGTCATCATAGATGAAGGGAGCTGCAACAACTTGTCTAGCATGGAGATGGTGGAGAAGCTCTCTCTCACCACAAGACCCCATCCACATCCTTACTACATCCAATGGTTCAACAACAAAGACAAGGTTAAGGTAACAAGTACTGTTAGTGTGCATTTTTGTATCGCTACATATGCTTATTTTGTTGATTGTGATGTGGTCCCATACAAGCATGTTCCTTATTACTTGGCAGACCATGGCAATTCGATAAAAATTCTGTACACCATGGTAGAAACAATCACTATACTCTTGTTCATAAGGATAAACATATTACTATGCTTCCTATGACTCCTGATTCCATTTTGAAAGATGATATTAATCAAGCTAGTAAAGCAAAACAGGAGAAAAATAAGAGTGAAAATCAGATAGTGGCAAAAGAATTTGAGCAACAATTGAAACCTAATAATAAACCATCTAGTGTTGCTTCTGAAAGTAAATTGAAAACTGGATGTTTACTTGGCACCAAATCTGATATTGATGATCTAGATTGCAGCAAATCTGTTTGCTATGCTTTTATGTGCAAAGATGCATTATTTTCATTTGAGGACGTGCCTTCCTCTTTGTCTCCTGCTGTCACTAACATTTTGCAGGATTTTGCTGACGTCTTTCCACAACATGTGCCACCGGGATTACCACCTATTCGAGGGATTGAGCATCAGATTGACTTAATTCCCAGTGCATCGCTACCCAACCGTGCCCCATACCGTACCAATCCAGAGGAGACGAGGGAGATTATGCGTCAAGTACAGGAGCTGCTCGACAAAAGTTATATACGCGAATCTCTTAGTCCTTGTGTTGTTCCTATTATACTAGTGCCGAAAAAGGATGGTACATCGCGTATGTGTGTTGATTATAGAGGCATTAATAATATTACTATTCGTTATCATCATCCTATTCTTAGGCTAGATGATATGCTTGATGACTTGAGTGGCTCTACAATATTCTCCAAAGTTACTTTGCATAGTGGATACCATCAAATTCGTATGAAATTGGGAGATGAATGGAAAACAACATTTAAAACTAAGTTTGGATTATATGAGTGGTTAGTCATGCCTTTTGGGTTAACTAATGCACCTAGTACTTTCATGAGATTAATGAACGAAGTTTTATGTGCTTTCATTGGACAATTTGTGGTAGTTTATTTTGATGATATACTGATTTATAACAGATCTTTGGATGAACATTTGGAACATTTACGTGTTGTTTTTATTGCTTTACGTGATGCACGTTTGTTTGGTAACCTTGAGAAGTGCACCTTTTGCACCGACCGAGTATCTTTTCTTGAATATGTTGTTACTCCACAGGGAATTGAAGTTGATAAAGCCAAGATTGAAGCTATTGAGAGTTGGCCGAAGCCCAAAACGGTCACATAAGTTAGGAGTTTTTTTGGACTCGCTGGTTTCTATAGGCGTTTTGTGAGAGATTTCAGCACCATTGCTGCACCTCTCAATGAGCTTACAAAGAAGGATGTGCCTTTTGTTTGGGGTACCGCACAGGAAGAAGCCTTCACGGTATTGAAACATAAGTTGACACATGCGCCTTTACTCCAACCTCTTGATTTTAGTAAGACTTTTGAGCTTGAATGTGATGCTAGTGGAATTGGATTAGGAGGTGTGTTATTACAAGATGGCAAACCTGTTGCATACTTTTCTGAAAAATTGAGTGGGACTAGTCTGAACTATTCTACTTGTGATAAAGAATTATATGCTCTTGTTCGTACCTTAGAAACATGGCAACATTATTTATGGCCAAAAGAATTTGTTATACATTCTGATCATGAATCTTTGAAACATATTAAAAGTCAAGCAAAACTGAACCGTAGACATGTTAAATGGGTTGAATTCATTGAGACTTTCCCTTATGTCATTAAACACAAGAAGGGTAAAGAAAATGTTATTGCTAATGCATTGTCTCATCGTTATACTATGCTTTCACAACTTGACTTTAAAATATTTGGTTTGGAGATGTGCCCTTTTGAAATTGTGTATGGTTTCCTACCTCGTGCACCTATTGATTTGTTGCCTCTTCCATCTTCGGAGAAGGTTAATTTTGATGCTAAGCAACGAGCTGAATTGATTTTAAAAATTCATGAGTTAACTAACGAAAACATTGATAGTATGAATGCTAAATATAAACTTGCTAAAGATAAGGGTAGAAAATGTGTTGTCTTTGCACCTGGAGATCTTGTTTGGTTACATTTGTGTAAGGATAGATTTCCTGATTTGCGAAAATAAAAGCTAATGCCACGTGCTGATGGTCCTTTTAAGGTGTTAGAGAAAATAAATGATAATGCATATAAACTTGAGCTGCCCGCAGATTTTGGGGTTAGTCCCACTTTAACATTGCAGATTTGAAGCCTTATTTGGGTGAGGAAGATGAGCTTCTGTTGAGGACGACTTCATTTCAAGATGGGGAGGATGATGAGGACATCAATACCATTGTTACACCCACAACCCCTGCTACTATACATACTGGGCCAATTACTAGAGCTCGCGCACGCCAATTAGATTATCAGGTACTTCCGTTTCTTGGTAATGATTCTAACGTTCAGGAGAATATGATGCTGCCTAAATTGGATACATTTGTTTTGCTTTGAAATGAAGGGCCTCACATGGATAAGAGGGATGAACACTGGAGCAAGACCAAGCATGGAGATGATGACATGCGCAAGGGGAAAAAGAACGGAGTTACAAGTGATGATTTCAGGACATTGAAGGCACCATAATGAGTGCATGAAGCCTTGGACGAAATATACAAGATGCCACTTCATAAATTTCGTCCAGAGGCTATTCTAGGTGCTGCGTCACCTTATTATTGGGCCAGGCCCATGTAATTTTGAAATACTTAAGTATATGCTGTTTTTGGAGTCCGTATGTTTGGGGAAACAAGAGTTAGGGTTGGTTTCGGAGCCCTCCTCCAAGGGCCACGAAACCCCCCTCTTCCTCCATATATACAACCCTTATGGCATCGTTTAGACTTTGGGTTTTGTTTAGATAAAAAGTTTGCCATAGCTGCAACTTCGCGTACTTCGTTTGTGTTCAATGACCAGACAAAGGTGTCATAGAACCCCGCCTTCATTAATATAGCTTTCCTCTTATATTTGCAATATCCAGATTGCAATCGTAGTTTCTTGCTTGTTCTACTTTTGCTCGCAGGAAACAGACCCTCGTGGAAGTTGGTTTAGTGATTTCTAAGGCGCAACATCTCGCACGTTCGTAGTCAGATCGTCAAGGTCGACTCCCACAGAAAATGATAACCACCATCTCATCGAAACATCAGGACACCTTCGCCTAGGGTAGAACCCTAGATGCCCGATCTTTCATGAAATGGAGGGGATCCTACGAAGAACACGAGCGGAAACGTGAGGGAAATCACAAGGGGAAACGAGAGAAAACACTCAAATAGACAAGAAACGATCAGACATGTGCTAGATCCTCGAACATACAACGGGATACACGATCTAAATACAACAAAGGAAAGATACAAGGGTAACTAGTTCATATCCTTGAAGGAGGTCTTGAGGGGTCTTCGATGAAGGGGTCTTGAATCCAAGGTGGATCTTCTTCGTAGAGGCTGCAGTCTCTCTCGATGGAGTAGATCCGTATGGATGAGCAAAGATCTATCTCAAATGAGCTAAACCAATGCTGACCCAGAAAGAGGGAGTAGGATGAGTATATATAGTCTAGGAGGGCGAAGGGGTACATGGGCCTCAGCCCTTTACTATGCGCAGATAGTTGGGGCCGGACGTCCGGGCGTCGGGTCGGATGTCTGGGCCTTCCCGAGGGGCCGGATGTCTGGGCTGGGGGTCCGTATGTCCGGGCTGGCGGGGTCGGCCTCGGTGCTCTCTGGATAGAGGGTGCCGGATTTCCGTGCTTTGGGCTAGATGTCCGGGCTGTGCCGGATGTCCGGGCTGCAGCCGGATGTCCAGGGCCTGTAGGTACTTGGCGGTTGGGCGGCTGCTGCGGATGATGATCCAGGGGCCGGATATCCGGGGTCCTGGCCGGATGTCCGGTTCCTCGGAGCTGTTCTTGACTCCTTCCATTGGTTCTCTTCATCCGTGAACTTGAGGACTTGTCCGTCTTCACGTGCTTCTTTGGGAGGGTCCTCTTGGTACCTAATCATGCACAACATTCCAGACTTAGGTAGTAACCATGTCTCGAGTGGATCATACGTGATATCACTAAGGAAGGAAGTCACCTCGGTCTCGACAGCTCTAGCTCGTGCTCATGGCATAGGTCCTCTTGGCACTTGGTGAGACGATGGTAGGTCCATGGGGTTGACCATAGGATGCTCCGCATCCCCTCCCTTGGGAAAGATCCGACCTCGGACCAGAATCTTCATCCCATGGTAGGGTGAGAGATCTTTGACATTGAAGATGTCACTCATGGAGTACTTGTCGTGTGGGATGTCGATCTTGCAGGCGTTGTTGCAGTAGCGCTCAAGCACCTTGAAGGGTCCATCGGCTCGTGGTATAAGTTTGGACTAGCATTCGTTGGGGAAGCGGTCCTTGCGAAGGTGTAGCCACACAAGATATCCAATGGTGAACACCATGGGTTGCTTGTTGAAGTTGAGCTTGGTCGCGAGACGTTGTACTTGGTGCTCGATGGTGTGCCTTGTATCTTGATGCATCTTCTTGAGGTAGTTGACTCAGGCACTCGCGTCCATGTTGGTGCGCTCTTGTAGTGGTAGAGGAAGAATGTCCAACGGGGACAACGAATTGAAACCGTAGACGACCTCGATGGGGGCCTTGCCGATAGTCGAATGTCTTGCTTGGTTGTAGGCGTACTCAGCGATGGGTAAGCACTCCTCCCACTCCTTGATGTTCTTCTTGATCAACACGCGTAGGAGAGTGGAGAGCGTGCGGTTCGTCACCTCCGTTTGGCCATGGGTTTGAGGATGGTATGCCGAAGAGAACAGGAGCTTGATTCCGAGCTTGGCGCATAAGGTCTTACAAAAGTAACTCAAGAACTTGACGTCGCAGTCCGAGATAATCGTCTTTGGCACTCCATGTAGGCCCAAGATTTCCCTACAAAAAAGATTTGCAACATGTGAAGCATCATCTATCTTGTTGCATGGTATGAAATGTGCCATTTTAGCGAATTGGTCCACAACAACAAACACAGAGTCCTTTCCATTTCTAGTTCTAGGAAAACCAAGGACAAAATCCATGCTAATATCTTCCCATGGGTGATATGGAATTGGAAGTGGCATATAAAGGCCATGAGATTGAGCTTTAGACTTAGCTTTGCGACATGTAGAGCATCGGTTGGTGAAGCGTGAAACATCGCGAAACATCTTGGGCCAAAAAGAGTTCTTGGAGAGCGTAGCAAATGTCTTGTCGCATCCAAAGTGTGCCATTAGTCCTCCTCCATGATATTCTTGCAAAAGGAACAAACGAAGAGAAGACTCGAGGATGCATAGTTTGTTAGCTCTCATGAGATAATCATCTTTGATGTAATAGAGTTCCCAAGATGTATGCGTCAAACATTTGGCATATGGAATAGCAAAAGTAGGATCATTCGCATACAAGTCTTTTATGTTTTCAAAGCCAATGACATTCAATTCAAGTTTGGTGACAAGCATGCATATGCGGGAAAGAGCATCCGCCACAACATTTTCCTTACCTTTGATGTATTTGATGACATAAGGAAATGACTCAATGAATTCACTCCACTTAGCATGATGCTTGTTTAACTTAGTTTGACCCTTAAGGTATTTAAGCGTTTCATGGTCGGCATGGATGGCAAATTCACGAGGGAAAAGATAATGTTCCCATTCATGCAAAACTCGCACTAAGCATATAGCTCTTTGTCATAGATGGGGTAGTTGAGTTGCGCTTAGGAAAGTTTTTCGCTAAAGTAAGCAATTGGGCGCTTCTCTTGCGTTAAAACACCTCCTATGCCATTACCACTAGCATCGCAATCAATTTCAAAGGGTTTGTCAATGTTGGGTAATGCAAGCATGGGAGCATGAGTAAGCAAATTCTTAAGCTCATTAAATGCGCTATCTTGAGATGGTCCCCAAACAAAGGGTGCATTTTTCTTACTCAAAGCATGTAAAGGAGATGCAATGGTGCTAAAATCCTTAACAAATCTATGGTAGAAACCGGCTAAACCAAGGAAGCTACGCACTTGTTGCAAGTTGGTTGGTTGGGGCCAAGTTTTAATAGCACGGATCTTAGATTCATCAACATGAACACCCTTAGAGGACACAACAAAACGCAAGAAAACAAGCTTATCAACACCAAAAAGGAATTTGTCCATATTAGCATAAAGGCTCTCTTTCCTAAGGGTTTGCCACACGGTTCTAAGATGGGTGACTTGATCTTCGAGAGATTTGCTAAACACAAGAATATCGTCAAAATAGACCATAACAAATACACAATTATAGGGTCGAAGCCGGGTGCTTCGGATAAACCCATTGGCATAACAAGCCATTCATATAAGCCAAACTTGGTTTTAAATGCGGTTTCCCATTCATCGCCTTCTTGGATGCGTATTTGATAGTAGCCACTTTTAAGATCAATTTTAGAGAAAATGGCGGCTCCACTAAGCTCATAGAGCATATCATCTAGGCGTGGAATGGGGTAACGATAACGCACGGTAATAGCATTGATTGGACGGCAATCGGAACACATGCGAAATGTACCATCTTTATTGGGAACAAGGATTACCGGGATGACACAAGGTCTCAAACTTTCTCGTACATGGCCGTTGTCGATGAGTTGTTCTACTTACCGTTGGATCTCCTTTGTTTCCTCGGGGTTGATGTGGTATGGAGCCTTGTTAGGAAGGGGTGCTCCTGGGATGAGGTCGATTCGGTGCTCGATGCCTCGTAGAGGTAGACCCAGAGGTAGCTCGTCGGGGAATACATCTTGGAATTCCTGCAATAGAGAAGATAACACTAAAGGTAGATTGTTAGAGTTGTTAGATTTTGGTGCCTCATCCTTGCATAAAAGGACATAGTGCATGACACTTGCACTACAAAAAAATACACTTCCGTGATGATACGTGTTTGTCACAGTAGGTCGCATTTTTTGTCATGCATGTACATCCATGACAAATTTATGACAGAATCAAGATAGTCATACCTGTGCTGTCATAGAAGTGTTCCATGACATTACCAAAATTATCATCACGGAAGTGTCCACTTCCATGATGATAAATCGCGCGTCACAGAAGTGCTTTCGTCAAGGGTGACCGACACGTGGCATCCACCGTAACGGAACGCCGTTAAGCTATCGGGTCGGGTTTTGGATCCGATAACCCGTTAACAGCCCCGACCAATGCGGATTTTCCACCTGTAAAATCATCATTGGCTAGAGGAAACACGTGTCGGCTCATCATTGGGACAGATGTCATCCACTCACTGGACAAAAGGCGCCTATGATACGTCGACACGTGGCACGGCCCAACAAGTTTAAATGGGCCGGCCCAACTAAAGGCCCACAAGATTTTGCGGACCATAATGGGCCGGCCCAGCTAAAGGCCCATGAGATTTTGCGGACCATAATGGGCTAGCCCAGCTAAAGGCCCACAAGATTTCGCGGGCCATAATGGGCCGGCCCAGGTAAAGGCCCACAAGATTTTTGTGTGCCATAATGGGCCGGCCCAGGTAAAGGCCCACAAAATTCTTGCGGATCATAATGGGTCGGCCCAGCTAAATGCCCACGAGATTTCGCCGACATTAATGGGCCGGCCTAGCTGTAGGCCCACAAGATTTTGAGGACCCTAGTAGGCCGGCCCCTTAACTGGCTGCCATGTTTTGGGCCAAATGCCGACCCATATTTGATCCGGTCCATTAATGGCCTGCCACGTTCCGGGCCTAATAATGGCCCATATAAGATCCGGCCCGTTAAAAGGCTCCCACTTTCTGGGCCAAATCACGGACCAGATCAGGTCCGGCCCTTTAATAGGCTTTGGGCTCAATTATGGCCCATGTCAGATTCGACCCGTTAACTGGACGCTATGCTTTTGGGGCTAGTTGCTAAAGGCCCATTTAGTAATTTGGCCTGATATTAGTTTCGGCCTGTTAAGGGCCCGTTTAACATTTCGGCCCTATATTAATTTCGGCCTGTTAAAAGCCCGTCATATAGTTGGGCCTAACTACAGCCCAGTTTGCATCCGTCCTGCTCGCAGCCGATATCTGATTGGGCCACACAAGGACCGAGACAACTTTGGCGTGTTAAAAGCCTGTGATTTGATTCGCACAATCATGGGTCGGGGTCCATTTCGGGCTTCTGCCGGCCCGTGAGCTATTCGGCACGTTTCAGGCCCAACCTACTTCTCAGCCTCCTAAAAGCCCATTGAGTTTTCTTGCGAAAAGAGGGCCGGGGGTTACTCGTCCTATTAAAGGCCCGAATCTACTAGTGGGCTAGTTTGACGGGACCCATGATGCGGATCATACATCGTGATTGCATGACGGCCCGATTATGTACCGTAATTTTACGGTTTGGCCGGTTTACTGCGAAGACATGATATATATACAGTAAAATAACTGCAGCATCGTGAATAAGAGAAAACCTAGACTATACAATAAAGAAATTAAGACATATTACATCCACTGGGCATCAAAGTTCGCCACTATGATAATAAAGCACAAGCAGACAGCAGATTACATACACTGGGCATCAAAGATCGCCACCAGTGCAAATAAACACGCTGACAAAATAATATACAAAACCGACAGCACTTCAATAGAGTTCAAGAAAGGTTAGCCCTGCTGGGGAGCTGTAGCGCAAGGAGCTGAGCAAGATGATGAGACTGCGCTTGTTCAACACTTCTATCTTCCTCACTCTGAAAGATAAACAAGCAGACAAATGACAGGTTTTGCACATAAAAGTATCAGTTCTGACAATTCATCACATTTCCTACTGACGAATAAAGTGACACAGTTTAAAATTGCATTAACACAATATGGTATTGTTCAGGTCAAGACATGGCAGGAAATGACATTTTGAAGGAGTTGGCAGCTTCATGACACCACTGGATTACAGATCAAGAACTCATAAGTATGAATGGTAAGTGTGCTGTCAATTTATCCCATTTCAGATTGGCAAATAAAGGGACGGTTTAAATAATAGTAGAATGATATGACATTGTTCATAGTTAAGACATTGTAGAATATGACATTGTGCTGTAGTGGGTAGGTTCACCACACCACTGGATTACGGATGAAGAACATAAGCATACATGCAGTGCAAAAGAAGATCACTTGCTCTGTATAGTTTAATTTACATGGTATGAAGAAGGAACTTAGTTGTACAATTGAAAACTTAAATTGAGAAGGACAAACTTTTGTTTATGAACTACATAATAAACTTTAAACATGCAATTTGATGCAAACACCAAAAATAAACAGCTGTTGCAGTCATGTCTAACCAAATATACACAACAAAGTTTGAAGGCTTGAGAAGGACAAACTTACATTACTGGTGAAGACAGGCTCTATAAAGCCCTTGTCCATGCTGATGGGGGGGGGGGCAATTCAAGAAGTTTAGCACAGAATCTTCTTCATAAGCATTGCCTTTATTCTACATTTTGTTAACAGTAAATATAGATGTGATAATATACGAAAAAATGGAGAATATTTAAGATCAGATGAAGAGTGATGCTACATAACCAAGTAGCTATAAATGTATGTGTAGTGATACAGGCAAAAGGCACAGCCAAGAGCAATGCACAACTAAACTTCTTCAGTACCAACCTTATGGTAAGAGTAAATATAGATCTGATGTGTAGAAAATGGAGGGCAAAGGAAAATAAGCTGCAGAGTGATGGTAGATGAACAACTACCTGTCAATATAAGTGCACTGATAAAGAACAACATGTACTTACAAGAACAATGCAGAGCTAAAAAATTCATTGGCATTGGATATATTCTACACTAATGTAACCATTCAGACAGATTAGATAATTTGGAGCGATCAACTGATAAGCAAGCTATCATGCGTACTGCTGTCACATAATGAACCAGGTATGTATGCAAGTACAGTGATACAGGACAACAGGTACTAACAAGAGCAAAGCAGCGGGCAGCATATTTGCGATATCCCGTCATTCTTTTCAAACCGGAATTCTTCTTCGAGCAGATTTCCTGCAAAAAAGATCCGTAAGGCACATGCGGAAAAGTAGAAGTTCAAATTGTCATGTGATTTCATAGACAATACCTCATCCTGGGAACAAGGCCAGTGCATAACAAGGTTTTTCCATTCAATGTCTTCTAAATTTAGCACATGAGACTTCACTGGAAATTCGTTTACAGACTTGCCATCAAAGTGTGATTTCCTCAGGTAACACCGATACTGCTGCAATGCTTCCTTGAAAAGCACAAGCAAGCTTTGCTCGTCATGACTATCCAGATTGACCCTCGCCTAGTTACAACAATGTAATGTAAATCATTGATGTGTTCGATCAGAGAAAATAGGAAAATAATAACCATGAATAATAGCACTTACACGTAAGTTGGAAAGGAAGATGTGTAAATGGTGTTTGTCTTCACTATAATCTTCCCATGATGGGAATATATGCACGTAGTCCCTAACAACATTGAAAGCATTATCTTTTAAACTGGGAATAAATGGAATGAGATTCCAATCTACAGGAATTGGCCGTCTCTGCAGTTGGGATAGGTCTTCGGCCGGTGGACTTGCTGTACTTTTTGCTGGAGTGGGATTTTTCTATGGTACTGCTGGTGCTATGGCAAATGAAATCGGTATACCTTTTGCTGGAGTGCAGGTCCTGTGTGGTGGGGCTAGTGGTGTGGCCAGTGAAGTATGGGCACAGTCTGCTAGAGTCGGTCCTACGTTTTGTGTCACTGGTTGTACAGCCAATATAAGTGGGGCGCTGTCTGATTTCTCCGGCACCACCATGTTTTTCAAGGACTTTGCTGGTGCTCCTTCAGGTTCGTCAATCACCCTCTTCCTTTTTGATGTCTGATGCACAAGAACAACATTTGAGTGGAAAAACATGGTATGATGACAGATGGAATATATATTGATAATGGATGGGCATGGCATCTCGAGTTATATGATGAGTAAACTAAGCAGATGGCGGTGCAACAAAGTAGAAGAAATGCAAGACAACATATGCAAGATACGCGCAATCAATAAAACCATGCCAAATTAGAACATGCACCTTGATGGGTGAGCAGGACAGGCCATCTGCCTTTGACTCCCCGAGGTTAGAATAGTCATTAGGATGATATTCTGAACAAGAATCAACAGGTGGGGAGCGTAAGAGTTTCATTGCTTCCAGAATGGCACTCAATGCCTTGGTGCCAATTTTGTGAGTCATTGCAGTGTTCCACAATATTCTTCTGATGCGCGGATTCTGGTATTCACTGTAATTGCGTATAATATCTGAGAACCATGAAAAGATATATAGTTGTGATATTATCTTTGTAATGCAGATGATATTCTAATATAGGGGCGCCCCTGTAAACACTTGTGTGCTATCATTGGATTCTGATGAGAGAGCTCATGTGTGCTGTAATATGGTGTGTGCATTTATATAATCTGGCACAAGTACCCAAAAAAATAGGCTCCATAAGTAAGGATAGCTGGCAGATGATAGGTTCATAATATACTGTATGGAGAGTTCATTGCCAAACCATGATAACAAGAGCACACATCAACTAGGCAGATCATAGTGTACATAACAGGGGTACACCATAACCACGATATATAAATCGGGAAAGTGGAACTGGCTTGAAAATACGGTGTTGTATTGCCTCTAGTAATTGAAAGCCTATCGGTCACGTACAGGCCAGCTCTATCGAACATGGTAAAGAAGAGCAAGCAGATTTTGGATAATAAAATGTTGGTTGCACAGTGCCCACACATGATGAACCAGAGCACATTAAGAATGCAACTCCCAGCTGTCTCTCGACCATTTCAGGCGGTTGGATGAAGATCCTACGTCTCCTAACCCTTCTTCTTCCTCGTCTCTGATTCTTCCCATACAGAACACCGCACGGGCCGCCGGTCGGACCACCGGCCCCCACCGCATGTGTTCCTCCGCCACCTCCACCCCCACCCCCGCCCCAACCCCCACCCGCGTTGAGTTTTCTTCGTTCGAGGCCCCACAACCACCCACGCCCCTTTGATCGCACCGGCGTACTCCGGCGAGCTCTGAAAAATCGACTGACCCAATTTTGAAATTTAGTCTACTCTTATTTAACTAGTGTGGAATATAAAAGGGGAAACCCATAAGCATTGGGAGTATAGTGTTGAGCGTGCCATGGCGGATCTGAAGGTGCAAACCGGACAAAGGCAACTTCGCAACCAAGACAAGAAATCAGAGTAAAGCAGTGGCGATCTATTTTCTTGCTGCGATAAATAAGTTGAGCAGATACGAAAGAGTACCGCCTCTGGTGCGGCGCCGTGTACACATCTGCTGAGAATTTGACGGTGGTGCGGTAGCGATGGCTGTCAGCGGCGTGGAAGCAGATCTAGGAGGGTAGACGGTGGCGGCGGGGCGCGGTGGACGAGACGGTCGTAGGAGCGGCGCCGGCAAGGTGGATGACGGCGGGGATGAAGCAAGAGGATGGGATGCAAGGATCCCGGTCCGAAGCCGTGGATGAGAGAGGTCGATCTCTTGTAATGGACGACGGTGTCGGGGTATCGGCTCCGGCATGGTGGAGGAGGACGGCGGTGGATGTGGTGGTGGACGGCGGTGGACGGAGGAGGGTGGGGTGGAGAGGGTGTTTTGGCGCCCATGGAGTACGAATGGGGAAAATGGAGGTAGAGAGGAAGGGGGAACCATGTATTCAGGGCGCGCTTGTCTCAAATGCGAGGAAATTTACAAACTTAGCCCCCGTTTCAAATTTCTACTACATCACAACAACATTAGTCAGTTGGAGATAGGACGGTAATCTCGCATACACCGAATATTTGCCGACGAGAGTTTGTTTTTGGCGCCCACCGTGTATGAATATGAATCGGGGAGGGAGTCGATTTCGGCCGAGGACACACTGTGTTTTGGCGCCCACCGTGTATGAATCCGGGTGAGAGGCGGTTACGTCACGTTTGGGTGAAATTACAAACCTACCCCTATCGAAACCTATAGAAATCCAGCAGATAGGCTTTGCGTGGCAGGAATAGGCAGTAGTGATTTCCATGTCGCAGATTTTGGTTTCGGGCGGTTACTGTGACTTTCCCCGCTTCGTTCAAATTTTTTCCCGGGCGGGATCCATTTTCAATTGGAATTACATTCTATATACATCATTTTTTATATATACTTTCAAAAGCACAACACCATTTATACATAAATATGGTTTACAAATGGCATGATCTCAGATTCATAAGGTTGTATCCATCAATTTGGATTTTCAAATATTGGAAACCACTTTATGTTGAAATCCAATGTATGCATTCCTCGCTAACTGTCTCCAATTAATGTGTGTTTCATGTGGGTTTTTCTTTACTTCTCAAACATGTATAATGTGTTTCACACACACAACATATAGTGTAATCCCGTTTAGACATTAATTGCATATAAACCATGCATTGTTTGTAATTGAACAATCTATGGATCACCAATATTGATAAACTATATAACATTACACGTGTGCCCAAATTCAAATGAATATGCATGTTTGATACACCAATTTGCGTTATGATATTATCGATGTCGTGATCTCCAGTTTAAATATTTGAATCCCCTTTAATCCAGATATCCGTCTCATATAGCTATCACTCATGCTTATATAGGACTATCTCTCTGGACCTATACGCGTTCATCGTCTCTCAGGTATCTCTCGTGCTACCTGTATGTCAACAATGATCTTTTATCTTCGTAACACACTGACGGTACTCTCTCCCTCGACCTTCATCACTCTATCTCTCTCTAAGTATATCTCGCTCCCTGCTATGTGTCTCTAATTATGATTCTCCATGTGGAATCTCTTCCTCTCACACAAACACAAAACTTTGTCTCCCGGGGTCTCATTTCTCTCTACTATTCCCATGTGTGCCACTCGCACACCCCTCATATAGAGATGTTTTCGCTCCTTAGATATGAGAACCTACGACTCTTCCTCTTCAATATCTCTTTCTCACACACAAACACAAACTCTGTCTCCCAGGGTCTCATATTTCTCCATTGTTCTCTTGTATGTCGCTCACACACACCCTCTCTCCCTAGAGATATCTTGCGTTCCCTCGTATGTCTCTCTAGCTATCACTCTCATTGTGAAATATCTTTCTCTCTCGCAGACACAAAACTCTGTCTCTCTGGATCTCATTTCTCTCTCTAATATCTGTTTGTATGTGACTCACATGCACCCTCTCTCTATCTCTCTCACACCCACACACATAACCCAGCCTTCTGATCCACTCGACTCCTACCTCTAATGCACACTAGCTAGCATCTTTATCTTTCTATTTATCTGTTTCTCCATCAACTTTCTTTCTCGCCCTCACTCTTGATTCCTATCACGCACACTACATATGTTTCTCTCTACATGCAGTCAAGTGCCCTCTCACACACATATATAACTTCACCCTTTGAACCACCAGACGGTCATCTCCAACACCCAAACTAGCGGATGTCCCTCTAACTAGCATCTCCATCTCTGTATCTATCTGTAGTTTCTCCGTCAACATTTCTTTCTCGCACGGAGTCTTGCTTCCTATCGCCCACACTATATATGTCTCACCATACATATGCACTTATAGGTTGGTCTCTTTTGCACAATCGTTGCGCCTTACTCCCTCTACTCGCCATAGATGCATGCTCCAGCCCACGCCACTATCTCTTAAAGACAAAAATACATGCTCAATTGTCGGGCCTTCTTCCCTGCATTCTCACATGCATGCATATTGTCATACCGATCCGTCTCTCCCATGTCGTTGATCTTATGACTTATGTCTTCTTTCTTTTATCTCGATCATGCACGCGCGCACACACACACATCCCACGTATACATGTATACCTCTCACACATGCATGTTCAAGGTCTCTATGTCTCCATACGTAGTTAATTACCCTCAATCCTAACGCCACATCGAATCGTTCTGCTCTTTTGTGCACATAACTTCCGCCTAGATGGGTAAAACACACACTCACACTTAACAATCTCCTTCTAGCTACCCCCCGCCTCTCACTCTTCCCCTATATCCCCAAAACCAATAAGACCATCCCTTTGTTTAATTCCCGCCTACATGCACCATCGATATATAGTAGTCTTCCTCGTGTCTCTCGAACAAACACGTTCTCTCGATGTCGACTCCTCTCACACGCACACACCTTCTCTTCCCTCTCTACGGGCATTTTCTCTCTCGCACCCCATCGTTGGTGGCCTCTGCCATACACATCATGTCTCTATGATGAAGCCATGCACACTTAAATTACATCCGCCACAGAGAACCACGCAACACACACGCGCGCGCGCGCACACACACACACACACGCACCCTTCCCCCCCCCACACACACACTAAGACTCCATCTCTCTCTCTCTCTCTCTCACACACACACACAAACACACACACACACACACACACACACACGCACCCCCCCACACACACAGTAAGACTCCATCTCTCTCTCTCCTCTCTCTCTCTCTCTCACACACACACACCACACACACACACACTAAGACTCCATCTCACACACACATGCTCTAGGCGGAGCATTTGTTCCTACCACCCTTCATCCAACCTTACCTGTATGATAAACAATCACCTTTATTTACTTTCATAACATGGACAAATTCCACTTTACTTTAGTAGTCAACAAACTTATCATCTGTACCCTTATAAAAAACGAGTTGGCGGTGATGGTGTGCCTGCCATCTTGTAATACAGACAGTATGATCTATATTTGAGGATAGAAAGCAAACTATGATAATTTTACAAAAGAGACCCGCACCTCTCTCCACATCATTATCTCCCGCAACCTCATTTCTCAGCAATTAAAAAAGGAATAAGTCTCTGGAACAATCTAGCATGCATGGTGGCCGCTGCCGTCTGCCGGCGCCGTCCATCCCCATGCCTCTTCCCATTCCGACCACCAGTCACCACCATGCTCCACTCCTCCTCGACTTATCTCTCATCTTTCATTTTTTCGATGACATTCTCGAGATACCAGTTTTCCGATAAAATTCTCGAGGTATCATTAGTTTTTACACATGGGATTACTCCTGCATGGGTCAATCACAACAGGTGTTTTGTAAAAAAATGCATATTGATGTTCCGTGCAATGCACGAGAATCTTGCTTGTAATTATATAACGCAAATCACGAGCAGGAAGTGACATTTTTTTGACACAACCACATTAACATGGCCACATAAATCACTAGCTAAAGTAAATACCATTATACTTATATCCCGATGCAAAAGGTTGAGTACATGTCCGAAGAGTAGAGTCGCACACACGCACTCTGTCTCTCAGAATCTCTCTCACACACACACATCAATTACGTGACGCCCACTTAAGCAGATACGTATGTTACAATTTGTGCACCCGCAGGTACACATGATGCTGCGCATTTATTTAAGCGGGAAGGCGAACCCAAACAATAGTTGCATTCATTCCCCTCCCGCCGCCTCTTCTCTGTTCGCTATCGCCCGGTAGCCATGGGCCGGCCGAAGGTAACAACATACGCCATACTCCCGCCGGAGCGGCGCTTTTATATGGAAATTCTAGTGGTCATGCATGCATCTTTTTGTGCTAGAACTCCTATATAAGGGTTGACCGGTCGCTTCCCGCGGACGTGCGCGGGCGGTGGAAGAGGAAGAAGAAGGGAAGCGGGCTGTGGAATAACATTTTTTACCACAATTTCTTAGGAAACTGAGTGCAATAATTGAGTAGTTTTGCAAACTACCAGTACTACACCTGAAACGGTTCAAAACCTATACTCCCTTGCCAGCGCGCGCTTCCTGCGTGATACGGTCAGCGTCACCCTGGAGCGTCAGTGCCGCATTAATGCCCGGCCAGAACGGAGGAGACCTCTCACTGACGCCAACTTTGAAGTGGCGCGACGGTCGAGAGAGCGCCGCTTCCCGGTGCACGCGACCGCTCCGCGTCGAGACTGTTCATAGGCCCTATTTGGATCCATGGGTTAGAGTTAGTTTGAGCTAGTTGGGGCTCAAATAGCATGAGGGTTTAAATTGGAGCAAGTTGCACCGAACCCACCAAAAAAACTATCCCACCCAAGAGGTGCTAACTGGAGATAGTTCTCATTGGGACCACTGAAAAATCACTTTTCTCTCTCCATGAAGTGCATTTATTGTCAATCTAACCCTGTCACCCAAACACCTGTTTGGCTACAGTTAGTTCAGCGTTAGTCATGAGTTAGTCTAACCTCTAGCTAAGTTAGAGTATCAAACAGGAGCAGTATAGGACATACAAGTTGCTCAAAGCATACAGGAAAATTTGTACGTGAAAGGATTTTTTTCTTTTTGAAAACGAAACGTGAAAGGAATTTTTTTTAGAATGCTCTTGGCATGTCGCTAACATGTGATAGTTAACCGACCTCAATAGACAGCAGAAACGCCAGCCCGTCGCACTTTGATAGAGATGAGGAGGGAGAAGCGATACAGGCTGCTGGATTACTAGAGATAGGTGTCACACGGAAGCCAAGAAATATGGTGATAGCGTGGGTTAGCCATGTACTAGTATGATGTAACTATACTGGGCTGTCGTGTTTCGTACTCTTCCAGTCCACTGTGGAGATGATTGGTTAATTTTATATCGCTGAATAATATTAATATTATGAGTGCAGACGCTCCACCACGAGGTTCCTTGCTCCTTCTCGGTCGTCCGAAATCTATGTTCTTCCACTCTATTTTTTTACGTGAGCTTTGTTCATCCTTTTGCCAACGCGAGACATCTAGCATCAAGGTGCACGTGTTATGCAAGGATCGTTCCATCTATATGAAGAAAACGTGGGACTGGAACTACGAGACGGACATGTACCCAGGAGTGGACGTACAAACCTGAGTAATGTAGCGCAGTAAGTGAAGTAGAAAGGCACAAATGGTATGAACATGCGTGGGATATAGGATGTGTTTGGTTGCGTTCTCGTCTCAGCATAGTTGTTCCCTCTTCATGCACGCTCAACTTAACACCCCTCTTCATGCATGCTCTCTTCATGCATGCTTCTAGTGTATTTGTGCTAAACTAGTGTAGACTCATGCACCCTCCATACACTCTACCAAACACGCAAAAGTAGGTCGAGAAGGGAACTCTTGGGCGGCATTTGTCTCTTACTACGTACTACCACTAAATGTTGTACGTGCAATGCACGGTGATGTTATGGAGTACGTGCCTAAGTACTCTACTACTACTATATTAGTTGGAGGCACATATTAACTTTTATATTTGTTTACATGTATGCCCCGAGACCTTCCAACTAGACATGTCTTACTCTCTAGGTCGCACTTTTTATCGTTCATACCAGTAAGTACTACTACGTGTGGTCTCCGACCCAGAAGTGGAAGAAGTGGAGACGCTCTACCACGCTATTTTTTTACGCTGGGCTCTACCACGCTGTTCATGTCCCACTCCTTTCGCTGACGTGTGGGACATCCAACACGTGCCGTGTTTGGCACCCTTCGTCGTAAGAGTTGAAACGCTAGCATTCATCAGAAATAAAAAATAATTATAAATCGGCAGTGATACTATTTTTTTGCGAACCAATCAGCAGTGATACTATACCACGCGGTTTCCTTGCTCCTCGATATCAGAAAGAATACTTCCGTTCGCCAACATGTGGGACGTCGACCATCCTGGTCCACTTGCCATGCACGCAGAACTCCAAGGGAGAGTCACCCACGTCGTCGCGCAGCAGTAACAATGACTAATGAGCCGTCAAATCACAGGCCCACTTCCCACTTTGAAGTTGCTTGGACGAAGGAACCATCATGACTTCGTTGAATTCCGCTTCTTGAAGAAAACTACTGTACCAGCAGTACTGCTAGCTACAGTAGTTACTCCAACAGAGGCCTCCTTTCGTTCATAGGATAGCAATATTAAAATCATAGGAAGTGAGATGACATGCATCTCAATTCCTATATAGAAAGAGATGCCATTTGATGCTTAGGATAGGAATTTTTTCATTTAGTCTAGGCTAATGTACTGGTAATTTGCTCTAAAAACTACAGTAGTAACTAGTAGTATTGGTACATGCTCGTACTCGACACAGACACACACACACTAACTATTAGTACTACTACTTCTCACATGATGGCCAGATGTCGTCGTTCTCCTTCCCGGCTTTGTCGGCGACACCCCACCGTGCTTGGATCTCCATCGACCTCTCCGCAGCAGCGTGTGCGTTCTTTTCTTTCTTGCGGCGGCGGGCCTCTCTTTTCTTGAGTGCTTTCTGACTTTTCCGCTCCCTCTGTGCGGCTTTGGCCGCCTCTTGCTCTACCGCCCATTCGGCCTTGGCATCTTCAAATTCCTCCCACATAGTTGTGAGGTCGCGAGCGGCGATGAACTCGGCACGGCGGGATGCCATCGCTTCCCTACCATTTTGTGTGCGGTCGTGGGCGGCGAGGAACTTGGCGCGGCGGGATGCCATCGCTGCCTTACCGGTTAGTGTGCGGCGCGGTGGCATGAACGACGCTTGGTGAGAGGTCTGGGGTGGAGTGGCCGGACAACCGTATAGTGCATTGGTTTGTCAAGAGCTCAAGGACAGAAGACGAAGCAAATTTGGATTCCCCTTCAATCCTGTTCATTTATTACCGAGTAAAATGCATTGGCGGTCATCGAACTTGTCTTGATAGCTCACTTTGATCATTGTATACGATATATGGTGATTATACGGTCACTGGCTCAGCGTATAACTCCGTATTTGTCTGGTTGACCAGTCAAACAGTCTGCATGCGCCTCATCAGCTCGTGTTCTTTATCTATCTATGCGGGCCTACCTATCAATGGAGAAAGAAATACTGTAAAAACCAAAATTATGCTGGAGTCCGGACCGCTTCCGGAGCCCGCTCTCACCGCCCTGGCCCCTCAAGACGCCAGCTGCCCGCCGCATGCATGCATAGCAAGTAGTACTTCTTATGTGGAGGTGAGAGAGGCATTGACAAAGTCAGGGAGTGGGCTCTGCAAGAGCCCATCTCTACACGTGCTCCTAGGTATAAAAAAATAATTCTAAAAAAGGCATAAAAACAATTGTGTCTTAAAAAATAAAGGTAAAAAACATTTGAGAGGAAATAGATAGAGAGAAAGTGAGAAAAAGCTATAAGCTGGGCATTACATGAGGAAGGAGGGAGTGGTGCACATGCCAAGTTCACTGGGCTGCCGTGTTTCACACTCCTCTGTCGTAACAGTGGAGACAATAGCTTTCATAAAAAAATGAATACTCGTTGCTCATCCTCTATATCGAAAAGAATACTTTCATTCGCCGACATGTGGGACGTCGACCATCCTGGTCCACCTGCCATGCACAAAATTATCCTGGTCTACCCTGGTCGTATCGCAGGCCCAACCTTTCCCACTGTAAGTTGTTCGGACAAAGGAACCATCATGACTTTGTTGAATTCCGCTTCTTCAAGAAAACTTACTGTACCCGCAATACTACTACCACACGCGAAGACTGGACGACACTGTACCACGTCATATCACTGAGACCCACTAGGCCAAACTAGCCCGCCTAGGTAATCTATTTTGGAACGGAGGGAGTACGTCTCTGCACTGCTATGATTTTTTGTTGCACGTTCTCTGTACTTTTGCTACGATTTTCCTACCCTATGAACCAAATGAGGCCTGAATGTATGTCGACTGTTGTCTGATCGATCGCTAAGCCTACAATTTTAGGAGCTAGGGCTATTGGTCGATCGACGAGGGATAAGTATAAGCGTACCATGAGCTCATCAGCCCCAACATTTCTCTTCGGTGAGTGTTTTGCAAGTACTATAGCTCGCACATTAGCTAGCCTACTAAAACCAAGAACCATCAAACAAGCCCTGCTGATATGATAAATAGTTCAAACTTACATCTAAGCATCCTATATATTACATCAAAAGCTGGTGAGGATACATTTGTTTCCATAACTCGGAGAGGGTTCGCATGATTCATCGCATGGTTCACTATCAAACAAAAGTAGCAAGATATGCCCACACAAGACAGTGAACTAGCCCTAAGATGGTTTGATAACACGCATCATTCTGGTAATTAAACATAGGTCAATGTAAACTACCCTGAAGGATTAGCGCGACCAACTATTTCTTGTCATCGATCTCTCGGGCAATGACCACAGCACGGACAGCGGCATGGGAATCGATTTCTGGGGAGATGTCCACAGGACTGACCGCGACATCGGAATCGATCTCTGGGGCGATGTCCACAGGATGGACAGCGGCATCGGAATCGATCTCCGGGGCGATGCCAACAGGACGGGCAACGACATCGGAATCATCAAGGACGTCCACCGGCACCTGCACAACCCTAACATATTAGCTAGCACATTGCAAATAATCAAAAACCATAACTATGGTAATAAGCCATTATTTTTTTACCTTGTGCAGCTCACCGAGGGATCTCATCCCTCCGGGGGCCATCTCCTCATCCTCGATGGGGGCCATCACCGTGCCAGGGGAATACTGCTTCTCAACGGCGACTATCTCCTCAAACTCGGTCTTGAGCCTCACATAGGTGGCAATCAGAGTTCCTGGGGTAGTCACGGTGGGGCCCTTGCTGTTCTTCCAACTTTCTTTGAGGATTTCATCCGCCAACGTCCTCAACTCTTTGGCTAGTGCTTGTTTCTTGGAGTTCTTCGTCTCCATGGGTTGGCCCGCCAACATGGTCAACTCTTTGGTCGGTGCTCGCTTCCTGGAGATCGCTGTTTCCAGTGGGTTGTCCGCCGGCAACTCTTTGCCTAGTGCTCCAGGATCCATCAATGAACTAGCAAACAAAAAGCAATCGAAAGGAAACCACAATCGCAATGAAAACGGGAAAATAATAGGATGTGAGAATCGGTCGGTGCTTCGCAAAAAGAAGATTCTTGGAATGAAAATATAGCAGCATAACTGATTCACCCACCTTTCCTTTGTCGGTACAGAAAAAAAATGGCAGAAGTGAGTAGCCTGGAGTGAGGTTTTCTTCAAGAAAGGGAAGAAAGGGCTTGAACGAGCGTTCCAGTGAAATGATGGTTGCTTTGTCCAGTCCAACTTGGAGGCCACCTTACCACTGCTGGTAAAGGTGTGGGTTTTGTGATATGACGGGTCATGACGGGCACACCGGGGTGACCGGTGAGTCTCGACTGTAGCACCTCGCTGTGATTTGGTGGATGGCACGCGGGCCCGGATGCTTTGAAATGTCCCGCGTGTAGATAGAGCGGCTAGTCATATAGGAGTGCTCAATATTGTCCACCGCGACCAAGGCGGAGAGGAAAACGAGAGAACTACGTAATTAGTGCATGAGTTTAATTAGGGTAGTTTTGTAAAGTACGAGATACATTCCTCCAATCGCAAAATTGCTTGGTTCATGAGATTTGAGATTTGAGCCCTATAAGACTAGCCACAGTGGGAGTAACTTCAGCAGTAACATCGAGTCCAACTCAGCAAATTTGCTTATGTGGCAATGAGTTAATGAGGAGAGAGGTAGTTGTAGTAACTTAGCTAGTTACTGTAACATCACATGTCCCAATGCGATATGAGTCTATAACCTAATAAATGAAGCTTTGCATGGTACCACACTTATGTTACTACCCACTATGAAGGTACTAGCAACATAGTCTAGAGATATGTGTATGTTACTAGTGTATGTTACTCTCCATTATGACTAGTCTAAACCGGAAGGGAGGGAGTACTGCACACGGTGTAGTCTAGTCACTTGTTGAAATCTCTAGAAAGGCAAACACTCCTTTCCGGTTTACAGGGCTATACTACTCCCTCCGTCTAGGTGTGTAAGTCATCTTACGAAAACCAAATAGTCCCAAAACACTTAGGCGCGGTGCATTAACTTCTGCCTTGTTTCTTGTTTCTTGACATATCAACCAATAAGAGATGAGAGGTGTGCATGCTTTTAATGATTTGCAATGGCTAGTTCATTGCATGCAATGATATTAATTAGCAAATAAACATTGGTGACCCCAGGAGGAAACGGTGCTAAGCGTGTGGACCTATGCAGAATGAGTATCAACCAATGGATAATGGAGTTTAACTGTTAAACAATAGCAATTTTGTCTCATGCAAGAGCCTGGCTTGTACTCCAAGGAACCGCACCACGCGAGCGTTCGCAACTGCCACGTTCAGGTTGCGCTTGGCTCTTCGCCTCTTCGAGAAGACGAACAATGATGTTACTCCTACTTCTATAGTATCGAATCCACTGCTGCATGTCCGTCCACCTCGTGCGGGAGGGATAGCGTGTAGCGAAAGCTTCTACTTACTGCTCCTGCCTTTGCGTCTATGACAGGTGGGCCCAACAGGTGGTTGGCCCTCCTGTCTTGCAGCCAAAGGCAGGTGCAGTTAAGGCACCAGAGCTCAGTCCGCGAGGGAGAGGGCGTTGTAGTAACCAAATTTCTCGGTCTTGTACGAGTTGACGCGACACATCAAAGCACTGCACTCGATATAAGTCTCTTTACACATTTCAAATGGGCTACTTCGTATGTAGGAGTAGACATAATCTGCTTCGTATGTAGTCACTTGTTGCAATCTCTAAAAAGACTTATATTTGGAAACGGAGGGAGTACAATGCATGCATGCATGCCATGACTTTACTTTTGATACTTGCATGTATTGATTTGATGCACCTTGCCAAATTTTGACTATAAATTTAACTAACCAAATTTTCATGCATGTCACAAAAAATTACGGGGCTTTTTGGATTGTGACTATGTTTGTCTTATGTTGCCACATTATTTTTCCCACACTTGCCACACTTGCCTAACCTGAGTTGCTCAAATTGTTAGACACACTTTGGCTTGCCTAAGGGAATCTTGCCATAATTTTTGTGTCTATGACATGTGGGGTTCACTGCTAATAAAAAAATTCTTGTCTTAGGTGTGGCTAATAAAAAAGACTTATATTTAGGAACAGAGGGAGTAGAAAATATAAATAATAATGCATGTTGGGGCAACCCACGTTTCCGCTAATTTTAGCCGTGGGCTTGTGATGAGGGGGTGGTTGTTCATTTAATGGAGGGACTTGTAGTACCAGACTTGAACGATACAAAGTGCGACCTGGCACACCGTAACACCACTTGGAACAAGCGGGTAGCTATCTCAAAAAACAATCAACAACTAAAAAAACTGCGACCTGGCATGTAGTAGTACACAATTTTAAACGATTGTTTTGATGGAGTGAAAAAAAAAACTACCCCACTACGTATATATAGGCTGGAGCCTCCGCGCTTGCTTGCTAGGGTTGCTCTATTCACACGCTCTCATCCTCACCAGATCTAAACAAGATAGGGGTAGTAACACTGTATTTTTCCCTTCAAAAAACACTGGCTTTCTATCCTCACCGCTGGTTACAGATCCGGACGTATCCCCCTCCGCCGGTGAAGGGGAGGAGGGGCAACATTTAGGCCGTCGTCGACAGCGAGGGAGGAGACCCACTGCCAGCCGCACCATTATCTCTGGCCGAGCGTCGGCGCGGGAGGTCCTCTGATCCCTTCGTCGTTGCCTGTCGGCGGATCTGGCCTCCCGCCGCCCACCTATCCACATCCCGACGACCTTCAGGTATATCTTCGTTCAAAACCACCTTAGCTCTACTTCCCCAGCTCGCTACGTCGCTGCATGTACATCATTTTCTACCTCTCAACCCCTCTCGATCGGATGGTCCAACGTCACATATTTTTCTTCTTCTATTGTTAGAGGTAAAGCTACTTCATGGAGTCGAATCTTGTACTCCCTCCGTACGAAAATACTTGTCATTGAAATGGATGTATCTAGATGTATTTTAGTTCTAGACACATCCATTTTGATGACAAGTAATTCCGGATGGAGGGAGTACTTGATTCAAACAAGAAATAAAGTGGGAGTGGGGGAATTTAGTATGTACATTGGACTTGGTACAAACATGAAGGAAAGGGGGTGAAAGTAGTACAGACTGGTCATCCAACCGGTCTCTTGGTCGAAAAGGGAAATATATGGGTAACGCTTTACACAGTGGTATGACCAGGACTAGATTTGTTATCCACACATAGGAGTAGGTGGCTAGAGTGAACAAAAATGGGACCAACCCAGATATGTTTCTTGGATGTTTGCTTCTCGGGGCAACAAACTATGAATCACGACTTTATACCCCTGTTTACGTACATGGTGCTGGACTGCTGATGCACCCACTGTCCCATGCCCTTATACCAAATATTTAGGCTCCGTTCGGAATAAAGGGGCAGAAAACATAGGTCTTGATGAAAATAGAGGAATAGGAAAGGAATGTAAGTATAAAACTATGGAACAGCGAACCGGAGGAAACTCTCAAGAGAATGTGTTCGGATGGACTACGAAATGTATAGATTTGTTTTTTTAGAGTAGCATGCTTGGCAGTATGAGATGCTATTTGTTTATTCAGCTGCACAGTGACTACTCTTGTCCTCACCTCACATACCACACATAGGTTGATTTTTTTATTCTGGCAACACGGCACAACAACCTGTCTAACGCTTGGCAGCGAGCGCCTGCCTCGGGCTTCCACCCAAAAAATGAGCAGCGCGTGGATGTTTCTAATCCTATGGAATCAGTACTACCATACCAGCTTTCCTATGAAACACTATTCACCTTTCCCGTATTCCGAACAGTTGGAAGGGAAATAATACCGTAGGAATTGTGTTCCTACGAAAATCCTGCACCAAACCTGTGAATCGAACGCAGCCTTAGCTGTTCTTAATCTAATGTCCCTGGTAAAAATGAAGCCATGCCACTGTTATAAGCCATGACAAGTTTAGCCAAATGTTTTTTCCTGTTATTGTTTGAGACTCTAACTGTTTCCTCTGTGCCTTTTTGTGCAAACAAGGATATCCAATTCACCTGGTTGCTATTGTGACCTTTTGGTGCACTACACAAAACTCTTCTTAAAAGTAGTGACTTTTGTGCTGTTTAACTGGAATGTCAGAATGGAACAGTTGGTTCATTTTGGTGGAACTGCACAAAGGGAGATCTGTGTTCCATTCCTCATCATCCATATTGGTTCCATAACCTTCCTTTAGGTAAGAATGATATTTAATGCATGTGTTCATCTCTATTTTCCGACTGCCATGAGAAAATAATGCTGTTTTTTACTAGTACACTTGTACTCCCTCACTAACAAAACCAATTATGAATTAGAAGGCCAATCATGTACTTGGTTTCACCAACTGGTGAGGAGAAAGAGAAACAGAGCATGAAGAGGAAGAAGAAGAAGAAGAATAAACAGTGCCAAGGCGATCTTGCTGAAGCCAGAGGCCTCAGTCGAGGCCATTCAAGGGCTCCGGCAACGACTACCTTACATGTGAGATGATCCTCCAGGGAGCCCTTCCACTTCTGCTGTCTCACTTAATTAATTAGGAGTACTTAAGTACCACTAATTTATTACTGCCTATTTTTCCTGTTGGAGTTAAACAAATCTTTAGTAGGACCCTATGCTGAATCATGTACGTGTGTATGTTTGTCTATGGAGGTGAATCATGTGGTGGAGAAGGGAGGGAATATTATTAGTGTCATGACATAATAGTGCTATTGTTTTGCATGTCAATTTATTGCCATTGGTTCAATGAGGCAATATTTTGCATATTGTCCATCATGAATTTGATGCTACTGTTTGAGTAATATGCTAATGTCTTCCTATCCTTTCTCACTAAGCTAATGAAGGTTTCACCTTGTTCCTACTTGTGCAAACAAGGATCATGTTGTGTCAATCATACATTTTAGTGGAACTACACAAGACAATACAATGAACTGTATCCCAGCCAGTGCTTTAACTCTGCTGGAAGTTCTTGATAATCTTTCAACATAATCTCAGCACTGGTAAACACGAGTGATTTCAACCATACATTTGAAGTGCACAAAAATATATACTTTTGTGTGATTCCAGTGAGTGCTTTATCATCTCTTATGGGACTACATGAATAAGCTTTTTTTCTCAGGTTGGTACGGGCCTAAGGCCTTCATCCATATTAGTTTGTTGTCATGTCTATTTGTATCGTGCTACTGTCATGAGAAACTCCTTTATCTTTGCACGTTAAAGTTTTGAAACCTATGATAAATGGCAATGCTTTGAGTGTTGAGTTGAGCTAATTGGCACTGATTAAATAAACTAATACCTCTCTTTAAGCAAGACTACTATGTTGCTAACTTTACCCATTAAGATAATGAGGGTGCTTCTATTTGTTAGTGTATGTTTCATCAACTAGTCCCATTATTACAGTAATCTCACTCTCTCAATATATGTGCCAACAGGATGCTCGATTTTGGTGGAATTGCACAAAAACTTTGGGTTCTTCATTGCCTCGACAGCTTCCGTCCTTTCCTGTCAGTCGCTAGACTCTGCTTGCTTTCTTCCTTTGCTGTCAGTCGCTTGGCTTATCTCGGCTTCCAATCAAAGGAAATAGTAATTGATATGCTACCTCACACAGGTTGGTACTGGTCTTTATCCTGATTATTGTGCCTGTCATATGTATTGGTAATTTGGTATTGTGCTACTGTTTGCCGATTTCATAAAGGAGTAATTTGGAGCCTGAACTCGCAGGCAAATTGTCGGTGTACGAAAGTAGGGGCTCTCCTTTTGACCCCTTTACTTGTGCACGGGCAGTCAGAGCCTCCCTCCACGGATGCGCATAACAGGGCCGGGGGAGGTGAGCCGAGGTAAGACCGAAGCCCAAGCCGAAGCAGAGCAATGCCAAGGACCAAGGCCACAAAGTTCAGATGGGCGAAGCAGGTTTTCCCGACAAGGATCCTTGCCGGGGCGGCCTCAGCAGCCCCGTCGAGACCCTTGCCGGGGCAGCTCGCCCACGCCAAGCGAGCGAGCCACCCTCGAACCCACCAACGCTCAGCACATGCGTTGGGACAGGGGCTCGGGAGGCACCTCTGTGGTGGTATGCAGATCTTTGTGAAGACAAAGAATAGTCAAGATCAAGTGATGATGGGAAGGCAGCCATCCTCGCCGAAGGAACCCACAAGACCCCCGGCAAGATCCTTGCCGGGCACGCCTGCGAGCCGCGGCAAGACCCTTGCCGGGCCACCCGGCAAGACCCTCGCCAAGCGCACCAGCAAGGCCATCGTCAGGCCCGCACCAGCCAAGTCTCCGCCGCCGATCGCATGCAGCTGCCGACCCAACCAGCTGGGCAGGCACCTGCGTGGCTGCATGCAACCCTTCGTGGAGGCTCCACCACCACGCCACCTCAGCTGCTTGCCTGCCTACATGGCACCGCATGCACCGCTGGCTAAGGCGCGTGTTGAGGCCTGGAGGAGCGGCGACGGATGGGACGGGCCTCGCCCCCATCCTCGATAAAGTAAGAGGACACCTAAGCGATGCATTAAATGCACCTTGTCCTGTAATACGAGGGATAACCTCGTGCGACTGTAGACCTTTCCACCTCCTGTGTGTCACTGTGGTAACCCCTTTCACCTATAAAAGGAGGCCCGAGGCGACCAGGAGGAGGATTCTGCTTTTTGTAGCTCGTTACACCCCGTAGCTAGCTCAAGAACACAGAATACAACCACCAAAGCAGGAGTAGGGGTTTACGCATCCCCGCGGCCCGAACCTGGATAAATGAACCGCATGCTTCTATGTTAGACCCGCTCTTCTCTCAACCCCGTGCCCCGCAACCGTAGTAGGGATTCTTGTGATCCCATAGGTGTCGTTTCCCACCGACACAAATCATTACATCGGGTGATTTCAGTAGAACTGCACAAAATGATCAGATGGACAGGTACTTATGCTGCTGCTATGTACTCCAAAGTTCACTCAGACAAGCATCAATGTTGACAAGAAGTGCCTATATTCATTTGAGTATCAACCGGCGTCGACCAATTGTCAAACTCTAAGTATTAGGAGAGTGAACGCCAAAAATATTGCTTGGTGCATAGCCCAGAAAAACGCAGTGCAGTCTTTGGTCCCAACTTGTGCCTTTTGGTTATCGGCACATATGGTAGCAAACTATATGGCATGGAGTCTAAAGATTCCAGACAAGTTATGATCAAACTATATGGTCAAGAGCTTCGATTTGCAAAAAGAATCAATTAAATCGGGGTTATAAAACTCAAGTTATGATCAAACGAAGTTTGAATATGAATCTGAACAAAATTCAAAATTTGCAAATTTCAAAAAGTTGACGTAGCAGGTTGACTGGATAGGTGAAAACAAGACGAAACTATAGGCGCTGGTTTCATTAAATTTGCATGAACGAGTAAAAAGTTACGGCTATTTGAAAAATCAGGGCCAAGCTGTTTTACGGAAGAAAAATAGCTACGGCTAAGGTCTAATGTATAAATACGTAGACTAATTGATAATCTAATTATTCTATCATCTTAGTTTAGAATAATAAACTACGGGAGTAAAAAAGTCGCGCCGGAGAGGAGAAAAATATTTTTCTTAAACGAATCTAGTCAAACCAAAATATTGATTTAACCCAAATCGGATGATTTTTGGAGGCTCTATGGGTCTCTATATTTATAGGTGGAAAAGAGGCTTAGACGTCAAAGGCTAGGCAATGTGGGACTAAACGTAGATGAAAAGAAAAGAAACAGGAGGCGCCTCGCATGGGCCTAAAGGCCTTAGGCGGTTTGGCCGGCCGCGCATAATGCAGTTTTTTTTAGCAATTGAAAAGAAAGAAACTATGGAAAAAGTATGGGGATGAATAGGGTCGGCTGGGCCTGGCCCATATAGTAAAAGAAAAAAATGATGGGGCGCCTGCTGCCACTATGCTACGCGTGTAGGCGATAAATAAATACGGGCCGCGCGTACAGTTTTCGTTATTGTTTTTTTTAACAGAAAGCGATAAACCGAAAAACGAAAATAAATTTAAATTTTTACATAGGCATATTATATGTCAAAATTTTCAGAAAAATATTTTCCACGACATGAACATTTTTATGATGCCAAATAAAATCCACACAAAATCAGATAATTCAAAGAGTGCTACTGGTCTAATAAAATCCAATAAAAATCATTTTAAAAATACCAAAATTAATTCAAATTTATTTCTCTACAATTTTCTTATGTAGGGAATCATGTTGCCATATTTTCCATATATTTTGTTTTTGGAGAAAAATAATTTGAATAAAACCCTAATAACTCAAAATTTAAAATAATTACAAAGGGATTTTAATTTGATCCTTTTAAACTTCCAACTCATATTTCATCTGTTTCGAAGAAGTCATTTTATCTTCTCTCATGAAAATCATTGAGTTGCATGAAGTTTATGAATTGAAATATTTATAAATGAAATTCAAATATTTTCAAATACCCTTTCATTTAATTAAATGGAAGAAGTCATATCATCTTCGCTCAAGGGTTTTGTATTTGAAAAGAATTTGAATTCATGGAGATCAAAATGCAAAATGAAAGTTTGGGAAAGTCCTTTTATTCCCTCTCATTTAACTTTCAAACAGATACATATTTCACTCAACGTCACTCAAGCAATCAAACAATCAATCAAAACTATCTATTTAATATAACATTCCAAAATTTAGAATTTTGGGATGTTACAAACGTGGCCTGAACCTGGGTAAAAAGAGAGTCCATCGCCATGTTGCCCCTCAATGCTATTGCTCTTTGTGCAACGTTGTCGACCCCATGCTGAACCACAAAGGGGCACCCATGCCTCATAGGTGATCGTGCTTCCACGCCGACATCTTTGACGCGTCATTCCCTGATTTGTCAGCTCCTCCGCCTGCGGCTACGAGCGTCGTGGACGCTGCGGCCGCGACGGATATGTTTGGCATGACGGGCAGCGCAGCCATCATAGGCAGTGTTGTTGCCGCTCCTTGCATGACCTCATTCGTGCGGGTGACACGGCGGCGTCGATATGGAGACAGGGGAGCAGATCGTTGATGAGCCGCGCCCAGCGGTGCGGGCGTTCTTCCCGCGGGAATGAATGCTTGGCTAGGCCGTGAGCCGCAGAAAGTCCGTCGGGACCCTGCCCCACCCCGTGGAGCAGCACTGCCTCGAAAGGAAACCACGGCAGGGCTTGTTTTCATCCTGTCCCGGCAAGTCTCACCACCCATGATAGTGCCTTGCAATCGCGTTGCACACGCGTAGAGCATTTCCTTCTGTCTGTGGGAGGCTTTCTGGGAGAAAGGATGACTTGCGCCTCGGCGACAACAACGAGTGTGTGATAAAAATAAAGATAAGTTGCAACACCTTTCTTACGGTTTTAGTACCCTTTTTGTGTTTCCCTTGTGACTCTTTTGGTTTAAACCCTAGCCTTTTGTGTGAGATATCCGTACCGCTAGAGGAGCTCTTCTGTTCTCTGTTGTGCCCTTGTCTGTTTCGAGTGTGCTCAACAGACCAGGCAGCCGCACCGAGGGCATCAAAGGGAAACTTTCCGGTCGCACCTACGCTTGCAGAATGCTAAGGGCCCGCTCCCAGCAACCGTACAACTAGTGTTCACCACGGCAAGCCGGCATCCGCAGGATTCATGATCATATAAAAACAATGGTCAATATAAACTTAAAAGGATAACATTGGTCCACACGACTACTTAAAAGTTCTATTACATCACAGAAAGTAGCAAGGCCTAAAATAAGGCCAAAATATGTCTTTTTTATGGCAGCATCTTAACAGACGGAGCAAGGGGAGCTAATCCCGGCGTCCTCCTTGGACCCGGGGCACACTGAGGACCTTGTCGGCCAGAGGCCTAACAACTTGAGCGGCAGCTGAGATGTCCGTCCGGCAGGCAACCTCTTGAAGGCATCGGAGATATCAACGTTAGGATGGCGCTGCACATAATTTACCAGCAGAGTGAAGATGGCATCCCAAGCAAATTTTTGAGACTTACTGGCGAAGCAGGCTGATCCATCGTCCTCGTACTTCTTTAGCCCTTCAATGAGACCCTCAAAGAAATGTGTCAGCTTGACGCTCGGAGCCTCATGCTCGTTGTCGGAGAAAGTCCAGCTCTTCATGTTCATATTGGCGATCTAGGAAGAAAGGCGTTCGGCTATGTTCACCGGACTCTTTGACCAGAGGCTGTACAACTCGACTTGCTCCTTGAGTTTGTCTTATGCGTCCTTGCGAAGAGCTCTAACAGTATTGACATCTTCAGCCAAGGACCTCTCACGCTCCTTAGCTTGCTCAAGATCCTTCGCAAGAGTGGCCAGCTTGGTGCTCAGATCTTCAATTGTGCTGCAAGCAGTGTTCAGATGTTGGTCCTTGGATGTAAGCTGCGATTGCAGCCCCTCCAGCAGAGAGGATGTTTTCCTCCAGTTTACCCATGTGGGTTTCGAACTCTGTTTTGGTTGCGGAGGTTGCAACAAGATTGTCAAAGACTTCCTTCAGTTTGGAGGCCACATCATGAGCCTGCGAGTCGATGGCCCTCTTGTGGCTGTCCTCAAGGTGCTTGGTGCGCTGCTGAACAAGGCTTTTGTCACATCCCTAGTTCTGGTATGCTCTGGACTAGCTAGTCATGTGTTGCATCATGGTATTCTTCAAAGAAACTTGAAATGGGGATGACCAAACCCTAGCACCAATTGAATTCAAACAAGATCAACCTAAAATAATTCTCAATGATTCCAAAGTGCCCTTAAAAAATGTTCATGATTTATGGGAAGTGATTAAAAGCTCCTCCGTAAATATTTTAGATTTTTCCATGGCATTTGTGGACTTCGAGTTAACTCCAAATATTTGAATTGGCACTGGTACACGTCGGTGCTATACAAACGGTTTTTAACCCCTTTCCCCGACGGCATTCGGAACCGCACCTAGTGAGTGTGAGCGATAGGGGGGGTCCTTCCCACACGACCCAGAAACCGCCGGGGATATGCCCTCCTGGCACACACGCTCGGCAAAATGAGGTCGTGTGTGACCGGAGAGCACTCAAATACAGAAATACGTATAGTAGTGCTAAAAAAATACAATTATATAGGCGAAATCATTTTCGATCTTAAGTACATCCCACATAGTCAGTCATCGCTAAACGTTTCCATTCGTATATACATCCCACACAGTCACTCTAAGGAAAACATTTGCGCAAGGTGGCGTAATGCAAACAGTTTTCAAGAGAATGTCGTGTGTGATTGTTCATTCATCCAACACGGTTTATTCCTAGAAACTATGTACGTTGCCTGAGGTCATCGGCCACGATGTTTTCTCAATAACCGTTTGCAATAGGAAAACCCAATTAGCAAGCTAATTGGCCAATTAGTGGGCTAATTTCCCTATTATTAATAAACCATTTACTAATCTTAAGCACGTAATATATTCCATTTCCATATTAAGGAAGCAGGATTTCAGAATTGAAATACACCGGAGTACAACATGATATAGCTTCAGCACTCAGGTACCCTATTACACAACTGCACCAGCAGCAAGTTTCACATGCAACATCTAGAACCTTTCAAAATTAGCATCATAGACAGTACATAGAGAGATGCATCTCATCTGGAAAAGTGCTTAAGCGGAAGGAGAATATTGAGCCTCCATTCTTGTTGAAGGTCTTTGCAACTTTAGGCCAGTGCCTGTGGATGATTGACCGTCCATCCTTCGACCTCCTCAGGAACACTTGAATATTGAACCGTGGGTGTTGTATGAAAACTTTCCTCGCATCCTGACCACAGAGGTGGTTTGGGAGGTAATCATCAGTGAACCCTGAAAACAAGGATGTGCATAAATATCTTCTCTATATTGGAAATGGGGAAAAGGAATAAAAAAGGCAAGGTATAATAGTTAGTACCATCTTGTAAACCTCAATGCTTCCCATTGTTTCCCTGCAACACATATAAGGTAGTTAGTCATTAGGTTATGTAAGGGTTCGCATGCTATCAGTAAAATATGTTGATGATAAATAAGCACATTGCAGATTCATCAGATTAATTCAAGCCACATGGAAAACCCATTTAACCAAACCAAGCATGATTAAGAACTAGGAAATGTAGCACTTGTATATGTTTCTCATGTATTAAGTGCAGCCAAATTCATGGAATACAATAACAGAATGCAGCCACAACAATTGAACATCGCATTGCAGAATCGAACCAAGCAGTTAACTAAACACCACAACAAATGAAAGAAATGTTAACTGAGCACCACATTCACAATATAACATACTCGTAATAGAAGATCAGACAGTTAACACAACCAACCATGCTTAACAGCTTGGAAATATTGCACCCTAAAGAATTGAACATCACATTTGCAGAATTGAACCAAGCAGTTAACTGAACACCACGTTGCACGACATATAGAACATATACACTGTAGCAGAAGATTGCATGGTAAAAGTAGATAGCACAATTCACTAGAATTTGTTAAGGAAAGCAGTAGCTAGCAAACTGAACATGGGTCCTTATAGTGAGCTAGTAAGACAAGCTACTCCTCATTGTCAGAGATATCGATGACGATTGGCTCCTTGGACATGGAAGATGGCAAGGCCTCCGCATCGTGGGTGCCCTCGTTGTAGTGGTGAGTTGCCTGAGCCGCTCCGGGCACCGACCTGCTGGCTCTCGAGATGAGGTAAGCACGTGCACGCTGAGAAAACACCTCGTAGTCTTCGTCAAAGGCATCAACGATGGCCTCGAGAAAACGCCATGAACTATCGTTTAAAGCAGCCAACCGCGTCACGTCGTTGGCGCGCGAGGCGTCAACGGTGGCCTCAACGGCGAAGTTCTCCTCCAAGATCTGGGGGTCAACAAGAATGGCAGCCATCGCGACCTCATCAGCGCGTGCGGCCGCGATTTGCTTCTCCACTGCCAAATGCTCCTTGAGATCCTGGCTATACTGCGTGCACCATGGCTTAGGCCGGCGCTTATTTGGTGGAGGGGTCGGTGATTTGGGTGGAAGGTGTCGTGCTCGCGCTAGCGTTCGGGGCATGTGGGATGTGGAAGGAGGAGGAGGATGGCGGTCGGGTGTGTATTACCTGCCTGGATAGGCGAGGCCGAGCAGCGTGAAGGAGGGTCGCCGGTGAGGAGGCGGCGCAGCAAGCAAGGAGTGAAGGTTTCAACTTGGAAAGGAAGGTGGAAGCAGGGGAAATGTGGCTTTTGGTAAGGGGGAGGGCGCGGGGAGGTAGATATTTCCGCGGAAGCCGAAAATTCAGAATCGCTTCAGCGAAAAAACTGGCACGCAAAGTTTTATCAGACACGATCCCTTTTCAGAGCGGGTTGTGGACTGTAGCCGTCGCACCTTCTCGTGTAGGCCGTATGTGTACTATACTCCGATGGTGCTCCAAGATATTTTATGCTGCATCTCACACTGTTGTTTATCATAAACTATGTGGGATCTACTTGATGTTTCACCTTGATTTGAATTACATAATGGGATCACAGCGGCCATGGACGGTGTTTGAATTGCTAGAACTTTTATCTGCAGTGAACATGCAATTATATGTGTGTCATAAAAGGATTGGAATTATTCACGGTCCGTTTGGACATTTTTATGCATTAAGTGAGTTTTTAATGCATTTATGGGCATAATTCAAATTTGAACTACATGCACATGCTCCAGTGCATATAAATTGGTTGAAAAATCAAATCTATGTACTTGGGTGCATGCTTAGGTCCCATCCAAGAAATGGGAATGCATTTCAAACACCAGGGCACCATTCATTGTCGTCAAAATGTTGAGATACCTGGTTTTTAAATTCTAGTAAATCCAAAACTCTTCTGAAATTCATGAAACTTGGCAGGGTACCATGGAGCGGCATCGATATGTCATGGTAAAAAAATTTCTATTTGGGGCAGTTTTGGGTATAACCTTCTCACAAACCGGAGCTTCTCACAACAAGCATGATGGTTTCGATAGGGAACGTCCCACCTTTGGGGACGAAATGATATCCATTGCCTCTTATTGCTTTAAAAAAATTTCTCATGTCAACATAGAACAACAGGAGTGTTGTGTCAATTTTTGTGATTTTTCGGGGTTCCTTTGGACATTTTTATGCATTAACTGAGTTTTCAATGCATTTATGTGCATAATTCAAATTTGAACTACATGCACATGCTCCACTGCATATAAATTGGTTGAAAAATCAAATATGTGTCCTTGGGTGCATGCTTAAGTCTGATGCAAGAAATGGGAATCAATTTCAAACACCAGGGCACCGTTGATTGCTGGCAAAACGTAGAGATACTTTGTTTGTAAATTATAGTAAATCTAAAACTCGTCTGAATTTCATGAAACTTGGCATGCTAACATGGAACGGCATCAACATGCCGTGGTAAAAAAATTATCCCATTTGGGGCAGGTTTGGGTATAAGCATCTCACAAACAAGAGCTTCTCACAACAAGCATGATGGTTTTGATAGGGAACGCCCCACCTTTGGGCGCGAAACGATATCCATTGCCACTTATTGCTTTCAATTTTTTTCTCGTGTCAACATAGAACAATAGGAGTGTTGTGTCAATTTTTTGATTTTTCGGGGTTCGTTTGGACATTTTTTTGCATTAACTAAGTTTTTTATGCATTTATGTGCAAAATTCAAAGTTGAACTACATGCACATGCTCTAGTGCATATAAATTGGTTGAAAAATCAAATATGTGTCCTTGGGTGCATGCTTAGGTCCCATGCAAGAAATGGGAATGAATTTCAAACACCAGGGCACCGTTGATTGCCGGCAAAACGTTGGGATACTTTGTTTCTAAATTCTAGTAAATCTAAAATTCGTCTGAAATTCATGAAACTTGGCATGCTATCATGGAATGGCATCAGCATGTCGTGCTGAAAAATTTATCCCATTTGGGTCGGGTTTGGGTATAAGCTTCTCACAAACGAGAGCTTCTCACAACAAGCATGATGGTTTCGATAGGGAACGTCCCACCTTTGGGGACGAAATGATATCCATTGCCTCTTATTGCTTTCAAATTTCTTCTCGTGTCAACATAGAACAACAGGAGTGTTGTGTCAATTTTTGTGATTTTTTGGGGTTCATTTGGACATTTTAATGCATTAACTGAGTTTTCAATGCATTTATGTGCATAATTAAAATTTGAACTACATGCACATGCTCCAGTGCATATAAATTGGTTGAAAATAAAATATGTGTCCTTGGGTGCATGCTTAGGTCCGATGCAAGAAATGGGAATCAATTTAAAACACCAGGGCACCGTTGATTGCCAGCAAAACGTTGAGATACTTTGTTTCTAAATTCTAGTAAATCTAAAACTCGTCTGAGTTTCATGAAATTTGGCATGCTATCATGGAACGACATCAACATGTCATTGTAAAAAATTTGTCCCATTTGGGGCAGGTTTGGCTATAAGCATCTCACAAACAAGAGCTTCTCAAAACAAGCATGATGGTTTCGATAGGGAACGCCCCACCTTTGGGAATGAAACGATATCCATTGCCTCTTATTGCTTTCAAATTTTTGCTCGTGTCAACATAGAACAACAGGAGTGTTGTGTAAATTTTTTTGTGATTTTTCGGGGTTCGTTTGGACATTTTTATGCATTAACCGAGTTTTCAATGCATTTATGTGCATAATTTAAAGTTCAACTACAAGCACATGCTCCAGTGCATATAAATTGGTTGAAAAATCAAATTTGTGTCCTTGGGTGCATGCTTTGGTCCCATGCAAGAAATGGGAATGAATTTCAAACACCAAGGCACCGCTGATTGCCGGCAAAACATTGAGATACTTTGTTTCTAAATTCTAGTAAATCTAAAACTCGTCTGAAATTCATGAAACTTGGCATGCTATCATGGAACGGCATCAACAGGCCATGCTAAAATTTTTGTCCCATTTGGGTCGAGTTTGGATATAAGCATCTCACAAACCAGAGCTTCTCACAACAAGCATGATGGTTTCGATAGGGAACGTCCCACCTTTGGGGACGAAACGATATCCATTGCCTCTTATTTCTTTCAATTTTTTTCTCGTGTCAACATAGAACAACAGGAGTGTTTTGTCAGTTTTTTTTGATTTTTTGGGGTTCATTTGGACATTTTTATGCATTAACTGAGTTTTCAATGCATTTATGTGCATAATTCAAATTTGAACTACATGCACATGCTCCAGTGCATATAAATTGGTTGAAAAATCAAATATGTGTCCTTGGGAGCATGTAACATCCCAAATTTTCAATTTGGAATGTTATACATTAGATCATCATGCATATCATATTTTCTTGCATTTTGGTCGATCCTAGAAATTTCACGCAACTCAAGGACCCTCGGAGAGAGTTGGAGATTTCGTTATTTTCATATTTGAGTTTTCTCAAATTTTGAAAAGAGGATCATTTGATTTTATTTATTTCATCTTCAATTATTTTTCCAATAACAAAAATATGAGAAGGGAATAATATGACTTTCCCAATTTTAGGAAAAATAAAGATTTAATAAATAAATCAAATTTTGGATTTTTCCGGAGTTTATTTGCATTTTATTTGCATTAGGGAAAAATGCGTGTTTTTAAAATATTGCATTTAGGCCCCGAGTAAAAAGTTCATTTTGTTCGACTCATTTTTAGGAGTCGGGAAAAATTAACTTCGGGATTTTTGGAGTTCGTTTAGATTTTCTTTTATTTATTTTTCTGCGCGCATATTTAAAAATTGCGCAGCGTCCCGCCTGGGCCAAAGGCCCGGCCGGCCCAACCGGCCCAGCCGCCCCGCCCGCCTCGCGCGCGCGCCGCGCGCAGCCGCCGCCGCCACCCTTTGCTTGCCCCCTCCCCCAAGCCACCCTCCCCCTCCCCTCTTTAAATACCCCCCCTCTCCCCTCTCCTCCCCACACCAGCCGCCACCGCCGCCCGCCGCAGCAGCAGCAGCCCGCGCCGCCAGCCGCCGCTGCCAGCGCCCGCCGCCGCCGCCTGCCGCCGCCGCCCCGCTGCAGCGCCGTTGCCCCGCCGCCGCGCCGTCGCCCCGCCGCTGCGCCGCTGCCCCGCCGCCCCGCCGGAGCCCCGCCGAGGTAGCCCCGCACCGCGCCGCCCCTCGCCTCGGTTCGGTTTTTTTTAAATCGTTCCGATTTTTTTTCGAAACCCTAGATCGGTTTTTTTATATTTTTTTCGATTTTATTATTTAGCGAGCGTTCGCCGGACCGTTCGTCTTAACGAACGTGATCACCGGTTAGTCTCGGTTAACGAACGTCCGTTCGATTAATCGTTCGTCGTTTTTTCTTTTTCGTCGGATTTATTCTGCGATTTTTCTGATCATGATTTCAGATCCGATCTTCGTTCTAGTTTATCTTCTCGCTCGTTTATCGGAATCAGGTGATTCAAGCGCCTGGAGTTTCGTTTCGAAACCGCCGTTCCGACAAATCAACTTAAACAAGTTTTTGCTACTGAAAAATTTGACCTAGTTTCAAATTGCTAGAACCGAGTTGTTTTCTTCCGCCGTTTGTTTTCCGTTGCTTTGTTCGGTTCGTTTTCTTTCGCAACCGGAGTTCTTAAGTTGAACTTTCTGGTTCGATCTCTTGTTCGAGTTTTACCTGTGCATTAGATGAGTACTTATTGTATGCTTGTTGTTTGTCTGCGATAGATCACCCGGAGTGCGCCGCCTGTTATTTCGAAGCTCTAGGTTTCGCAGATCCTCAGCAAGGCAAGTAACACTTTGATCATACCTTCTCATTGCCCAGTTTTTATTGCACTAGATCAATCCTCACACATTGCATGTTTAGGATCTAATTAAACTGTGGGATGGGAAGTAGTTGAGGTAGTACCTATTACCTGTTTTACTTATGAAACCTTTGGGAGTTACTTCTACGTTTGCTTATTATGCCATGCTATGCTAGTAGACGTGGATTGGGTGAGTGATATCCATTACAGATGTGAGTATTGTTAATTAATGGTTTATCTAAGGTGGCAACTTAAACACACATCTGGGTGGATTGAGGCACCTGGTTTCTATCAGGACTTGCCTGTTTTTCTTTGGACCGCCACTCAGGCTCAAAGGGATCATAAGATCATTCATGCTAGTAACTTCCGTGTGCAGCCACAAGCCATTATGGGCTCTGGCATAGTTGACTAAGTCGTGCGAACTCTCACAGGGTAGACTAGCAGATGTAGGGGAAAGTTGGTGTACCGGTCTATCCAAGCATAAGGGGCTAGCGCTTCTGAAAGACTATGTCTCGGTCATCAGTTTCTCAAACACCATGTAGTGTGAGAAACCAAACGGAGGCGATCGAGTCTTGTGGGGAAAAGTGCGCAAACCTCTGCAGAGTGTACAAACTAATCATGATTAGCCGTGTCCCCGGTTATGGACATCTTGAGTATCTAGTACTTGAATATCATGTGAATCTCATCATGTTACTTCTAATTAATATTTTTGGGTTTTAATTGTTCACTTAATTGAGATCGGAATGCTGTCAACCATTTTCGATGTTTCAACCACCATGATAGTTAAATAAAATCTATTCCTTTGCAGTAGGGAAAAATTGGCTTTACGCAAAACTGAAACCATAGAGCTTTTCCCACCAGCCATATATGCATGTAGTATAGGCTTATCATTCATTACTCTCTATGTGTTACATTGCCAGCATATTCCATGTGCTGGCCCATTTTCGGGCTGCAACTTTCATGTTGCAGACTTTTCAGACGACGAGTAAGGTGCTTTTAGGTCGTGGTTCTATACTCAGTGATGCCGTTGGAGTTGATGGACTCACTTATCTTCCAAGTCTTCCGCTGTTATCGTTATTAGATGGCCTTAAGCCATATTTATTGTAATAAGTTCTCTTTGAGACACCGATGTAATAAGTGTGTGATTGCTACTCTGCTATAAATCCTTCGAAGTACTGTGTGGTGTCAGCATTACTGATCCAGGGATGACACTGGAGCACAGAGACTTGACCATCTGAGGTCGGGTCGCTACAGAGATGGTATCAGAGCACACGCTGACTGTAGGACACGACCACTAAGTTACAGCCATAGATCACTATTCTCCTCTCATTTTCTAACTCCTCATCTTTTCTACTCTTTTAGGATGACGGAGCGAAGATCAAGTACGCTCAACCAGATGAAGGCACACCTTTTGGATTTCACTTGAAGGAAGTCACCAAGTACCTGAACATTGGACTACCAAGCTTCACCGGAACCTTCAACGCCACTCTGCCTGAAGAGGAGCGCTGGAAGATTCAAGCTCACGTTCTGGGAAGGACATTCGCGCCAATCACTACGCCCATAGATAGTGTTTTCATTGCACCAACCTGGAGTCTGGGAAAGAGCATGGCAGCTCATATCACCATGGGACGCATTGGAGAAGTTTATCAAGAAGACCTCAAGGACACTATCTACCAGATTTGCGGACACCAAGATGAACAATGGGAGATAGTCTGCACCAAAAAGGATAGATCCATTCCAGCTTTCATCCAGGAGTTAAACCAGCACATTCGACGCCAAGAGAACCAGTTGTGCAATGACATGATAGAGTTGAAGAATGTGAAGGCAAGGATCATCGAGCTAGAAGGAGAACTGAAGGGTACACGCAAGGAATACATGGACGAGATCGTAGCTCTAGCAAGGCACAATGTCGATCTTAAGCAGGAGATTGAAGAACTCAAGGAGAGATTAGCATCCAAGAAGGAAGACAAGTACGTCGCATGTCCGGACAACTACATCATCATCGACGACACCGATTCGGATCCAAGTGAACCCGACTTTGAAGACGAAGCTGGAGCAGACATCATGGAGTCTTCCACCGATTCAAATTTCTAGATGACCACCAAATATTAGTAGTATTTCCCCCCATGTATACATTATAGTTCGAGCACTTTTGCGATAGTTCTAGACCGTTTTGTATGCCCTTGTTTGAATTGAATGAAGTGATTTTGTGTGAATTTGTCTCATGAGCATTGGGTAGTGTTTTCTCCTTAGACCTCACTCTATTCTTAATTCTCATCTTTTCTAAAACCCTCAGATGCCTCCGAGACGTGACAATGGATTCCCACCGGAGCTCACCCAGTTGATCCAGCAGCAGAACCAATTGATGCAGTTGTTAGTCCAGAACCAGCAGAACAACAACAACAACAACAACCCTCCGCCGCCGCCACCTGTTGATCACCTAACCCGTTTCCTTAGGCTGAATCCGCCGGTGTTTTCCAGTAGCACCGAGCCAATAGTAGCAGACGATTGGCTCCGCAAGACAGGAAGGGAGTTGACCACTGCAGGATGCACAGATGTGGAGAAAGTGAAGTTTGCCGCACATCAGTTTGACGGACCCGCGACAGCATGGTGGGAGAATTTCACAGCCACTTACCCAGTTGACACTGTCACCTGGGATCAGTTTCAGCAAGCTTTCCGCACTGCCCATGTTTTAGCAGGAGCTATGGCCATGAAGAAGCATGAGTTTCGCAACTTACGCCAAGGAGGAAGGACAGTTGGCCAGTACGTTGACGACTTCAGCAAGTTAGCACGTTATGCCCCAGATGACGTTGCTACACATGCAGCTAAGCAGGAGAAGTTTCTGGAAGGACTGAATGATGAGCTAAGCATGCAGTTGATGGTAGCAAGTTTCAACAACTACCAGGAGTTGGTAGATCGTGCCATCATGATTGAAGGGAAGCAACAGCAAATTGAGAACCGCAAGAGGAAGTATGGACATGGGAAGTATAACTCTGGAGCCCAGTAGAAGCCCCGTTTTGCCCCTAAACCGGGAGTTCAGTTTCAGCATACCCATGGAGGAAGTGGTTCGCACAACCATAATGGCCACAAGAATGGTAATGGGAATGGAGGAAGCAACGGCCAGAACCGTACCACCCCATCAACCCCGGCCAAGAGAGATCTGAGTCAAGTCACCTGTTTCAAGTGTTCCAAGACCGGACATTATGCCAATGAATGTCCCGAAGGCCAGAATGGCAATGGAAGCTCTGGAAAGAAGCCAACCCCTTTCAATAGGGGACAGGTGAACCACGTTAGCGTGGAGGAGGTTGAAGCTCAGCCTGATGCAGTAATCGGTAAGTTTTTGGTTAAGTCATTTACTACACTCGTTCTTTTCGATACTGGTGCATCGCATTCATACATATCAAGGGGATTTGTGGAAAAGTATAACCTGCCCACTAAGATTCTTAAAACACCTATGCTAGTAAGCTCGCCAGGAGTAGAGTACATGGCCAGACAAGGATGTTTTCAAGTGCCATTAAGTATAGGAAGACATGTTTTCCCAACGGATTTAATCGTTTTGGAATCCCAAGGTTTGGATGTAATTCTCGGTATGGATTGGTTGTCAATGTATGGAGGAAACATCGATTGCGCCAGTAAGACAATTTTTCTTACAACGCACGAAGGAAGAAGGATCAAGTATGTATCCCGACATACGCCAAACAGGACACAAGTAAATTCTTTATCAGGAGTTGTACAGGAGGAAGTACCAGTGGTGAAGGATTTTCCTGATATATTTCCTGAGGAATTGCCAGGCATGCCACCGGATAGAGACATTGAGTTTTTGATTGAGCTTTTACCAGGTACTGGGCCAATATCGAAGAGACCGTACAGGATGCCCGCACAAGATTTGGTAGAAATCAAGAAGCAGATTAAGGAGTTATTGGATAAAGGTTACATACGCCCAAGTTCTTCGCCTTGGGGATCACCCGTACTTCTAGTGGAGAAGAAGGATGGATCATTAAGGATGGTTGTTGATTACCGTGGATTGAATGAAGTAACCATCAAGAACAAGTACCCACTGCCGATGATAAATGATCTGTTTGATCATTTGCAAGGAGCTAAAGTGTTTTCCAAGATCGATTTGCGATCAGGATACCATCAGTTGAAAATTCGGGAGCAGGACATACCTAAGACAGCTTTTACCACGAGGTACGGATTGTACGAGTATACCGTTATGTCATTTGGACTGACTAACGCACCTGCCTATTTCATGAACCTGATGAACAAGGTATTTATGGAGTTCTTGGATAAGTTCGTCGTAGTGTTCATTGATGACATCCTGATTTTCTCAAAGAATGAAGAAGAGCAAAAGGAACATTTGCGTTTGGTTTTGGAGAAACTAAGGGAACATTAGTTATATGCCAAATTCAGCAAATGTGAATTTTGGTTAAAGGAAGTTGGATTTCTTGGACATGTTATATCCGGAGAAGGGATAGCAGTTGACCCCACAAAGGTTGAGACCATAACCGAATGGGAAGCACCAACGACAGTTGGGGAGATCCGAAGTTTTCTTGGACTCGCAGGATACTACCGGAGATTCATTGAGAATTTCTCAAAGATTGCAAAACCTATGACGGAATTGTTGAAGAAGGATACCAAGTTCAATTGGACTGAGGAATGTGAGGCCAGTTTTCAGGAGTTGAAGAAACGATTGGTTTCCTCACCAGTGTTGATTCTGGCAGATCAGACCAAGGATTATGAGGTGTATTGCGACGCTTCACGTCGAGGACTTGGAGCAGTGCTTATGCAGGAAGGAAGAGTTGTTTCGTATGCCTCACGACAACTGAAACCTCATGAACTAAATTATGCTACGCATGATTTGGAGTTAGCAGCCGTAGTGCATGCATTGAAGACATGGAGACATTTCCTCATTGGAAATCATTGTGAAGTATATACGGACCACAAGAGTTTGAAGTATATTTTCACGCAGAAGGAGTTGAACCTCAGACAAAGGAGATGGTTGGAGCTCATCAAGGATTATGATATGAGATTGCATTACCATCCAGGAAAGGCTAATGTAGTAGCTGGCGCATTGAGTCGCAAGAGTCATGTCAATACCCTAATGACGGGAGAAATACCAAGGGAGTTAGTAGAAAATCTTCATGAGCTATGCTTGGAAATAGTTCCGAGAGGCTATGTAGCAGCATTGGAAATTCAATCTACCTTGATGGATAAAATCAGAGAAGCTCAAAAAAATGACAAGGAGATTGCTTCTATAAAAGAGAAAATGAGCGAAGGAAAAGCAAAGGGATTTCGTGAGGATGAACACGATACCCTATGGTTTGAGGACCGTGTTTATGTGCCCAATGACCCGGAGATCAGGAAGTTGATTCTGCAAGAGGCACATGATTCACCCTATTCGATTCACCCAGGTAATACCAAGATGTATTTGGATTTGAAGGAAACATTCTGGTGGACCGGAATGAAGAAGGATATTGCAGCATATGTAGCAGTTTGTGATGTGTGTCATAGAGTGAAGGCAGAACATCAGAAGCCAGCCGGATTGTTACAACCATTGCCGATACCTGAATGGAAGTGGGATAAGATAGGCATGGATTTTATCACATGACTACCCAGGACGAAGGCAGGCTATGACTCGATATGGGCAGTAGTTGATCGTTTGACGAAGGTAGAACATTTCATCCCAGTTAAGACCACTTACACCAGTGCTAAGTTGGCAAAGATATACATGACCAGGATCATTTGTTTGCATGGAGTTCCGAGGAGTATCGTATCAGATAGAGGAACCCAATTTACCTCAAAGTTTTGGAATCAGTTGCATGAAACTTTAGGAACCAGACTAGAGTTCAGCACGGCTTTTCACCCACAGACGGATGGACAGACTGAGATAGTCAATCAGATTTTGGAAGATATGCTGAGAGCCTGTGCACTAGACTATGGATCTAGTTGGGACGATAACTTGCCATATGCGGAGTTTTCTTATAACATTGGTTACCAAACCAGTTTGAAGATGGCACCTTTCGAAGCTTTATACGGAAGGAGGTGCAGGACACCGTTGTCATGGGACGAAGTTGGAGACCGTCAGTTCTTTGGACCAGATTTGATTAAGGAGTCTGAATGGAAAGTTAAGTTGATTCGCGATAGGCTCAAGGTAGCCCAATCCAGGCAGAAGAGCTACGCAGATTCTAAACGCAAGGAGACAGTTTACGAAACTGGAGACAGAGTTTATCTTCGAGTATCCCCACTTTGAAGAATTAAGCGCTTTGGAGTTAAGGGAAAATTAGCACCACGTTTCGTTGGACCGTATAAGATTTTGCAACGTATGGGAGAAGTTGCTTATAAGTTGGAATTACCAGAGGGACTGTCAGGAGTTCATGATGTATTCCATGTTTCTCAACTGAAGAAATGTCACACCGAGATGGCGGAGGTACCGCTAAGAGATACAGTGCCGCTTGAAGCGATTCAGTTGAAGGATGACTTAACGTATGAAGAGAAACCAGTCAAGATTCTCGAATATGCCAGCAGAGTTACTCGCAGCAAGGTTATCAAGTTTTGCAAAATTCAGTGGAACCACCACTCAGAGGATGAAGCCACCTGGGAGAGAGAAGAAGATTTGCTCAAGGACCACCCTCACCTATTTTCTAACCAACCCGAATCTCGAGGATGAGATTCATCTTAAGGGGGGTAGGTTTGTAACATCCCAAATTTTCAATTTGGAATGTTATACATTAGATCATCATGCATATCATATTTTCTTGCATTTTGGTCGATCCTAGAAATTTCACGCAACTCAAGGACCCTCGGAGAGAGTTGGAGATTTCGTTATTTTCATATTTGAGTTTTCTCAAATTTTGAAAAGAGGATCATTTGATTTTATTTATTTCATCTTCAATTATTTTTCCAATAACAAAAATATGAGAAGGGAATAATATGACTTTCCTAATTTTAGGAAAAATAAAGATTTCATAAATAAATCAAATTTTGGATTTTTCCGGAGTTTATTTGCATTTTATTTGCATTAGGGAAAAATGCGTGTTTTTAAAATATTGCATTTAGGCCCCGAGTAAAAGTTCATTTTGTTCGACTCATTTTTAGGAGCCGGGAAAAATTAACTTCGGGATTTTTGGAGTTCGTTTAGATTTTCTTTTATTTATTTTTCTGCGCATATTTAAAAAAATGCGCAGCGTCCCGCCTGGGCCAAAGGCCCGGCTGGCCCAGCCGGCCCAACCGCCCCGCCCGCCTCGCGCGCAGCCGCCGCCCTTTGCTTGCCCCCTCCCCCAAGCCACCCTCCCCCTCCCCTCTTTAAATACCCCCCCTCTCCCCTCTCCTCCCCACACCAGCCGCCGCCGCTGCCCGCAGCCAGCGCCGCCAGCCGCCGCCAGCGCCCGCCACCGCCGCCTGCCGCCGCCGCCCCGCCACCGCCGCCGCCCCGCCGCCGCGCCCGCCACTGCCGCGCCCGCCACTGCCGTTGCCCCGCCGCCGCGCCGTTGCCCCGCCGCTGCGCCGCTGCCCCGCCACCCCGCCGAGGTAGCCCCGCGCCGCGCCGCCCCTCGCCTTGGTTTGGTTTTTTTTAAAACCGTTCCGGTTTATTTTCGTTCCGATTTTTTTTTCGAAACCCTAGATCGGTTTTTCGTATTTTTTTCGGTTTTATTATTTAGCGAGCGTTCGCCGGACCGTTCGTCTTAATGAATGTGATCACCGATTAGTCTCGGTTAACGAACGTCCGTTCGATTAATCGTTCATCATTTTTCTTTTTCGTCGGATTTATTCCGCGATTTTTCTTATCGCGATTTCAGATCCGATCTTCATTCTAGTTTATCTTCTCGCTCGTTTATCGGAATCAGGTGATTCAAGCGCCTGGAGTTTCATTTCGAAAACGCCGTTCCGACAAATCAACTTAAACAAGTTTTTTCTACTGTAAAATTTGACCTAGTTTCAAATTGCTAGGACCGAGTTGTTTTCTTCCGCCGTTTGTTTTCCGTTGCTTTGTTCGGTTCGTTTTCTTTTGCAACCGGAGTTCTTAAGTTGAAATTTCTGGTTCGGTCTCTTGTTCGAGTTTTACCTGTGCATTAGATGAGTACTTATTGTATGCTTGTTGTTTGTCTGCGATAGATCACCCGGAGTGCGCTGCCTGTTATTTCGAAGCTCTAGGTTTCGCAGATCCTCAGCAAGGCAAGTAACACTTTGATCATACCTTCTCATTGCCTAGTTTTTATTGCACTAGATCAATCCTCACACATTGCATGTTTAGGATCTAATTAAACTGTGGGATGGGAAGTAGTTGAGGTAGTACCTATTACCTGTTTTACTTATGAAACCTTTGGGAGTTACTTCTACGTTTGCTTATTATGCCATGCTATGCTAGTAGACGTGGATTGGGTGAGTGATATCCATGACATATGTGAGTATTGTTAATTAATGGTTTATCTAAGGTGGCAACTTAAACACACATCTGGGTGGATTGAGGCACCTGGTTTCTATCAGGACTTGCCTGTTTTTCTTTGGACCGCCACCCAGGCTCAAAGGGATCATAAGATCATTCATGCTAGTAACTTCCGTGTGCAGCCACAAGCCATTATGGGCTCTGGCATAGTTGACTAAGTCGTGCAAACTCTTACAGGGTAGACTAGCAGATGTAGGGGAAAGTAGGTGTACCGGTCTATCCAAACGTAAGGTGCTAGCGCTTCTAAAAGACTATGTCTCGGTCATCCGTTTCTCAAACACCATGTAGTGCGAGAAACCAAACGGAGGCGATCAAGTCTTGTGGGGAAAAGTGCGCAAACCTCTGCAGAGTGTACAAACTAATCATGATTAGCCATGTCCCCGGTTATGGACATCTTGAGTATCTAGTACTTGAATATCATGTGAATCTCATCATGTTACTTCTAATTAATATTGTTGGGTTTTAGTTGTTCACTTAATCGGAATCGGAATGCTGTCAACCATTCTCGATGTTTCAACCACCATGATAGTTAAATAAAATCTATTCCTTTGCAGTAGAGAAAAATTGGCTTTACGCAAAACTGAAATCATAGAGCTTTTCCCACCAGCCATATATGCATGTAGTATAGGCTTATCATTCATTACTCTCTATGTGTTACATTGCCAGCATATTCCATGTGCTGACCCGTTTTTGGGCTGCAACTTTCATGTTGCAGACTTTTCGGACGACGAGTAAGGTGCTTTTAGGTCGTGGTTCTATACTCAGTGATGCCGTTGGAGTTGATGGACTCAGTTATCTTCCAAGTCTTCCGCTGTTATCGTTATTAGAAGGCCTTAAGCCATATTTATTGTAATAAGTTCTCTTTGAGACACTAATGTAATAAGTGTGTGATTGCTACTCTGCTATAAATCCTTCGAAGTACTGTGTGGTGTCAGCATTACTGATCCAGGGATGACACCGGAGCACAGAGACTTGACCATCTGAGGTCGGGTCGCTATAGTGCATGCTTAGGCCGATGCAAGAAATGGGAATGAATTTCAAACACCAGGGCACCGTTGATTGCCAGCAAAACGTTGAGATACTTTGTTTCTAAATTCTAGTAAATCTAAAACTCGTCTGAATTTCATGAAACTTGGCATGCTATCATGGAACGGCATCAACATGCCATGCTAAAAAATTTGTCCCATTTGGGTCGAGTTTGGATATAAGCTTCTCACAAACCAGAGCTTCTCACAACAAGCATGATGGTTTCGATAGGGAACGTCCTACCTTTGGGGACAAAACGATATCCATTGCCTCTTATTTCTTTCAATTTTTTTCTTGTGTCAACATAGAATAACAGGAGTGTTGTGTCAATTTTTTTGATTTTTCTTGGTTGGTTTGGACATTTTTATGCATTAACTGAGTTTTCAATGCATTTATGTGCATAATTCAAATCCGAACTACGTGCACATGCTCCAGTGCATATAAATTGGTTGAAAAATCAACTATGTGTCCTTGGGTGCATGCTTAGGTCCCATGTAAGAAATGGGAATGAATTTCAAACACCAGGGCACCGTTGATTGCCGGCAAAACATTGAGATAGTTTGTTTCTAAATTCTAGTAAATCTAAAACTTGTCTGAAATTCATGAAACTTGGCATCCTATCATGGAACGGCATCAAGATGCCGTGCTAAAAAATTTGTGCCATATGGGCCAAGTTTGGGTATAAGCTTCTCACAAACCAGAGCTTCTCACAACAAGCATGATGGTTTCGATAGGGAACGTCCCACCTTTGAAGACGAAACGATATCCATTGCCTCTTATTGCTTTCAATTTTTTTCTCGTGTCAACATAGAACAACAGGAGTGTTGTGTCAATTTTTGTGATTTTTTGGGGTTCATTCGGACATTTTTATGCATTAACTGAGTTTTCAATGCATTTATGTGCATAACTCAAATTTGAACTACATGCACATGCTCTAGTGCATATAAATTGGTTGAAAAATCGAATATGTGTCCTTGGGTGCATGCTTAGGTCCCATGCAAGAAATGGGAATGAATTTCAAACACCATGGCACCGTTGATTGCCGCCAAAATGTTGAGATACTTTGTTTATAAATTCTAGTAAATCTAAAACTCATCTGAAATTCATGAAACTTGGCATGCTATCATGGAACGGGATCAGCATGCCGTGCTAAGAAATTTGTCCCATTTGGGGCAGGTTTGGGTATAAGCTTCTCACAAACCAGAGCTTCTCACAACAAGCATGATGGTTTCGATAGGGAATGTCCCACCTTTGGAGATGAAACGATATCCATTGCCTCTTATTGCTTTCCAATTTTTTCTCGTGTCAACATAGAACAACAGGAGTGTTGTGTCAATTTTTGTGATTTTTTGGGGTTCATTTGGACATTTTTATGCATTAACTGAGTTTTCAATGCATTTATGTGCATAATTCAAATTTGAACTACATGCACATGCTCCAGTTCATATAAATTGGTTGAAAAATCAAATATGTGTCCTTGGGTGCATGCTTAGGTCTGATGCAAGAAATGGGAATCAATTTAAAACACCAGGGCACCGTTGATTGCTGGCAAAATGTAGAGATACTTTGTTTGTAAATTATAGTAAATCTAAAACTCGTCTGAATTTCATGAAACTTGGCATGCTAACATGGAACGGCATCAACATGCCGTGGTAAAAAAATTATCCCATTTGGGGCAGGTTTGGGTATAAGCATCTCACAAACAAGAGCTTCTCACAACAAGCATGATGGTTTTGATAGGGAACGCCCCACCTTTGGGGGCGAAATGATATCCACTGCCACTTATTGCTTTCAAATTTTTTCTCGTGTCAACAAAGAACAATAGGAGTGTTGTGTCAATTTTTTGATTTTTCGGGGTTTGTTTGGACATTTTTATGCATTAACTGAGTTTTTTATGCATTTATGTGCAAAATTCAAAGTTGAACTACATGCACATGCTCTAGTGCATATAAATTGGTTGAAAAATCAAATATGTGTCCTTGGGTGCATGCTTAGGTCCCATGCAAGAAATGGGAATGAATTTCAAACACCAGGACACCGTTGATTGCCGGCAAAACGTTGAGATACTTTGTTTCTAAATTCTAGTAAATCTAAAACTCGTCTAAAATTCATGAAACTTGGCATGCCATCATGGAACAGCATCAACATGCCGTGCTAAAAACATTGTCCCATTTGGGGGAGGTTTGGGTATAAGCTTCTCACAAACCAGAGCTTCTCACAACATGCATGATGGTTTCGATAGGAAACGTCTTACCTTTCGGAACGAAATGATATCCATTGCCACTTATTTCTTTCAATTTTTTTCTCGTGTCAACATAGAACAACAGGAGTGTTGTGTCAATTTTTGTGATTTTTTGGGGTTCATTTGGACATTTTTATGCATTAACTAAGTTTTCAATGCATTTATGTGCATAATTTAAATTTGAACTACATGCACATGCTCTAGTGCATATAAATTGGTTGAAAAATCAAATATGTGTCCTTGGGTGCATACTTAGGTCCCATGCAAGAAATGGGAATGAATTTCAAACACCAGGGCACCGTTGATTGCCGGCAAAACATTGAGATACTTTCTTTCTAAATTCTAGTAAATCTAAAACTCGTCTGAAATTCATGAATCTTGGCATGCTATCATGGAACGACATCAGCATGTCGTGTGAAAAACATTGTCCCATTTGGGGCAGGTTTGGGTATAATCTTCTCAAAAGCCAGAGCTTCTCACAACAAGCTTGATGGTTTCGATAGGGAACGTCCCACCTTTGGGGACGAACCGTTATCCATTGCCTCTTATTGCTTTCAAAAAAATTCTCGTGTCAACATAGAACAACAGGAGTGTTGTATCAATTTTTTTTATTTTTCGGGGTTCGTTTGGACATTTTTACGCGTTAATTGAGTTTTCAATGCATTAATGTGCATAATTCAAATTTTAACTACATGCACATGCTCCAGTGCATATAAATTGGTTGAAAAATCAAATATGTGTCCATGGCTGCATGCTTAGGTCCCATGCAAGAAATGGGATTGAATTTCAAACAACAGGGCACCGTTGATTGCCGGGAAAACATTGAGATACTTTGTTTCTAAATTCTAGTAAATCTAAAACTCGTCTGAAATTCACGAAACTTGGCATGCTATCACGGAACGGCATCAAGATGCCGTGCTAAAAAAATTGTCCCATTTGGGGCAGGTTTGGGTATATGCTTGTCACAAAGCAGAGCTTCTCACAACAAGCATGATGGTTTCGATAGGGAACACCCCACCTTTGGGGACGAAATGATATCCATTGCCTCTTATTGCTTTCAATTTTTTTCTCGTGTCAACATAGAACAATAGGAGTGTTGTGTCAACTTTTGTGATTTTTCAGGGTTAGTTTGGACATTTTTATGCATTAACTGAGTTTGCAATGCATTTATGTGCATAATTCAAAGTTGAACTACATGCACATGCTCTAGTGCATATAAATTGGTTGAAAAATCAAATATGTGTCCTTGGGTGCCTGCTTAGGTCCCATGCAAGAAATGGGAATGAATTTCAAACACGAGGGCACCATTGATTGACGGCAAAACGTTGAGATACTTTGTTTCTAAATTCTAGTAAATCTAAGACTCGTCTGAAATTCGAAACTTGGCATGCTATCATGGAATGGCACCCGACATGTTGTGGTAGTTTTCGTGTCCATTTTGAGAGAAGGCGCACTCGAATAATGACAGCAAACAAAGGCATTTTGAAAAAATAGCTGCCACTTTAATATCTCAAACGCTTGTATAATTCAAACCGTGTGCGTTCCGTTAATGGTTCATGTGACACCACATGTCTTGGTTTTAATGGCTATAGGAGGTGTCGTGTGGACAGCTGCTTGACTGAACGGGAGGCGTGCAAACGCAGTCCGGTGCGCAGACTCACCGGGAAGGGTACAAGCTATTCAACGCAGGATTTGTGCATCTCTTCAACGCAAACGGTTCAGACTACGGTATGCAAGTTAAAGCCAGACTTCGGCGCTAAGCCAAGAGACGCTGCGATTTGTCAAATTATGCAGCTAAAAATCAATAGCAGTATCTATTTTTTGCAACTAAAATTCAGTCATTAAGCATAGTTTTCATTTATAGAGATTAAGCAGTCGTTCTCACCGGGAAGCGAGACAGCCTTGGACCGCTGCCCGCCTCACTCCCACTAGTCTATATTAATGGCGCCGCCAATCTGCCGCACCCCCCATCGTCGCCACACACACAATCCTCTCTCTCCGCTCGCATTCTGGATGCTGCTCTGAGTCCTCAAAGGCGTCAGTGTACGAGGATGCCGCCGAAGCGCGCCATCGAAGGGAGTGGCGACGCCGGGGATGCTGAAGCACCGGAGCACGGCGTGAATATGGAGATAGAGGTTTCCGTCGCCGCTGACAAGGTGGAGAACGAGGCTGCCAACAAGCGGAGGCGGGCGAGAAAGAATCGCAAGCGACTCCAGCCGGCCTAGACTTCATCAACAACCTCCCTGATGATATGTTGATAGTCATCATACCCCTCATCCCAATCAAATATCGGGCGAGGACAATCGCACTTTCCCAGCGGTGGCGCCCCCTATGGCCCCTCACCCCTGTCGACCTCCTCGACACCCACAAGCTCTGCCATGGCTATCGCCAAAGCTTGGATGCGTTCTCCCAGATCCTTGGCGGCCCAATCAAAGGCCTTATCATGGGCAAGTTCCATTCCAATGGCAAGGACTGAGCCAAGCTTGACGAGTGGTTTCGATCCCCCGCCATAGATTATCTCAAGAAGCTCAGTTTTAATGATGGGCATATGCTCTTGCTGCCAACATCCGTGCTCCTCTTCGCGCCCATGCTGCGCCTCACCAAGTTCATGAACTGCCATTCGCCCCCCCCTGAATGACGCGCCCGCTCTTTTTCTACCACGACTGAAGCACCTCGAGCTCATCGCCGTTCGCATCCCAAAGGATGACATGGAGCACCTGCTCCACGGCTGTACTGCACTCGAGTTCCTTCGTCTTCATCCGATGAATTGGTCGAGTACCTTGCACATCACCTCCAGGACTCTCCGGACTATTTATGTGTATTGTTGGTGCTGCAACGAGAGATCACAAAAGGTGGACCACAATATGGTCATCTAGGACACACCATCACTTGAGAGATTACTTGTAGTTGATCAATAAGGTCCAACAAGAATAAATGTCATTTCTGCACCGAAATTGAAAGTGGTGGGCTACTCGTCTGTCAAATACTACAACTTTCAGGTACAACAGTCGCCTTATACCTCTCCTTCTTGATATCAACGTTATTTCTAGTTTTGAAGATGTATGTTCGTTTGTCATCCAGCGAAGCTTCACCCAGACTATGGGCACAGTGAAGGTCTATGCACTAGAATCTGGCTTCCCCAACCTGGACCAAGTTGTTCGTTGCCTAAAATGCTTTCCGTGCCTGAAGAAGCTGTATATCGAGGTGATATTCCTTTCCTGTTAAACGTTAACCATAAGGGAGTTCAATTTTTTGCACCTTTTCCCAACTCTACAATGACAATGTACTACGATTTCTGAAGGAATTTTGGAGGATTTTAGGACATACACCCCACCCCATATTGGTTGCTTCATTCATATAGTTACAATCGTCCATAAGCATTTCTCCTTCGGATTCATTTGTACAAGTTTCTTAGGGAATTTTTCATCCAATCCAACCTCTTGTGAAGAAGGCTACATGTTTCTAGATTGTAATCAAATGCCCATGTTAATCATGCCATATCGAAGATGGCATGTTGGTGCATTTTACAAATCCTACAAACCAAATGGGCGTGTAGCAGTGTTCAAAACTGCATGTAGGCACTAACACATTCTCTTCTTTTGCAGATAATAATAGACCCGAAGGTGGATGATGTTTATAACGAATATCACATCGAATGCCTGGATCTGCATCTCTCAAATATTACTTTGAACTCCTACCGAGGGACCTTACCGGAGATTACACTCGCCAGGTTCTTTCTTGCCAGAGCAAAGGTGCTGAGGGTACTGAGGTTAAACACGCATTTAATTAGGAAAGATGAATGGTATGATTATCAGAGCCGGCAGGTACTGCGGAATGGAAGAGCCTCCAAAAATGCCAAATTTCGTATTGGAAGAGCATATGGCAAAGCAATTGGAAGTCATTGTGTCAAACCCATACATGACTTGTCAGTGGCTGATCCCTTTTCAGAAATGACGCAGCTTGCAATGTTTGAATTTGGGCATTGTAATCTTTGAATTTGAACCTTGCAATATTTATGGTATTTGTTATATTGGACCGTTTCTGTTCTCTTGTCTCAACGCAAATTGTTCATCCGAGTGAACCGCATGTCGTATATCGCACACACCTTGATCTGGCTGACCGTATCTTTTGTGTTGCCTAATCACAAATAGTTCATCCAAGTGAACTGTATGTTGTACATCACACACACCTTTATCTGGCTGACCGTTTCTTTTTTGTTGCCTAATCACAAACAGTTCATTCGAGTGAACCGTCTGCTGTACATCGCACACACCTTCATATGGCTGCCCGTTTATTTTGTTCCTCCTCATCGAAAACGGTTAATTGAACTGAACTGTATGCCCTGCATCGCACACGCAACTAAAATCTAAACCATGTTTGATGCATCCTCCATCGCAAACATTTTGCACCTTTTTTGACAACTTTTTTACACCTTTGTTTGCGATTATTTCATCGCACACAGTTTCGTCGAAGGGTCTCTGATCGTAGTGTCGCGTTAGCAGCATCCTGTAGTAGTGTGGGCCTATAAATTCCTATAAATATATTTATAACTCCAATAATTTTGAAAAATAATGTGGGGCTTTGGATTAGTTCATCTTACACCCACAAGAATTTCCATAAGTAACTAAAATGATTTAGTGCTAGAACTAAATCAAAACAAACAGAACAAAATAGAAAAAAGCAAAAATAGGAAAAGAAAGGGAGAAGACCCACCTGTGGCCCAGCCACTGTGTAGCCCACCTGGCCTGGCACCACTTGCCCAGCCCACCAAGTGCCCCACCGTCTTCAAGCTCCTGCCAGTGGGCAGGAGGGTGTGTGGCCGCCGTGTGCGCATACGCGCTGCGCCACCTCCTGCTTCCTACCGCTACCCCGACGTGCCTACGAGCGCCACGCGACCCCCTGCACCTCTCCCTCTCTCTCCCTCGAGCACCCTCCCTCCTCTGTCTCTCTCGCGCGCATCCACCCGAACACGCCCGTCGCCGCCGTTCGCCACCATCGCAGCCACTGCCTCCCCCTCGACCTTTTTTGCTGACCATGATATTTGTCGCTCCGTCCTCGACCTCCTCACCAAGCCAAGCTTCACCGGACGCGCTGCAACGCCGACTACGCCGACGTCCTCGTCCTCTGCATCCGATCACCGCGCTTGTCGATTTGTCGCCACAAAAACTTCCCCGGGCCTCAGAGCCACTCTGCTACCCCACTGTGAGCTCATGATCCTCCCCCTTGCTCACCCCCTTTGTTCCCCTCTGCCAGCCGCCGCCCCCACGAAACCGAGCTCCGGCCGCCGCCGCGGACTTGCTCCGCCGAGCTCCGACCACCCCTCGGCCTTCCGCGTGCCTCCCCTGGATGCGCACGAGCAAGGGCAACCCCCTGGTGCCCTTGGCCTGACCTACCGCCGCTCCGGTGATCCTTCGCTGCGCCTGGATGTCGCCGGCGACTAACCCCGACGACTGCCAACATGGCCTTGCCATTAGCTTCTAATGGTCGCATTAATCACCCTAGAGCCACTGCCATGTGGGCCCCAGCGCCCACTTCGGTTAGCCTAATTTTCTATTTAGATTAGTGCTAAGCATGTGGCCCCACGTGTCAGCTTGACTTTGACTTGGTCAATGTTGACCGAGCCCACCTGTCGGCGACCTAACTAGCCTAGGGTCACTGACCAATGGGTCCCACAGGTCTGGTTTGACCTGGCCGACCAGTTGAACCCCTGACATCACCCTTGCGCAATGCTGACGCAGTTAATCATTTTCTGGATTAAAAATAATCCAGGAAATTCCAGAAAGTATTTAAAACTTCTAAAAATCATACAAAATAATCCGTAACTCCAAATGAAATAATTTATATATGAAAAACGATCAGAAAAATCCAATCTATCCATCTGTACCTTTATCATGCATGTTAGAACAACTTTTGGCTACTGTTTAGGACAAATCAAATGAATGGCATTTAAATAACCACATGTGGAGTTTGAAATTGAACCTTTGGTTCAAACCAACTTCATTTAATCTGGTTGCTAGTTGCATTAGCTCAAATCACAGCATATTGCCATGTCATGATCATGCATCAAACTGTTGCATTGCATTGATTGTGTTCCCTCTTGTTTGTCGGTGTTGGTCCCCTCTCAGTAGACGTTGTTCCTGTGATGTGGTCGATGACACTGATGAAGACCCAATGCAATCTTCAGAAGTGCCAGGCAAGCAACCCCCCTTTGAGCATTCCGATACAAACCCACTCTCTCACTCTTGCTCTCTTTTACTGCATTAGGACAACAACGATTCAACTCGCCAGGCTCTCTTTTTTGTATGGGTTTGGCACTAACACGTTCTCTTCTTTTGCAGATAATAATAGACCCGAAGGTGGATGATGTTTATAATGAATATCACATCGAATGCCTGGATCTGCATCTCTCAAATATTAATTTGAACTCCTACCGAGGGACCTTACCGGAGATTACACTCGCCAGGTTCTTTCTTGCCAGAGCAAAGGTGCTGAGGGTACTGAGGTTAAACACGCATTTAATTAGGAAAGATGAATGGTATGATTATCAGAGCCGGCAGGTACTGCGGAATGGAAGAGCCTCCAAAAATGCCAAATTTCGTATTGGAAGAGCATATGGCAAAGCAATTGGAAGTCATTGTGTCAAACCCATTCATGACTTGTCAGTGGCTGATCCCTTTTCAGAAATGACGCAGCTTGCAATGTTTGAATTTGGGCATTGTAATCTTTGAATTTGAACCTTGCAATATTTATGGTATTTGTTATATTGGACCGTTTCTGTTCTCTTGTCTCAACGCAAATTGTTCATCCGAGTGAACCGCATGTCGTATATCGCACACACCTTGATCTGGCTGACCGTATCTTTTGTGTTGCCTAATCACAAATAGTTCATCCAAGTGAACTGTATGTTGTACATCACACACACCTTTATCTGGCTGACCGTTTCTTTTTTGTTGCCTAATCACAAACAGTTCATTCGAGTGAACCGTCTGCTGTACATCGCACACACCTTCATCTGGCTGCCCGTTTATTTTGTTCCTCCTCATCGAAAACGGTTAATTGAACTGAACTGTATGCCCTGCATCGCACACGCAACTAAAATCTAAACCATGTTTGATGCATCCTCCATCGCAAACATTTTGCACCCTTTTTGACAACTTTTTTTACATCGCACACAGTTTCGTCGAAGGGTCTCTGATCGTAGTGTCGCGTTAGCAGCATCCTGTAGTAGTGTGGGCCTATAAATTCCTATAAATATATTTATAACTCCAATAATTTTGAAAAATAATGTGGGGCTTTGGATTAGTTCATCTTACACCCACAAGAATTTCCATAAGTAACTAAAATGATTTAGTGCTAGAACTAAATCAAAACAAACAGAACAAAATAGAAAAAAGCAAAAATAGGAAAAGAAAGGGAGAAGACCCACCTGTGGCCCAGCCACTGTGTAGCCCACCTGGCCTGGCACCACTTGCCCAGCCCACCAAGTGCCCCACCGTCTTCAAGCTCCTGCCAGTGGGCAGGAGGGTGTGTGGCCGCCGTGTGCGCATACGCGCTGCGCCACCTCCTGCTTCCTACCGCTACCCCGACGTGCCTACGAGCGCCACGCGACCCCCTGCACCTCTCCCTCTCTCTCCCTCGAGCACCCTCCCTCCTCTGTCTCTCTTGCGCGCATCCACCCGAACACGCCCGTCGCCGCCGTTCGCCACCACCGCAGCCACTGCCTCCCCCTCGACCTTTTTTGCTGACCATGATATTTGTCGCTCCGTCCTCGACCTCCTCACCAAGCCAAGCTTCACCGGACGCGCTGCAACGCCGACTACACCGACGTCCTCGTCCTCTGCATCCGATCACCGCGCCTGTCGATTCGTGGCCACAAAAACTTCCCCGGGCCTCAGAGCCGCTCTGCTACCCCACTGTGAGCTCATGATCCTCCCCCTTGCTCACCCCCTTTGTTCCCCTCCGCTAGCCGCCGCCCCCACGAAACCGAGCTCCGGCCGCCGCCGCGGACTTGCTCCGCCGAGCTCCGACCACCCCTCGGCCTTCCGCGTGCCTCCCCTGGATGCGCACGAGCAAGGGCAACCCCCTGGTGCCCTTGGCCTGACCTACTGCCGCTCCGGTGATCCTTCGCTGCGCCTGGATGTCGCCGGCGACTAACCCCGACGACTGCCAACGTGGCCTTGCCATTAGCTTCTAATGGTCGCACTAATCACCCTAGAGCCACTGCCATGTGGGCCCGAGCGCCCACTTCGGTTAGCCTAATTTTCTGTTTAGATTAGTGCTAAGCATGTGGCCCCACGTGTCAGCTTGACTTTGACTTGGTCAATGTTGACCGAGCCCACCTGTCGGCGACCTAACTAGCCTAGGGTCACTGACCAATGGGTCCCACAGGTCTGGTTTGACCTGGCCGACCAGTTGAACCCCTGACATCACCCTTGCGCAATGCTGACGCAGTTAATCATTTTCTGGATTAAAAATAATCCAGGAAATTCCAGAAAGTATTTAAAACTTCTAAAAATCATACAAAATAATCTGTAACTCCAAATGAAATAATTTATATATGAAAAATTATCAGAAAAATCCAATCTACCCATCTGTACCTTTATCATGCATGTTAGAACAACTTTTGGCTACTGTTTAGGACAAATCAAATGAATGGCATTTAAATAACCACATGTGGAGTTTGAAATTGAACCTTTGGTTCAAACCAACTTCATTTAATCTGGTTGCTAGTTGCATTAGCTCAAATCACAGCATATTGCCATGTCATGATCATGCATCAAACTGTTGCATTGCATTGATTGTGTTCCCTCTTGTTTGTCGGTGTTGGTCCGCTCTCAGTAGACGTTGTTCCTGTGATGTGGTCGATGACACGGATGAAGACCCAATGCAATCTTCAGAAGTGCCTGGCAAGCAACCCCCCTTTGAGCATTCTGATACAAACCTAATCTCTCACTCTTGCTCTCTTTTACTACATTAGGACAACAACGATTCAACTGTTACATGTTGCGGCAGTTGAACCCCTTTCCTCTGCATGACCTGTCTTTGCCACAGTATTTGGTCGAAACCCACTAGCATGATTAGGCATGTTTGAGCCATGATTGCCGGATGTGGGGTTCCGGCAAACCCTTAAGGTCCGAACACTGGGTTGCGCGTGAAGTCTTTCCCTCCTGCTGATCTACGCTCTAGCTCGCTAAGATCTTGTCGGGGCCCGCTTCACGGGTGGAGCTTGGTCTTGACGGGGTTCGCGCTGCGCCGCTGCAGGCGGTGCATGGTCCTGACGAGGTGGCGTGGGGAGCACCGGTGCAGCTTCTCGTGGCCGCGGGATTTCTTTGCAGCTTCTTTCTTCACACGCGTGCGCCGGGCGCGGTGGATCACGCCGCGGAGGCGCGCGCCTTGGTGCCAAGGCACCGTCTTGGGGTTGAGGTAGTGGAGGCAGAGAGTTGGACGGTGCTGGAGAGCCCCCTGCGGCACGGACGAGCTCGGCGATGCGGTCGAGCCACTCCTCGTAGACGTCGTCGACAGGGCGGTAGCGCAGGTGCTCGTTCGCCGCGATGAGCGCGGCTCATGCCTCCATGGGAGCGCGCTACGCGCGGGACGAAGAACCAGCAGGGGTGAGTAATGGAGTAGCGGTGCAGCCGTCCTGCCGCACCGAGGGATGCAGCGAGGACGCCTGCTGCTCGTTCCCCGCCGGGCCGGTAGCAGCATTGGCAAGGGGAGACGGAGAACGACGAGGTGGCCCGCCTACGGGGGCCGTCTGAGCGACGCGGGCGGAGAGGGCGGCCCGGCGCTCGGCTCGAGCACGACGAGCGTCCGCCATGGAAACGACGGAGCGATGTAGCAGCTAATCGACGGAAGGGAAGCTACGACGCACCCCTACCTGGCGTGCCAAATGTCTGATGTGGGGTTCCGGCAAACCCTTAAGGTTTGAACATTGGGGTGCGCGCGAAGTCTTTCCCTCCTACCGATCTACGCTCTAGCTAACTAAGATCTTGCGGATGAACTCGACAAACTCACAACACAGAAAAAGACACGGGGTTTATACTGGTTCGGGCCACCGTTGTGGTGTAATACCCTACTCCAGTGTGGTGGTGGTGGATTGCCCCTTGGGCTGACGATGAACGGTACAAGGGAAGAACAGCCTCCTGAGGTTGAGGTGTTCTTGTGGCTAGGCTCTCGATCGGGTTGGATCAAGCTAAGATCTCATGCCTCTACTGTGGTGGCTAGCTCTACTTATATAGGCCCTGGTCCTCTTCCCAAATGTTGAGCGGGAAGGAAGCCAACAACGGCGGGCAAATTTGAAGGGGGACAGCTAGTACAAGCTATCCTGACAAAAGCGGTCTTCGCCTGCGAAAAGCCCTGGGATGACGCCGTCTTGGGCTCCACGATGACCTCCGCCATGCCGTCCTCCTGGTCTTGGTCTTGTTGCACCAATATGGTAACCTTTCGCTGATGCCTTGATACTCTTTGTTTGCGCTTGCCTCCTTAGCACCAAAGAGGAAACAAGGACGCTGCACGCACCGGCGCCCGCCTGACATCCGCCTGGCGCCGTTCGTCATGGCTCACGTCATGAGACCCTCGTGAGGTTTGCCTTGCCTTGATATCTCCGCTCCTCATGAGCCTGCCTGGCTAGGCCACTCCAGAGGAGGCCTTGCGTCGTCTGCCTCGCAAGACTCGACTCCTCGCGAAGGTCTTGGATGCCTTGTTGATGAAGATGGGTCGTATGGCCTGCTGGTCAGCCATGCTGTGGGCCGCAGGCAGGCAAGTCTGGGGACCCCCGTTCCCAGAACACCGACAGTAGCCCCCGGGCCCAAGGTGCACTCGGGCTTGGCTTCGCGGCGAAGCCAAGGGTCAAGTTCGGAGCACCGCGGGCCCCAAAAGCTTGCGGCCTCGGTCGACGCGTGGCGGTTGATTGGACGTGGGCGTCTCTGCTTCCCCATGATGCCTCGGAAACTACTCAATTTGACGAGTGCCTGCGACATGCAAGGAGAACCATCATTACCTGCGATCGTGGGAGACGCCGGTTTTCCTTCTCTCGCTATAAATGAGGAGGGGGCGGAGCCCCCGTTGCGCATCTCTTCCTCGCTCGCTTGCTTCGTCCTCCTTGCTCCGCTGCTGACAACAATGGCGCCCAATAGAAGGTTCTCCGCCTAAGAGAAAGGACAAGCTCCCCGTGACGATCCAGAGCCACTTCCGCCGAAGAGACGGTCGATCCACCGCCGTGACGAGGCGGCGATGCAAGTGGTGACGAAGCCTTGGTGCGAGTGGCCTCCACCGGGGTACCTGCTACCCTTGTACGCCCGAGCCGAGGGCTCGGGAGGACGGAGTGACGGGCAGCACCGCCCGCGCCGTGTCTAGGGTCGTCGCGCCACGGCGCCGCGTGCCGCTGCCTCAGGGGTCCACGCCGCTGACTCCTCACGCAAGTTGGTGCTATGGGCGCCAATGCCACCAAGCTCCTGGATCCGCATCTCGCGGTTCTTCTCCGACATGATGTCGCTGAGGGGCCGCTCGAACTCTGGCTGCATCATGCTGACTGCAGTGCTCTGGCGACCGGAGCGGAGATCGAAGCGGTCCCCACTAGCAAGATCTTCATGACTCGCGGCTGGGGCAAGATTGCGCAGGTTTGCCGTGCGAGGGGGCCCCTCATGATCCACTTTGAGTACGACAGCGCCTCCACGCTCTTCTTCAAGGTCTTCGACGCCGAGGGCTGACGCTTGGAGTGCTGCTCTGGAGAGGAGCGCCAGGTCGTCGTGCACTCTGATCGCGGCTGCTCCAATAGCAGCAGCAGTTCTTGGGAGTCCAGCAGCTCTCCCGAGCTTTACGAGAATCCGTAGACGAGCGACGATGACTACGTCCCTCTGAGCTCTCGACGTGCTCGGAGCAAGGCTACGGCGTCCGGTCGCCGCCGCCGCTGATCTGGATGGGGTTGGTGCCGGCCTCCCGTGGCCCACTGTTGATGATGGCGTCCGCCACGGGAGGGTGTAGATAGGATTCCCCTTAGTAACAGCTTTTGTTTCCTGTGGAGGATCACGAATCACCCCATGGGGGCATGTAAGGGTCTGTAAAGTTTTTCGTGTTCATCTTCCTTGTTGTAAAAACTTGGTGAACGCATGTCCCGCTAGGGCTTGGCCCCCTCTTTCTTTCTTCGCGATAGCTTGTTGCTCTACGTTGACGGGTCCCGATCCCAAGGCGGCTACAACCGTTGCTGGTATGCCAGGTCGCGTGCCGTGGTCAAGGCCAGGAGGTGCGCGGCCCGATGTCCAGTAAGAGCCCCTGAGGCGCGATGCTCAGGAGGCCCCCCTTAGCGCTCAAGCAGCCATGGCAAAGTGAGAAAGGGTGTTGACGTGGCCACAACGGGGTCGCGGCAGGGCGTGAGCGACCATTAGGCCTAAACATTTAGCCGATCCGGGTGCAGGACTTAACTCGTTGATTTTGTGGTGACTCTTGACGTGGCGCCAGAGCTGCGCGCCCATTTGAGCAGCATAGCTAGTCCAGTCCACACGGGTTTCCCTTCTCTCATGCTCTCCTTAGTTCTCTACTGAAGGAAATATGCCCTAGAGGCAATGATAAAGTTATTATTTATTTCCTTAAATCATGATAAATGTTTATTATTCATGCTAGAATTGTATTAACAGGAAACATAATACATGTGTGAATACATAGACAAACAGAGTGTCACTAGTATGCCTCTACTTGACTAGCTCATTAATCAAAGATGGTTATGTTTCCTAACCATGAACAAGGAGTTGTTATTTGATTAATGAGGTCACATCATTAGTTGAATGATCTGATTGACATGACCCATTCCATTAGCTTAGCACCCGATCGTTTAGTATGTTGCTATTGCTTTTATCCATGACTTATACATGTTTCTTTAACTATGAGATTATGCAACTCACGTTTACCGTAGGAACACTTTGTGTGCTACCAAACATCACAACGTAACTGGGTGATTATAAAGGTGCTCTACAGGTGTCTCCGAAGGTACATGTTGAGTTGGCATATTTCGAGATTAGGATTTGTCACTCCGATTGTCGGAGAGGTATCTCAGGGCCTTCTCGGTAATGCACATCACATAAAGCCTTGCAAGCATTGCAACCAATGAGTTAGTTGCGAGATGATGTATTACGGAACGAGTAAAGAGACTTGCCAGTAACGAGATTGAACTAGGTATTGGATACCGACGATCGAATCTCGGGCAAGTAACATACCGATGACAAAGGGAACAACGTATGTTGTTATGCGGTCTGACCGATAAAGATCTTCGTAGAATATGTAGGAGCCAATATGGGCATCCAGGTCCCGCTATTGGTTATTGACTGGAGACGTGTCTCGGTCATGTCTACATTGTTCTCGAACCGTAGGGTCCGCACGCTTAAGGTTTCGATGACAGTTATATTATGAGTTTATGAGTTTTGATGTACCGAAGGAGTTCGGAGTCCCGTATGAGATCAGGGACATGACGAGGAGTCTCGAAATGGTCGAGACGTAAAGATCGATATATTGGACGACTATATTCGGACATCGGAAAGGTTCTGAGTGATTCGGGTATTTTCGGGAGTATCGGGGAGTTACGGGATTACGGGAGAAGTAATGGGCCTTGATGGGCTTTAGTGGGAAGAGGAAAAGGCTGCTGCGCCCCCCCTCCCCTTTGGTCCGAATTGGACTAGGGAAAAGGGGGCCGGCCACCTTTCCTACTCCTCCTATTCCTTCTCCCTTCCTCCCCTTTTGGTGGACTCCTACTAGGACTTGGAGTCCTAGTAGGAATCCTAGTCCTGGCCGCACCTTTGCCTTGGCCGGCCTCCTCCTCCTCCATCCTTTATATACAGGGGCAGGGGGCACCCCATGGACACACAAGTTGATCTACGGATCGTTCCTTAGCCGTGTGCGGTGCCCCCTTCCACCAAATTCCACCTCGATTATATCGTTGCAGTGCTTAGGCGAAGCCCTGCGCCGGTAACACATCAAGATCGTCACCACGCCGTCGTGCTGACGGAACTCTTCCTCGACACTTTGCTGGATCGGAGCCCGGGGATCGTCATCGAGCTGAACGTGTGCCAAGAACTCGGAGGTGCCGGAGTAACGGTGCTGTGATCGGTTGGATCGCGAGGAGAACGTACGACTACTTCCTCTACGTACGACTACTTCCTCTACGTTGTGTCAACGCTTCCGCTTCGGTCTACGAGGGTACGTAGACAAACACTCTCCCCTCTCGTTGCTATGCATCACCATGATCTTGCGTGTGCGTAGGATTTTTTTTTTTGAAATTACTACGTTACCCAACATCTACGTCCTCGGGTCCCGGCCCTCGAGCGAGCTCAGCCGCCGCAGGTATGCCAGGTCGCGATGCCGTGGTCAAGGCCAGGGGGTGAGGGCTGGAGAGCCAGTAAGAGCTCCTGAGTCGCGATGCTCAAAAGCCCCCCTTTTAACGTGCAAGCGAATCGCATGAGGAAACGGAGACTCGCGGTGCCGTCTGTTATCCTTCCTTCGGAACTCCTGTGAACAGGCACAAGAAGAAACATGGTTGACTGTTACAGCTGTTAGCCTATCGCTAGTTGCTCTGGGTGAAGCGAAGGCACCGAGGGCCTGGTGAGGTGACGTGCACGGCACGCGCCGCGAGCCAGAGCTCGACCACTCAGATTTGTCGGTCGTGGCAGGTACGGACCCATGAACCATCGTCGTGCCTGTGTGAAGGCCCCGGGGGAGGCGATGATTGAGCAGGCGATGGCCGTTTGCAGGCTAAGCATAAAGAGCAGATTGACTTGGATAAATGCAGGAAGATACATGCTAGTGGGTCTGGCCCGAGCGGCTTGGGGATGATGCAGCCCGAGGGGTGCCCCCGGCAAGGTAAGCTAAAGACTTAAGCAAAAGGGATACATGCCACAGGGACGGACCCGCGTGGCTTGGGAATAATGTAGCCCGAGGGGCGCTCCCAGCTTAAACGAACTTGGAAGATGTCACCTGGTTCTATAGACGAACTAGAGTTGATGTAGATGAAGCCACGCGTTGAAGGAATGGCTCCTCATGAGCCACCGGGACCCTGAGCCTCGGGAGGCTCTGGGGGCTCAGGAGGTTTCCTGAAGAGCGTCTCCATCTCCTCCTGAACGGCGTGGATCCTAGCCTCCTGAGACGCCAGGACCTGCCGCAAGTTGCGCTGATGGGCCGACACCATGATCGGCAAGCCGAAGGGCATGCAAACGTAGCTGTGTGGTGGGCCCTCACAGCGGCCCGCACGCGATGGCCCGAAGCGCTCCTGAGATGCAGCCCTGTTGAGCCCTGGGACGTCAACGCAGAGACGTAGCCCGGCATCCTCACCTGGATGGGGAGTTGCGCCTTGTAAGTGGCTGTGGCCGTGCATGGCTCTTGCTTCTTGCAGTTCCTGGGTGGTCTTGGTGATGAACTCCTGGGTGGTGGGCATTCCTTGCCCTGTGTTCTCCTGAGGGAAACGTGGCGCGAAGCATGCCTCCAAGTGGTGCCCAAGTGCCTACCTCGTGAGGTTGGCAAGGTCTGAGGCCCTCCAGGAGAGAGGCCCCGAGCCCTGCCTAAGGAGGGCGTCGGGCGCGCCTTCCTATGCGACAGAGGGAGGCACCCCTGGAACGGGCGCTGATCCTGACGAGGCTCCTGACGCAGCGCCATCCCCTTGGGGTCCTGCGCGACGCGACAACTTCTTCTTTGGGATGGTCTCCGGAGGGCCTTCACTTCGGCTGTCGGGGTCGTCGATTGCTGCGGCTTGAAAGGCGCGCTCAAGAGAGCACCACATCCCTCTTTTCACACGGGACCGTGATGATTCCTCCACTTCTTGGCATCTTGAGAGCGTTGTAGCCATGATGAATGACTGCCATGAACTTGGCCAGGGTTGGATACCCAAGGATGGCGTTATACGGCAGGCGGATGTGCGCGACATCGAAGTCGATGAGCTCGGTGCGGTAGTTGTCGCGCTTGCCAAAGGTGACGGGCAAGCGGACTTGCCCTATCAGTGTGGTGGAGCCATCAGTCACTCCTGAGAAAGGCTTGGTTGGCTGGAGCTGCTCATAGGGCACTTGAAGGTTGCTGAACGTGTCGACGGATAAGACGTTGAGCCCTGCGCCGCCGTCGATGAGAGTCTTGGTGACTTGCACATTGATGATGACTGGGGAGCACAGCATAGGGAGTGCGCCTGCGGTGGCCGCGCATTTGAGTTGGTCTGCCGAGTTGAAGGTGATGGCGCATTGGGACCACCTGAGCGGGCGCGTGGCTCCGAGCTTGGGGAGCACCGCGTTCACCTCGCGAGCAAATTGTTTGAAGATGCGCTAAGAGGCTGGGGCCTGAGCACCGCCCAAGATGCAAGCGATCGCACGCGGCTCCTGGAAGCCCCCAGCCCCCTCGTCCTGGTGGTGGTCGTCGTTCCTCCTTGGCGGCGGGAGCGGGGGAAGACCAACATTGCCCTGAGGGCGATCCTCACGAGGTGGGTCCCTCCAGGCGCCCTCGCGAGGCTGGTCCTGCCAGCGGTCCTCACGAGGCCGGTCGTGCCACTCTTGGCGCGGGCCACGGTCTTCCCAGCGTCCGCCTCCGCGTCCTCCTCCACGGCCGTAGCCCCGGTCGTTGCGCTCGGGGCTTCGACCGTAACGTCCTTCTCGTATGGCTCTGAGCTCTTGGCAGTCGCTAGTGTTGTGGGTGTTCAGGTTGTGGAAGGAGCAGAAAGGCCGATTGATCTTGGACGACTCAGGTTGATCTCTGCCTCTCTTGGTGTCGGGCTCCGCTGCGAGCACTACTGCCTCTTTGCCCTTCACGTCTTTGGCCTTGGCCTTCTTCTCCTCCGCTCCTGCCGCCGGCAGCTCAAGGAGAGAGAGACGCCCCTCCTCAGCTCTTGCGCACTTGGTCGCCAAGTTGAACAACTCTTGAGATGTGCTGAGCTCCTCGTGGATGGTGAGCTCTTCTTTCATCTTGACGTCACGGACGCCGTCTGAGAACGCGGAGATGATAGCTTCGTCGGTGACCTTGGGGATCTTGAGGCGTGTGCTGTTGAAACGCTGAATGTACTTCTGGAGGGTCTCTCCTGGCTGTTGCTTGATGTGGCGCAGGTCACCCGCGGCCGGCGGGCAGTCGCGAGTGCCCTGGAAGTTGGTGATGAAGCGGTCGCGCATCTCATCCCAGGAGGAGATCGAGTCGTGCTGCAGGTTCAGGAGCCAGGAGCGGGCCCCATCCTTGAGGGCCATGGGAAACCAGTTCGCCATGACTTTTTCGTCGCCGTTGGCTGCTTCGATGCTCAGCTTGTAGAGCTGCAGGAACTCCGCGGGGTCGGCGGTGCCGTCGTAGCGAGGAGGCAGGTCTGGCTTGAACTTGCCTGGCTAGGCGACACTACGCAGCTCGGGGGTGAAGGCGCGGCAGCCGGCTATGGTTGCCGGGGCCCGCTTCAGGGGTGGAGCTTGGTCTTGACGGGGTTCGCGTTGCACCGCTGCAGGCGGTGCGTGGTCCTGACGAGGTGGCGCGGGGAGCACCGGTGCAGCTTCTCGTGGCCGCGGAATTTCTTTGCAGCTTCTTTCTTCACGCGCGTGCGCCGGGCGCGGTGGATCACGTCGCGGAGGCGCGCGCCTTGGTGCCAAGGCACCGTATTGGGGTTGAGGTGGTGGAGGCACGCCATGAGCCCCGTCGCCCGCGGCTGGTTGAAAGGGAGGCAGAGAGTTGGACGGAGCTGGAGAGCCTCCTGCGGCGCGGACGAGCTCGGTGATGCGGTCGAGCAACTCCTCGTAGACGTCGTCGATAGGGCGGTAGCGCAGGAGCTCGTTCGCCGTGATGAGCACGACTCGTGCCTCCATGGGAGCGCGGTGCGTGCGGGACGAAGAACCAGCAGGGGTGAGCAATGGAGTAGCGGTGCGGCCGTCCTGCCGCACCGAGGGATGCAGCGAGGACGCTTGCTGCTCGTTCCCTGCCGGGCCGGTGGCAGCGTTGTCAAGGGGAGACGGAGAACGACGAGGTGGCCCGCCTACGGGGGCCGTCTGAGCGACGCAGGCGGAGAGGGCGGCCCGGCGCTCGGCTCGAGCATGGCGAGCGTCCGCCATGGAAACGACGGAGCGATGTAGCAGCTAATCAACGGAAGGGAAGCTACGACGCACCCCTACCTGGCGTGCCAAATGTCTGATGTGGGGTTCCGGCAAACCCTAAAGTTCGAACATTGGGGTGCGTGTGAAGTCTTTCCCTCCTACCGATGTACGCTCTAGCTCGCTAAGATCTTGCGGCTGAACTCGACAAACTCACAACACAGAAAGAGACATGGGGTTTATACTGGTTCGGACCACCGTTGTGGTGTAATACCCTACTCCAGTGTGGTGGTAGTGGATTGCCTCTTGGGCTGATGATGAACGGTACAAGGGAAGAACAGCCTCCTGAGATTTAGGTGTTCTTGTGGCTAGGCTCTCGATCGGGTTGGATCAAGCTAAGATCTCCTGCCTCTACTATGGTGGCTAGCTCTACTTATATAGGCCCTGGTCCTCTTCCCAAATGTTGAGCGGGAAGGGAGCCAACAACGGCGGGCAAATTTGAAGGGGGCAGCTAGTACAAGCTATCCTGACAAAAGCGGTCTTCGCCTGCGAAAATGAAGGAAATATGCCCTAGAGGCAATAATAAAGTTATTATTTATTTCCTTAATTCATGATAAATGTTTATTATTCATGCTAGAATTGTATTAACAGGAAACATAATACATGTGTGAATACATAGACAAACAGAGTGTCACTAGTATGCCTCTACTTGACTAGCTCATTAATCAAAGATGGTTATGTTTCCTAACCATGAACAAAGAGTTGTTATTTGATTAACGAGATCACATCATTAGTTGAATGATCTGATTGACATGACCCATTCCATTAGCATAGCACCCGATCGTTTAGTATGTTGCTATTGCTTTTATCCATGACTTATACATGTTCCTTTAACTATGAGATTATGCAACTCCCGTTTACCGTAGGAACACTTTGTGTGCTACCAAACGTCACAACGTAACTGGGTGATTATAAAGGTGCTCTACAGGTGTCTCCGAAGGTACATATTGGGTTGGCGTATTTCGAGATTAGGATTTGTCACTCCGATTGTCGGAGAGGTATCTCAGGGCCTTCTCGGTAATACACATCACATAAAGCCTTGCAAGCATTGCAACCAATGAGTTAGTTGCGAGATGATGTATTACGGAACGAGTAAAGAGACTTGCCAGTAACGAGATTGAACTAGGTATTGGATACCGACGATCGAATCTCGGGCAAGTAACATACCGATGACAAAGGGAACAACGTATGTTGTTATGCGGTCTGACCGATAAAGATCTTCGTAGAATATGTAGGAGCCAATATGGGCATCCAGGTCCCGCTATTGGTTATTGACCGGAGACGTGTCTCGGTCATGTCTACATTGTTCTCGAACCGTAGGGTCCGCACGCTTAACGTTACGATGACAGTTATTATGAGTTTATACATTTTGATGTACCGAAGGAGTTCGGAGTCCCGGATGTGATCACGGACGTGACGAGGAGTCTTGAAATGGTCGAGACATAAAGAATTATATATTGGAAGCCTATGTTTGGACATCGGATGCATTCCAGGTGAAATCAGGATTTTACCGGAATACCGGGAGGGTTACCGGAACCCCCCGGGAGCATAATGGGCCAACATGGGCCTTGGAGGAGAGGTGAGAGGGCTGCCCTCATGGGCTGTGCGCCTCCCCCCTTCCCCTAGTCCTATTAGGACTAGGAGAGGTGGGCGCCCCCTCTCTCTCTCTCCCCCCCTTGGAGAATCCTAGTCCAACTAGGATTGGGGGGGAATCCTACTCCCAGAGGGAGTAGGACTCTCCTGGCGCACCAAGAGTTGGCCGGCCAGCCCCTCCCCCTTGGCTCCTTTATATACGGGGGCAGGGGGCACCCCAAAGACACACAAGTTGATCTACGGATCGTTCCTTAGCCGTGTGCGGTGCCCCCTTCCACCAAATTCCACCTCGGTCATATCGTTGCAGTGCTTAGGCGAAGCCCTGCGCTGGTAACACATCAAGATCGTCACCACGCCGTCGTGCTGACAGAACTCTTCCTCGACGCTTTGCTGGATCGGAGCCCGGGGATCGTCATCGAGCTGAACGTGTGCCAAGAACTCGGAGGTGCCGGAGTAACGGTGCTGTGATCGGTTGGATCGCGAGGAGAACGTACGACTACTTCCTCTACGTTGTGTCAACGCTTCCGCTTCGGTCTACGAGGGTACGTAGACAACACTCTCCCCTCTCGTTGCTATGCATCACCATGATCTTGCGTGTGCGTAGGAAATTTTTTGAAATTACTACGTTCCCCAACAGTGGCATCCGAGCCTAGGTTTTTATGGTTTGATGTTATTTGCACGAGTAGAACACAAGTAAGTTGTGGACGATACAAGTCATACTGCCTACCAGCATGTCATACTTTGGTTCAGCGGTATTGTTGGACGAGACGATCCGGACCAACCTTACGCGTACGCTTACGCGAGACCGGTTCCCTCGACGTGCTTTGCACATAGATGGCTTGCGGAAGACTGTCTCTCCAACTTTAGTTGAACCGAGTGTGGCTACGCCCGGTCCTTGAGAAGGTTAAAACGGAGTCTATTTGACAAACTATCGTTGTGGTTTTGATGCGTAGGTAAGATGAGTTCTTGCTTAAGCCCGTAGCAGCCACGTAAAAATTGCAACAACAAAGTAGAGGACGTCTAACTTGTTTTTGCAGGGCATGTTGTGATGTGATATGCTCAAGACATGATGCTAAATTTTATTGTATGAGATGATCATGTTTTGTAACCGAGTTATCGGCAACTGGCAGGAGCCATATGGTTGTCGCTTTATTGTATGCAATGCAATCGCGATGTAATGCTTTACTTTATTACTAAGCGGTAGTGATAGTCGTGGAAGCATAAGATTGGCGAGACGACAACGATGCTGCGATGAAGATCAAGGTGTCGCGCCGGTGACGATGGTGATCATGACGGTGCTTCGAAGATGGAGATCACAAGCACGAGATGATGATGGCCATATCATATCACTTATATTGATTGCATGTGATGTTTATCCTTTTATGCATCTTATCTTGCTTTGATTGACGGTAGCATTATAAGATGATCTCTCACTAAATTATCAAGAAGTGTTCTCCCTGAGTATGCACCGTTGCGAAAGTTCTTCGTGCTGAGACACCACGTGATGATCGGGTGTGATAGGCTCTACGTTCAAATACAACGGGTGCAAAACAGTTGCACACGCGGAATACTCAGGTTTAACTTGACGAGCCTAGCATATAACAGATATGGCCTCGGAACACAGAGATCGAAAGGTCGAGCGTGAATCATATAGTAGATATGATCAACATAAGATGTTCACCATTGAAACTACTCCATCTCACGTGATGATCGGACATGGTTTAGTTGATTTGGATCACGTGATCACTTAGAGGATTAGAGGGATGTCTATCTAAGTGGGAGTTCTTAAGTAATATGATTAATTGAACTTAAATTTATCATGAACTTAGTCCTGGTAGTATTAGCATATCTATGTTGTAGATCAATAGCTCGCGTTGTTGCTTCCCTGTGTTTATTTTGATATGTTCCTAGAGAAAATTGTGTTGAAAAATGTTAGTAGCAATGATGCGGATTGGATCCGTGATTTGAGGTTTATCCTCATTGCTGCACAGAAGAATTATGTCCTTGATGCACCGCTAGGTGACGGACCTATTGCAGGAGCAGATGCAGACATTATGAACGTTTTGCTAGCTCAATATGATGACTACTTAATAGTTTAGTGCACCATGCTTAACTGCTTAGAATCGGGACTTCAAAGACGTTTTGAACGTCATGGAGCATATGAGATGTTCTAGGAGTTGAAGTTAATATTTCAAGAAAATACCCGAGTTGAGAGATATGAAGTCTCCAACAAGTTCTATAGCTAAAAGATGGAGGAGAATCGCTCAACTAGTGAGCATGTGCTCAGATTGTCTGGGTACTACAATCGCTTGAATCAAGTGGGAGTTAATCTTCCAGATAAGATAGTGATTGACAGAATTCTCTAGTCACCATCACCAAGTTAGTAGAACTTCGTGATGAACTATAATATGCAAGGGATAACGGAAAATATTCCCAAGCTCTTCGCGATGCTAAAATCAGCGAAGGTAGAAATCAAAGAAAAACATCAAGTGTTGATGATTGACAAGATCACTAGTTTCAAGAAAAGGGCAAAAGGAAAGAAGGGGAACTTCAAGAAGAACGGCAAGCAAGTTGCTGCTCAAGTGAAAAAGCCCAAGTCTGGTCCTAAGCCTGAGACTAAGTGCTTCTACTGCAAAGGGACTGGTCACTGGAAGCGGAACTACCCCAAGTTATTGGCAGATAAGAAGGATGGCAAAGTGAACATAAGTATATTTGATATACATGTTATTGATGTGTACTTTACTAGTGTTCATAGCAACTCCTCAGTATTTGGTACTAGTTCAAGTTGCTAAGATTAGTAACTCGAAACAGGAGTTGCAGAATGAACAAAGACTAGTTAAAGGGCAAGGTGATGATGTGTGTTGGAAGTGGTTCCAAGATTGATCACACACTCCCTATACTTTCGGGATTAGTGTTGAAACTAAATAAGTGTTATTTGGTGTTTGCGTTGAGCATGAATATGATCTGATCATGTTTATTGCAAAACGGTTATTCATGTAAATTAGAGAATAATTGTTGTTCCGTTTACATGAATAAAACCTTCTATGGTCATACACACCAACGAAAATGGTTTGTTGGATCTCGATCGTAGTGATACACATATTCATAATATTGAAGCCAAAAGATGCAAAGTTAATAATGATGGTGCAACTTATTTGTGCCACTGCCGTTTGGGTCATATTGGTGTAAAGCGCATGAAGAAACTCCATGCTGATGGGATTTTTGGAATCACTTGATTATGAATCACTTGATGCTTGCGAACCATGCCTCATAGGCAAGATGACTAAAACGCCGTTCTCCGGAACAATGGAGCAAGCAACTGACTTATTGGAAATAATACATACTAATGTATACAGTCCGATGAGTGTTGAGGCTCGTGGCAAATATCATTATTATCTGAACTTCACAGATGATTTGAGCAGATATAAGTATATCTACTTAAATGAAACACAAGTCTGAAACATTTGAAACGTTCAAAGAATTTCACAGTGAAGTGAAGAATCATCGTAACAAGAAAAATTAAGTTTCTACGATCTGATTGCAGAGACAAATATTTGAGTTACGAGTTTGGCCTTCAATCAAAACAACGTGGAAATTGTTTCACAAACTAATGCCACCTGGAACACCATAGCATAATGGTGTGTCCGAACGTCATAAACGCACTTTATTAGATATAGTGTGATACATGATGTCTCTTACTGATTTACCACTATCGTTTTTGGGATTATGCATTAGAGACAGCTGCATTCACATTAAATAGGGCACCATCTAAATCCGTTGAGACGACACCGTGGTTTAGCAATAAACCTAAGCTGTCGTTTCTTAAAGTTTGGGGCTGCGATGCTTATGTGAAAAAGCTTCAACCTGATAAGCTCGAACCCAAATCGGAGAAATGTGTCTTCATAGGATATCCAAAGGAAACTGTTGGATACACCTTCTATCACAGATCCGAAGGCAAGACTTTTGTTGCTAAGTTTGGAAACTTTCTAGAGAAAGAGTTTCTCTCGAAAGAAGTGAGTGGGAGGAAAGTAGAAAACTTGATAAGGTAATTGTACCTTCTCCCTTATTGGAAAGTAGTTCATCACAGAAATCTGTTCTTGTGACTACTACACCAATTAGTGAGGAAGCTAATGATGATGATCATGTAACTTCAGATCAAGTAACTACCGAATCTCGTAGGTAAACCAGAGTGAGATCCGCACCAGAGTGGTACCGTAATCCTGTTCTGGAAGTCATGTTACTAGACCATGATGAACTTGCGAACTATGAGGAAGCGATGATGAGCCCAGATTCCGCGAAATGGTTAGAGGCCATGAAATCTGAGATATGATCCATGTATGAGAACAAAGTATGGACTTTGATGGATTTGCCCGATGATCGGCAAGCCAAAGAAAATAAATGGATCTTGAAGAGGAAGACGGACACTGATAGTAGTGTTACTATCTACAAAGCTAGAATTGTCGCAAAAGGTTTTCAACAAGTTCAAGGTGTTGACTACGATGAGAGTTTCTCACTCGTATCTATGCTTAAGTTTGTCCGAATCATGTTAGCAATTGCCGCATTTTATGAAATCCGGCAAATGGATAAACAAAACTACATTCCTTAATGGATTTATTAAAGAAGAGTTGTATACGATGCAACTAGAAAGTTTTGTCGATCCTGAAGGTGTTAACAAAATATGCAAGCTCCAGCGATCCATCTATGGACTGGTGCAAGCATCTCGGAGTTGGAATATACGCTTTGATAAGTTGATCAAAGTATATAGTTTTATACAGACTTGCGGTGAAGCCTGTATTTACAAGAAAGTGAGTGGGAGCACTACAGCATTTCTGATAAGTATATGTAAATGACATATTATTGATCGGAAATAATGTAGAATTATTCTGTAAAGCATAAAGGAGTATTTGAAAGGAGTTTTTTCGAAGAAGGACCTCGGTGAAACTGCTTACATATTGAGCATCAAGATCTATAGAGATAGATCAAGACGCTTGATAAGTTTTTCAATAAGTACATACCTTGAAAAGATTTTGAAGTAGTTCAAAATGGAACAGTCAAAGAAAGAGTTCTTGCCTGTATTACAAGGTGTGAACTTGAGTAAGACTCAAAGCCCGACCACGGCAGATGATAGAAAGAGAATGAAAGTCATTTCCTATGCCTCAGCCATAGATTCTATAAAGTATGCCATGCTATGTACCAGATCTATAGTATACCCTACACTGTGTTAAGCAAGGGAGTACAATAGTGATCTAGGAAGTAGATCACTGGACATCGGTCAAAATTATCCTTAGTAAAATAAGGATATGTTTCTCAATTATGGATGTGACAAAAAGGTTCGTCGTAAAAGGTTACGTCGATGCAAGTTTTGACACTAATCTAGATGACTCTAAGTCTCAATCTAGATACATATTGAAAGTGGGAGCAATTAGCTAAAGTAGCTCCGTGCAGAGCATTGTAGACATAGAAAATTGCAAAATACATGCGGATCTGAATGTAGCAGACCCGTTGACTAAGATTCTCTCACAAGCAAAACATGATCACACCTTAGTACTCTTTGGGTGTTAATCACATAGCGATGTGAACTAGATTACTGAATCTAGTAAACCCTTTGGGAGTTGGTCACATATCGATGTGAACTATGGGTGTTAATCACATGGTGATGTGAACTATTGCTGATAAATCACATGGCGATGTGAACTAGATTATTGACTCTAGTGCAAGTGGGAGACTGAAGGAAATATGCCCTAGAGGCAATAATAAAGTTATTATTTATTTCCTTAATTCATGATAAATGTTTATTATTCATGCTAGAATTGTATTAACAGGAAACATAATACATGTGTGAATACATAGACAAACAGAGTGTCACTAGTATGCCTCTACTTGACTAGCTCATTAATCAAAGATGGTTATGTTTCCTAACCATGAACAAAGAGTTGTTATTTGATTAACGAGATCACATCATTAGTTGAATGATCTGATTGACATGACCCATTCCATTAGCATAGCACCCGATCGTTTAGTATGTTGCTATTGCTTTTATCCATGACTTATACATGTTCCTTTAACTATGAGATTATGCAACTCCCGTTTACCGTAGGAACACTTTGTGTGCTACCAAACGTCACAACGTAACTGGGTGATTATAAAGGTGCTCTACAGGTGTCTCCGAAGGTACATATTGGGTTGGCGTATTTCGAGATTAGGATTTGTCACTCCGATTGTCGGAGAGGTATCTCAGGGCCTTCTCGGTAATACACATCACATAAAGCCTTGCAAGCATTGCAACCAATGAGTTAGTTGCGAGATGATGTATTACGGAACGAGTAAAGAGACTTGCCAGTAACGAGATTGAACTAGGTATTGGATACCGACGATCGAATCTCGGGCAAGTAACATACCGATGACAAAGGGAACAACGTATGTTGTTATGCGGTCTGACCGATAAAGATCTTCGTAGAATATGTAGGAGCCAATATGGGCATCCAGGTCCCGCTATTGGTTATTGACCGGAGACGTGTCTCGGTCATGTCTACATTGTTCTCGAACCGTAGGGTCCGCACGCTTAACGTTACGATGACAGTTATTATGAGTTTATACATTTTGATGTACCGAAGGAGTTCGGAGTCCCGGATGTGATCACGGACGTGACGAGGAGTCTCGAAATGGTCGAGACATAAAGAATTATATATTGGAAGCCTATGTTTGGACATCGGATGCATTCCAGGTGAAATCAGGATTTTACCGGAATACCGGGAGGGTTACCGGAACCCCCCGGGAGCATAATGGGCCAACATGGGCCTTGGAGGAGAGGTGAGAGGGCTGCCCTCATGGGCTGTGCGCCTCCCCCCTTCCCCTAGTCCTATTAGGACTAGGAGAGGTGGGCGCCCCCTCTCTCTCTCTCCCCCCCTTGGAGAATCCTAGTCCAACTAGGATTGGGGGGGAATCCTACTCCCAGAGGGAGTAGGACTCTCCTGGCGCACCAAGAGTTGGCCGGCCAGCCCCTCCCCCTTGGCTCCTTTATATACGGGGGCAGGGGGCACCCCAAAGACACACAAGTTGATCTACGGATCGTTCCTTAGCCGTGTGCGGTGCCCCCTTCCACCAAATTCCACCTCGGTCATATCGTTGCAGTGCTTAGGCGAAGCCCTGCGCTGGTAACACATCAAGATCGTCACCACGCCGTCGTGCTGACAGAACTCTTCCTCGACGCTTTGCTGGATCGGAGCCCGGGGATCGTCATCGAGCTGAACGTGTGCCAAGAACTCGGAGGTGCCGGAGTAACGGTGCTGTGATCGGTTGGATCGCGAGGAGAACGTACGACTACTTCCTCTACGTTGTGTCAACGCTTCCGCTTCGGTCTACGAGGGTACGTAGACAACACTCTCCCCTCTCGTTGCTATGCATCACCATGATCTTGCGTGTGCGTAGGAATTTTTTTGAAATTACTACGTTCCCCAACAGAAAAGCCCTGGGATGACACCGTCTTGGGTTCCACAATGACCTCCGCCTTGCCATCCTCCTGGTCTTGGTCTTGTTGCACCAATATGGCAACCTTTGCCTGATGCCTCGGTACTCTTCGTCTGCGCTTGCCTCCTTAGCACCAAAGAGGAAACAAGGATGCTGCAGGCACCGGCACCCGCCTGGCACCCGCCTAGCGCCGTTCATCATGGCTCACGTCACGAGACCCTCGTGAGGTTTGCCTTGCCTTGATATATCTGCTCCTCGTGAGCCTGCCTGGCTAGGCCACTCCAGAGGAGGCCTTGCGTCGTCCGCCTCACAAGGCTCGGCTCCTCGCGAAGGTCTTGGATGCCTTGTTGATGAAGATGGGCGGTACGGCCTGCTGCTCAGCCACGCCGTGGGCCACAGGCAGGCAAGTCTCGGGAACCCCGTTCCCAGAACGCCGACAATGATGTGCCTACTCATTCATGCTTGTTTGTCATGCCTGTTATTTCCTAGAGTTCTGTTAGGTCTGATTCATCGGGGATGAATTGGAATGTTGTGATCATGTCCTACTGTTGAGACCTAAGTGTGTGAACATGATTTGGTAAAGGTAGCGGTGAGAGGCCATGTAGGAGTACATGGTGGGTTGTCTCATTGAAACCATCCTCAGGAACTGAGTTCTGTGTCTGTGATCCAAGACAATTACTACCACACATTGGGTTCCGGTAACTTGACCCCTCTCGGCTTATTAATCACCTCAATCTCTGTCCAGGAGTTGCAACTAGTTTCTGGTGTTTGTAGATTGTGTTAGTAGTCTACCAAGTGGCACCCTGTACACGTGGGCTTGGGACACACTAGGCACCGTGGCCGGGTTTACCAAGCGTCGCCCATTTGGTGGGCTTGGGAACACTGTACACATCGTTTGGGGCCATGATGGAAACCTCGGCCGGACTCCCTTGCGGATGGAACCCGAATAGGCGATAAACCTGGACTAGAGTCTTGCGTGGTTAGTCTAGTCGTGGCCGACACCCTCACCAGGCTTCCGCTTGAAGGTTGCCGAGATACATGACATGTACATGGCGGTAACTGGCGAGAGCGTGTGTGAAGAAGTACACCCCTGCAGGGTTAACATGATCTAGTCGAATAGCCGCGTCCGCGGTAATGGACTACTAGGTTGCTTATGCAGCTCATAGACAAGTGAAAGTGGATACTCTAAAATGCGCAAGATAAGCGTGAGTGCTATGGATGATCTTCTCGTAGGGAGACGAGAGCGGATCCATAGTGGTGTATTGATATGGTGAATATGTGGACTCGTGTGCGCCACCTCAAAAGAGTTACCAGCAGTCGTAGTTCAGGATAGCCATCGAGTCAAAGCTGGCTTGCTACAGTTAAACTCCACCACCCCTTTGTTGATATTGATGCATATGTAGCTAGTTCTGATGTAAGTCTTGCTGGGTACATTTGTACTCACGTTTTCTTAATTTATATTTTGCAGAGGAGACTTTAGTCTCACTAGTAGTTCTGCGTGGACTTCGACGTTTAGCTTGTTACCTCAGCTACGATCTTGTACCCTTGGGAGGGTCTTGTAGATAGTCAGGCTTCTCAGCCTTTTTCATTTGTAGATGTCTGTACTCAGACATGTTATGCTTTCGTTGCCTGTATGCTTTGTATGTTGGATCATGTGACCCATGATTGTAATTCTTACTATGTATGACTCTTCGGAGCCTAATGAATAAATACTTTGAGTCGTAGAGTTTTGTTGTGATGACATTTTGTATTTGCACATATCGAGCATATTGTGTGTATGAATTTGAAATGCTTGGTATGTGTGGGATCCGACTATCTAGTTGTTTATTCTTGGTAGCCTCTCTTATGGGGAAATGTCTCCTAGTGCTTCCACTGAGCCATGGTAGCTTGCTACTACTCCGGAACACTTAGGCTGGCCGGCATGTGTCCTTCTTCGTTCTGGTGTCTGTCCCTTCGGGGAAATGTCACGCGTTGTTCCTTTAAGTCCTTGTAGCTTGCCACGACTTGGTTCATATGTTGATGATCGACACGTTCGTTGCTTGGTCATGTATGCCTGTCCCTGTAAATTAGTGCCACCTTGGGTTTACGACTAGTCATGTCGGCCCGGGTTCTCTGTCATATGGATGCTAGCAACACTATCATATACGTGAGCCAAAAGGCGCAAACGGTCCCGGGCCAGGTAAGGTGGCACCCGTGGGAATACCGTGCGTGAGGCCACAAAGTGATATGATGTGTTACATGCTAGGTCGGTGTCACTTAGGATCGGGGTCCTGACAGCTTTGATATCAAAGCTTGACTTCCTGTTGGATTACCAAGCCAAACTGGTCGAAGTCGAGTCTAGAAATGCTTTAGTAATATAAGGGAATTGATTGTGGATGGGAACATAAGGCTCTTTTTACTCCTTTACCTTATGCCCTTCTGATCTGAGTCATCCTCTTCTTTCCTACGGGGATTAAGAACCTAGGCTTCTCATCTTTTTACCAGGTTCATGTGTTACTACTCCGTAGACTTACAGGATTGATGGATTCAAGTCTCAGTTTAGTTCCTATTACTTCCATGTGTTAACAGTTGGTCTCAGAACCTTGATATTGTGATTTTGAGTGGTCATGCCACCATTTTGCGGGATGTCTCAAATCTTTTTGAGCATTTACATCCGTTATGCTGTCTGAGTCATCCCAGGTTTCTAAATAGTTTGATGCACTTGCCTCGACGTATATGTGGAGCATTTACATACGTTATGCTGTCTGAGTCATCCCAGGTTTCTAAATACTCTGATGCACTATCCCGATGTCCTTTTGGGTCAGATTAAGCACACTAATCGGTGTGTTGAGGTACTCCATTAACTCGACGTATATGTTGAAGCTATTATTATGATCCTAGGTGTCTTAGAGAACCACCCAGTAATCTAGCTCTGATTTGTATTCCCAGTGTGATGATTCTGGCCGTCATTCTCGAAAGCATCCCGTGATGCCATTTAGTTAGTAGGCATTCCATTTCTGGGTTTTTGAACCCGAGATTCACTCTACTCATTCATGTTGATAGTGCTTGCTAGTTCCTTTAGGATATTAGTAACCTTTGTGATAGTCCTCGAGGTTCGTGGTATTTCCTTCTTCCAATACCATGAATTACTTATGATAGAAGTTCCTCGTTGAACCGAACGATCACAACCAGAGTGCTCTTGATGAGTTCTTGATTCTATATTGTGACTCTACCAATTCTACCTTTCGGCATGGGTTATCTGGAAGAAATATGTTGAACTCGTTCGACATGCTAATCTATGCATCCACAACTATGTTCCTTTGAGTTGTGCCTCTTTAATTGTATTTCGGTCTTCATCTATCAGTTGATAGTCAAGAGCATGTGTGCATTCATGTTCATCGATGCCTTTTACTCTTGTGGTCCGTCAAGCATTCTATTCTGAAATGACTAGGAGAACAAACTCCAGTACCTCATCCATTTCTTGGATTGGGTCAAAGTAGTTGTGTTCCGCAGATCAAATGCCAATCCAGCTTCTGTTCTGTTCTACCTCGGAGTGTTACCCACTTTATGTCGAGAAAATAATAGGAATTGCACAACCTCTTATGAAACTTTGACGTAGTGATACTTATCGCCATTACTATTCATTCCTCGGTTCCCGTGTTATTGCAACCGGAATGCCGACAAGTGAATTGTGATGTGTGAAATCAATACTCCTAACAACCATGTTGCTTGGTAGTTAATGGACAATGCTCTCATTCTTAGTTTGTTGGTTATTGAATCATCACCCTAAGGTTGATCGTGCCACCTAGTCTTTATTTATGGTGCACTCTTCGATCAATGAGTTAGGATTGTGTCAATCCCTCGCTCTTCTGATCATATCATCTTGCCCTGAAAAGCAAGATTGTTCTCGAGCTTAGTAACATATCGGTGGTTCGTGATTTTCCGAATATCTTCTCGGAAGTATTACCAGGTTGTCACCTGACCGCTATGTTGAGTTCGTGATCAAGTTGGTTTTTCTATAAACCACCCTTTCTCCAAGGATCTGTGTTGGATACTCCTGAACTAGTTGGATAGGCTAAACAATAACTTGGAGAGTTGGGAGATAAAAGCTTGTCTGACTTAGCTCATCACTAAGGGATATCTTTGTGTGTGTGTGTGTGTGTGTGTGTGTGTGTGTGTTGAAGAAAGATGATATCTTCATCGATTGGTCCTCGTGATCGGTTGTTGGATCTATTGTCTTGTCAAAACTTTGATTTGAGTGTGGGCTATCGTCAAATCAAATCAGAACCAACGATGTTCGTAATGTTGTCCTACTCGTGGTTGATCCCTCGAGCATACACCATTATATCTTTTGGTCTGACCAATTCTATCACCTTGTTCACTTAATTGTGGAATTCCATCAATATGGAAGCCTGGATGAATTGTTGTTGAGCCCATTGGCAATTTTTTTTATCTTCACCATGATTCATGATGAATGTTAAAGCTAGCGTTGGAAACTTTATAAGCATTGCCTTCATGTTCCGTTCATGAGGTATATGTCTGGATGAAATAAGTGACTTCATCCGAGTTCATGTGCATCTGATGTAAGTTGCCGCCATGAAATCAAGAAAGTTAGTTTTGCTTCCTATGGAATCATCCCCAAGTCAGTCATGCACGTGTGAAGTATACTATGGCTTGAGAGATTAGCTACCTCCACCGCACATGTATTTCCTAGCACACCAAGCCACTGATTGATTTGTTCAAAGAAAAGAGGTTCAAGTGCTAATCCTGAAGGCCCAGACGGACATGCACAAGACTTCGTTATCTTCAATGATGGTTCCCAACGAGAACTCGGTAGTGTTTTATTGTAAGACTATTATGTGGTCATGCTTGTCTGTGATAGCGTCTTCACATGTGTGTAGCAGAACCAGCTCATGTTTTGGAGCTTGCTATCACAGTTCATTTCCCGAGAATCTCGCAACATCATCTCATCGATTTGTGTTGAAAATTTTATTTTTCAAACATGTTGAGTCTAGAATGTCCTAACACCAACCAGATCTGAATCTCAGGCAGATATGATGGTTAGAACTTCTTCCAAGAACTATCATATAGGTTCCGATGAAGTGGACGCACCTATCTAGAAGCACTATTATTGTAGTATCTTGATTAAGCCAATTGGTCAATCCCCATGAGGATTACGCATGACTTATTCTAGAAGTTGTTCCTTATGGATTTTGAGCTCCCGAAGTCCGACCTTTACTTGATGGCCATGTTGATGCATTTTAAGCATGACCGTGGTAGCTAGAACATCAAGGAAAACTTTAGAAGCGGAGTGCTAAATGACTCTCGGTCGATCATCCAGATTTTGTTTCCTTGGTATTGCTAAGGTAAAATCTGAGAAAGTGTTTCTCTTCCTTTGCATCCGCGTCTTCCATCACTATTCATCATGGTAGTATGAAGTGTTGCCAAGATATTGGCATAGATGTTGGTAAAACCCTTATGAATATGGAAACGCTCAAGTTCTTGAGAGCATGTTCATACACTAGGTTATATCCCCGGTATCAATCAGAATGTGCCCTCTGGTTGCCGAGTTGTTTGATAGCCGTAGTTTCCTTTCCAAGCTTTGTATGCCATTCTTTTGAACTCCTTCAAATGATCGGTTATGATTTGCCTTAGGCTGGTATAGAGAGTTTCAATGATCTTTGTACCAAAAGTAACTATTTTTGCCACTTAAGGGAATAATTCTACGAGTCACCTTCCCTAAGGTGTCCTGTTATGTAATCATGGCAATTACTTCCTCACTACGTTGAAACCTATGCACCAGCTCACTTAGGCATGGGATTCTTGCCTACCAAATTGAACCTTCGTCATCTGTTTCTTTCCATCTGCCTAATGTGTGTTTTATGTCTCAACTCAAGAGATGTTCCTACGTCCTACTCCATGAGTTGATCTTGAGTGCTCGATCTTCGAGGAGATCGATTTCTGTAGAGTTTCTGTTTGTCTTCATCGTGTTGGATGAAGGTCTCGAAAGCAGAGACGCCAAGATCATTTTGAAGCAATGGATCAACATCTTCGAGAAGGGCAGTTGGATCATGAAGATTGTGTCAGTTCCGTGTCCCCCTTCCCTCTTATCTCATGTCTTGAATCTCGGGATGAGATTCTTGTTTAGTGGGGGTGATTTGTCACATCCCTAGTTCTGGTATGCTCTGGACTAGCTAGTCATGTGTTGCATCATGGTATTCTTCAGAGAAACTTGAAATGGGGATGACCAAACCCTAGCACCAATTGAATTCAAACAAGATCAACCTAAAATAATTCTCAATGATTCTAAAGTGCCCTTAAAAAATGTTCATGATTTATGGGAAGTGATTAAAAGCTCCTCCATAAATATTTTAGGTTTTTCCATGGCATTTGTGGACTTTGAGTTAACACCTAAATATTTGAATTGGGGTTATAAATTCCTATAAATATATTTATTACTCCAATAATTCTAAAAAATAATGTGGGGCTTTGGATTAGTTCATCTTACACCCACAAGAATTTCCAGAAGTAACTAAAATGATTTAGTGCTGGAACTAAATCAAAAGAAACAGAACAAAATAGAAAACAAAATAGACATAGGAAAAGAATGGGAGAAGACCCACCTGCGTCCCAGCCACTGTGTAGCCCACCTAGCCTGGCACCACTAGCCTAGCCCACCAAGTGCCCCACCGTCTTCAAGCTCCTGCCAGTGGGCAGGAGGGCGTGTGGCCGCCGTGCGCGCACACGCGCTGCGCCACCTCCTACTTCCCACCGCTGCCCCGACGCACCTACAAGCGCCACACGGCCCCCCTGCACCTCTCCCTCTCTCTCCCTCGAGCGCCTTCCCTCCTCTGTCTCTCTCGCGTGCGTCCACTCGAACGTGCCCGCCGCCGCCGCTCGCCACCACCGCAGCCACTGCCTCCTCCTTAAACTTTTGAGCTGACCACGAGCTCCGCCGCTCCGTCCTCGACCTCCTCACCAAGCCAAGCTTCACCGGACATGCTGCAACACCGACTACGCCGTCGTCCTCGTCCTCTGCATCTCATCACCGCCCCTGTCGATTCGTCGCCGCAGAAACTTCCCCGGGCCTCTGAACCACTTTGCTACCCGTTGTGAGCTCCTGATCCTCCCCCTTGCTCACCCCCTCCGTTCCCCTCCGCTAGCCGCCGCCCCCGCGAAACCGACCGCCGGCCGCCGCCGTGGACTTGATCCCACTGAGCTCCGGCCACCCCTCGGCCTTACGCGTGCCTCCCCTGGATGCGCACGAGCAAGAACAACCCCCTGGTGCCCTTGGCCTGACCTACCGCCACCCGTATCGCCCCTTCGGTGATCCTCCGCCGCGCCTGGATGTCGCCGGCTACTAACCCCGACGGCTTCCGACGTGGCCTTGTCATTAGCTGCTACTGGCCGCGCTAATCACCCTAGAGCCACTGCCATATGGGCCCATGTGCCCATTTAGGTTAGCCTAATTTTCTGTTTAGATTAGTGCTAAGCATGTGTCCCCATGTGTCAGCTTGACTTTGACTTAGTAAACATTGACCGGGCCCACCTGCCGGTGACCTAATTAGCCCAGGGTCACTGACCAATGGGTCACGCAGGTCAAGTTTGACCTAGCAACCAGTTGACCCGCTAACATCACCCTTGCGCAATGCTGACACAGTTAATCATTTTCCGCATTAAAAATAATCTAAGAAATTCTAGAAAATGTTTAAAACTTCTAAAAATCATAGAAAATAATTTGTAACTCCAAATAAAGTAATTTATATGTGAAAATGATTAGAAAAATCCAATCTATCCATCTGTACCATTTTCATGCATGTTAGAACAACTTTTGGCTACTATTTATGACAAATCAACTGAATGGCATTTAAATAACCACATGTGGAGTTTGAATTTGAACCTTTGGTTCAAACCAACTTCATTTAATCTGGTTGCTAGTTGCATTAGCTCAAATCACACCATATCGCCATGTCATGATCATGCATCATATTGTTGCATTGCATTGATTGGTTCCCTCTTGTTTGCTCATGTTTGTCCCCTCTCAGTAGACGTTGTTCCGTTGATGTGATCGATGAAACTGATGAAGACCCAATGCTATCTTCAAAAGTGCCAGGCAAGCAACCCCCCTTTGAGCATTCGGATACAATCTCACTCTCTCGCTCTTGCTCTCATTTACTGCATTAGGACAACAACGATTCAACTGTTACGTGTTGCGGTAGTTCAACCACTTTCCTCTGCATGACATGTCTTTGCCACAGTAAATAGTTGAAACCCACTAGCATGAGTAGGAGTTGTTTGAGCCATGATGTGCCTACTCATTCATGCTTGTTTGTCATGCCTGCTATTGCTTAGAGTTGTGTCAGGTCTGATTCATCGGGGATGAATTGGAATGTTGTGAACATGTCCTACTGTTGAGAGCTAAGTGTGTGAACACGATTTGGTAAAGGTAGTAGTGAGAGACCATGTAGGAGTATATGGTGGGTTGTCTCGTTGAAACTGTCCTCAGGAACTGAGTTCTGTGTCTGTGATCCAAGACAGTTACTACCATACATTGGGTTCCAGCAACTCGACCCCTCTTGGCTTATTAATCACCTCAATCTTTGTCTAGGAGTTGCAACTAGTTTCTGGTGTTTGTAGGTTGTGTTAGTACTCTAACAAGTGGCACCCGGTACAGGTGGGCTTGGGACAGACTAGGCACTGTGGCCGGGTGTACCAAGCATCGCCCGTTTGGTGGGCTTGGGAACCCTGTACACATGGTTTACAGCCGTGATGGAAACCTCGGCCGGACTCCCTTGCGGATGGAACCCGAATAGGCGATAAACCTGGACTAGAGTCTTGCGTGGTTAGTCAGCTCGTGGCCGACACCCTCGCTAGGCTTCCGCTCGAAGGTTGCCGAGATACATGACATGTACATGGCGGTAACTGGCGAGAGCGTGTGTGAAGAAGTACACCCCTGCAGGGTTAACATGATCTATTCGAATAGCCGCGTCCGCGGTAATGGACTACTAGGTTGCTTATGCAGTTCACAGACAAGTGAAAGAGGATACTCAAAAATGCGCAAGATAAGCGTGAGTTCTATGGATGGCCTTCTCGTAGGGAGACGGGAGCAGATCCATAGTGGTGTATTGATATGGTGAATATGTGGACTCGTGTGCGCCACCTCAAAAGAGTTACCAGCAGTCATAGTTCACGATAGCCATCGAGCCAAAGCTAGCTTGCTGCAGTTAAACTCCACCACCCTTTTGTTGATACTGATGCATATGTAGCTAGTTCTGATGTAAGTCTTGCTGGGTACATTTGTACTCACGTTTGCTTAATTTATGTTTTGCAGAGGAGACTTCAGTCTCACTAGTAGTTCTGCGTGGACTTCGACGTTTAGCTTGTTACCTCAGCTACGATCTTGTACCCTTGGGAGGGTCTTGTAGATAGTCAGGCTTCTCAGCCTTTTTCATTTGTAGATGTCTGTACTCAGCCATGTTATGCTTCCGTTGCATGTATGCTCTGTGTGTTGGGTCATGTGACCCATGATTGTAATTCTTACTATGTATGACTCTTCGGAGCCTTATGAATAAATACTTTGAGTCTTCGAGTTTTGTTGTGATGCCATGTTGTATTTGCACGTATCGAGCATATTGTGTGTATGATTTTGAAATGCTTGGTATGTGTGGAATCCGACTATCTAGTTGTTTATTCTTGGTAGCCTCTCTTATGGGGTAATGTCTCCTAGTGCTTCCACTGAGCCATGGTAGCTTGCTACTGTTCCGGAACACTTAGACAGGCCGACATGTGTCCTTCTTTATTCCTGTGTCTGTCCCTTCGGGGAAATGTCACGTGTTGTTCCTTTAAGTCCTTGTAGCTTGCTACGACTTGGGTTCATACATTGATGATCGACATGTTCGTTGCTGGGTCATGTTTGCTTGTCCCTGTAAGTTAGTGCCACCTTGTGTTTACGACTAGTCATGTCGGCCCAGGTTCTCTGTCATATGGATGCTAACGACACTATCATATACGTTAGCCAAAAGGCGCAAAAGGTCCCGGGCCAGGTAAGGTGGCACCCGTGGGAGTACCGTGCGTGAGGCCGCAAAGTGATATGATGTGTTACATGCTAGGTCGGTGTGACTTCGGATCAGGGTCCTGACAGTTTTCTAGTTCATCATCCTTGGCATGGAGGGCATCGGGCAGAGCCTGCTCACGAGCGGCAAGATCCCTGGTTTGGACGTTAAGCTGCGTCTCGCGCTCCGTGAGCCTGGCATCGCGAGCCCGCGCCCTCTCTACAGCAGCCGCCATTTTCTCCTCCTGATTCCTAAGCTCACTATACCGAGCGTTGTACCTAGAGCACAGTTCCTCCGCCTTGTCCTTCAGTTGCTGGGTGGCCGAATCATAAGCCTTGTGCTCATCCTTGAGCGCTTGCTGCTTCTAGTTATACCTTTCTTGCACTTCTTTAAGCCCGACAGCTACTGTCTCCAGGAAGGACAAGTCATTGGTACTGTCACCTAGGTCACTTGATTCCTTGGTTCTTTGAGTCAAGGGAGCCAGTATTTGGCAGATTTGTTCATCAAAGTTTACCCCGGCAAGGGCTGACAAGCTGGGGGCTGTCGGAGTTGGATGAGCTATTACCATTGCCAGGCCGCTTGCCGGGAGGGTCACCTTCAGTTTTGAGGCGTCGCTATGGAGGGGCTCTTTATCCTCTAGTTCCATGATGAGGCCAGTCGAGCTGCCGGGGATTTCTCCTTCTTCCCTTGGGGTTCCCTGTGTCGGTGTCAAAACCGGCGGATCTCGGGTAGGGGGTCCCGAACTGTGCGTCTAAGGTCGATGGTAACAGGAGACAGGGGACACGATGTTTACCCAGGTTTGGGCCCTCTTTATGGAGGTAATACCCTACTTCCTGCTTGATTGATCTTGATGAATATGAGGATTACAAGAGTTGATCTACCACGAGATCATAATGGCTAAACCCTAGATGTCTAGCTTGTATGATTATGATTGGCCCTAAGGACTAAACTCTCCGATTTATATAGACACCGGAGGGGACCAGGGTTGTACAAAGTCGGTTACAGAGAAAGGAATCTTCATATCCGAATGCCAAGCTTGCCATCCACGCAAAGGAGAGTCCTATCCGGACATGGGAGAGAGTCTTCTGTCTTGTATCTTCACGCCCATCATTCCGGTCCACGTCACATAGGCCGGATGCCCGAGGACCCCTTAATCCAGGACTCCCTCAGTAGCCCCTGAATCAGGCCTCAATGACGTTGTGTCTGGCGCACAAATTGTCTTCGGCATTGCAAGGCGGGTTCCTCCTCTGAATACTCTAAAGCAGCTCTCGAACACAGAGAACGTGTCCGTCTCTGTAAATCAAACACCACACCCACGCGTAGAGAGTATAAATACTTCATGAGTCCAATCCACTGACAACTTTTGTAGCGTGACTTCATGTCGCCGCTCGATCATTATTTCGAACCGCTTTTTAGCCTTCCGCTCCATATTTCAAGATGTGGTTTAATTGGAACGTCTTGTCAAAGCAGAGATCGTGTCCCCTTATTGCGGGATTCTCATCAATACGGGCATGGGCAATCCAATCGTGTCGTCTACACGACCCTTGGGGAATAGGCGAGTTTTAAGGCGACTGGGGAGGCGCTTGATATTCGCTGCCTTTATAAGGAGATAAGGATTCACCCCTTTCACCCATGCCTTCTCTCGCTCTGCCCATCCATTCTTGAGCTCCAGTGCCCAAGTTTCCACCCTTTCCGCCTCAAAAAAGCACTCCGACCATGTCCGGATCTGGAGCGTTGGGCAAGTGGATGGTTTCCTCCGCCAAGGAGAAAGACATCACGAAGCTCCAGGAGGCCGGGTACTTGGCCAAGGAAATCGCCCATCGACTTCCGGCTGAGGGGCAAATCGTCCCCACCCGAAGCCCCATGAAAGGGTAGTGTTCATCCCCCACTTCATCCATGGGTTGGGATTTCCTCTCCATCCGTTCGTCCGCGGACTCATGTTCTACTACGGGCTGGATTTCCACGATCTGGCCCCCAACGCCTTCCTCAACATCTCGGCACTTATTGTCGTGTGCGAGGCCTTCCTCCGCATCTCACCCCACTTCGGACTGTGGCTGAAGATCTTCAATGTGAAGCCGAAGGTGGTGGGTGCTCAACACGCAGAGTGTGGAGGCGCCATGGTGAGTGTCGGTGTCAAAACCAGCGGATCTCGGGTAGGGGGTCCCGAACTGTTCGTCTAGGCGGATGGTAACAGGAGACAAGGGACACGATGTTTTTACCCAGGTCCGGGCCCTCTCGATGGAGGTAAAACCCTACTCTTGTTTGATTAATATTGATGATATGGGTAGTATAAGAGGAGATCTACCACGAGATCAAGGAGGCTAAACCCTAGAAGCTAGCCTATGGTATGATTGTTGTTCTGTTGTTCGTCCTATGGACTAAAACCCTCCAGTTTACATAGACACCGGAGAGGGCTAGGGTTACATAGAGTCGGTTACAATGGTAGGAGATCTACATATCCGTATAGCCAAGCTTGCCTTCCACGCCAAGGAAAGTCCCTTCCGGACACGGGACGAAGTCTTCAATCTTGTATCTTCATAGTCCAGGAGTCTGGCCGAAGGTATAGTCCGGCTATCCATACACACCCTAATCCAGGACTCCCTCAGTAGCCCCTGAACCAGGCTTCAATGACGACGAGTCTGGCGCACAGATTGTCTTCAGCATTGCAAGGCGGGTTCCTCCTCCAAGTACTTCATAGAAGATTTCGAACACCAGGATAGTGTCCGGCTCTGCAAAATAAGTTTCCACATATTGCCATAGAGAGAATAATATTTACACCAATCTAATCTGCTGACGTATTCCGTAGCGTGACATCACACCACGGCCAAGCCTTTATTCGAATCGTTTTATTGTCCCACCTCAGCGTGTTATGCGAGGCGGTTTCCTTGGCACGTCTTGTCAAAGCAGAGATCGTGTCCCCTTATTCCGGGATTCTCATCAATACAGGCGTGGGTAACCTAACCGGCCATTGATTACGGCGCTTGGGAGATAAGCGAGTTTTACCAGGCGAGTGGGGACGCGTAGTTGCGTCCGCCCATATTAGGGGATAAGGATCCACCTTTCTCATCCATGCCTTCTTCCTCCTTTGCCTATCCATTTCCGCGCACCTGAGCTCTAGCGCCCAAGTCCGCACTCCCCACCTCATCCTTCTCCAACCATGTTCGGAGCGGGAGGCAAGTGGATGGTTTCCTCTGTCACGGAGGGACACATCAAAAAACTGAGGAAGGCCGGATACTTGTCTAACGACATCGCGCACCGTCTTCCCGAAGAGGGGCAGCTCGTCCCCACCCTAAGGCCCCATGAGAGGGTGGTGTTCCTCCCCCATTTCCTCCGCGGACTGGGTTTCCCTCTCCACCCATTTGTCCGGGGGCTCATGTTCTACTATGGCCTAGATTTCCACGATCTGGCCCCAAACTTTGTCCTCAATATCTGGGCGTTTACCGTCGTGTGCGAGGCATTCCTCTACATCCAACCCCATTTCGGCCTATGGCTCAAGACTTTCAATGTCAAGCCAAAGGTGGTGCGCGGCACCCAGGCGGAGTGCGGAGGCTCCATGGTGGGCAAGATGCCCAACGTCCTATGGCTCTAGGGCTCCTTCATGGAGACCCTGAAGGGGTGGCAATCGGGGTGGTTCTACATCACCGAGCCGCGTGACCCTGAATGGGTCGCAGCCCCCGAGTTCCGATCCGGACCCCCTACGCGCCTCACGTCTTGGAAAGAGACGGGCCTGTAGTGGGGCAACAAAGGAGAGGTGACTGGACTGCAAACATGCATCCAAACCCTGGTTAATAAGAAGCTTAAACTTGTCAACGTAGTCGAGGTTATGCTCATCCGCCGGATCCTCCCGTGTCAACAACGGGCCTTCAACCTGTGGGAGTTCGACCCGGCGCAGCACCCAACTCCAAGCAGGCTCTTCGACACGACGTACGAAGATGCCTGGAAGGTGCTAGTCAAGGGCGCCGAGGCTCCCGCATCCGCTACCGAGGATCGCGAATTCAGCACGCAGCGTCACGCTAGTGCGGTAAGCCGTTTTTACCTTTTACAGGGTATTTTAGTTTTTCATAGTTTGACCTTATGCGGGATCTAAGCTCCCTTTCCTTTGACAGGGTTGGCAGGCGAAGTCCGGACAGATCAAATGTCCGGCTCCTTTGCCCGAAGACCCAGTAGACGCTCTATTGGCAAAGCTGCTGGCTCTCGCACCCTATGTGGTGCCGGAGAAGAAGGCCACGGGGACTCGAAAGAGTGCTCGTCGTGTGGTGGTGTCGGATTCGTCGTCCGACGACTCCGAGACGCAATCCTCCGGTGAAGACGAGGTGGAGGAAGAAGATTCCCCTCCCCCTCCAGCGGGGGAAGGAAAGAAAAGGAAGGCCGTCCCAACTGGGGAGGCCGGAGGGTCCAAGAAGGGGAAAACCCTTCTTCCGGACTACTCCACCAACGCCGACGACGGCGAAGAGGAGTGGCCGCACAGGGCTAAGCCCCTGGCGAAATTGTAAGTATCCGGATACCAGAGTAAGTCATAGTATTCCTTTACTGCACAGCTTTTCCTTACGTTGGATATGATTATGCAGTCCGCCCAAAGACCGGCTCGACGTGTCATCGAGCGGTTCCCTGGACTCGTCGGACATAAACTATCTTTCGACGACTACCTACCCGCGCCCTACGGATGACGCCGAAGTGGCGTCCCAGGAGGTTCCAAGCCAGGAGGAGGTGGTCCCGGAGGCGCCGCAAGGCGACCTTCCGGATCCCAGGCGCCAAGGGGATAGAACCCCTAAGGGCTCCAAGTCCAGCCCTAGGCCGGACACCGCTCCGGAACCTTCAAAGGTTCCAGAGTCCAGCGGGCGACCTCCTTCCAAGAGGAGCAAGCCCACTGAGCCGGTGGGCCCCGTCCAACCGGAGGCATCGGACAATCTGCTGGAGGTGCTTAAAGGCGCCTCCATCGACGAGGAGCACCGCACCATTATGAGTGCGGTGGTTCAGAAAGTTCAGTCCGCCAAGAGCGGGCTGACCGAAGCCTGTGCCGGCCTTTTAACAGGCTTTGAGGTATGTAAAAAATATGTAAAAATATTACCGCATAGACAGTAGCCCCTGATGCTCTGTTTAGCGTTCGGAAAGAAAAGCCGAATAGAGGATCTAATAAAATTTGCATGAGTCTAACAAAACTAAGTCCATATGCGTATGCAGGCTTCACTGCTGGCGTCCGCCGCACTGACTGCGGAGGTGGACACGCTAAAGCAGAACCTCGAGCGGTCTGAGCAAGAGCTCGGCCTTGCCAAGAAGTAGCTCGAGGACAAAGAAGGTAAGAAATACCTTATTAAATATAAAAGGGTGCAATTGCAAAAAGTGACAGGACTAACGTGGCTATTGTAGGGGCCACAACGGAGGTGGCAACCCTTAAGCGAGCGCTGTCCGAGGCCGAGAAGAGGGCGGCCATGGAGCGCACCGAGCGGGAGAAGTATGAGGCGCAGGTTGGCGAGGTGCGGCAAGAGCTCCAGGCTCTCATGAAAAAGCATGAGAGTTTGGAGCTTGACTCAAAGAACCGAGAGTCTGAGCTTGCGGTGGCCATTGAGAATGCAAAGTCTGCCAAGGCCGAAGCCCAGAAGGCCCTCCAGGAGGTTGAGGCAATGAAGAACATAGCGGCGGGTAAGGCTTTCTTTATGCAAAGCAAGCATGTGAAAGTCAATTACTTGTTACTTACCCGAATCCGGAGCTCTCCAAGAGCATTCGCAGATCTGCCCCGCAGCGTGTCCGATGCCGCCACATTCTACCGAGCCGAGGAGGGCAGCTCGACAGAGAAGGTGTTCTGGTCTCAGTATGCTGAGGCCGGACTCCCTGTGCCCTTGAGCGACCAGCTGAAGCAAATGGTCGAGCTCCACAAGGTGGCCGAATAGGCCATGAAGGGCCTCATAGTTTTGTTGTGGCCTGGAGAGGCTCTGCCTGGGAGCTACTTCGGGCTGGTGAGGCGGCTGGGGGAGGCCTGTCCAAGGCTCGAAGTCATCAAGCGCTCCGTCTGCATCGAAGGTGCCTGTAGGGCGCTTTCCTGTGCTAAGGTGCACTGGGGCAAGCTGGATGCGGAGAAGCTTGTGAAGGACGGGCCGCCACCGGGCAAGGAGCATCGCCACCCCGAGATGTACTATAAGGGTGTTCTGGAAGGCGCCCGCCTTATGGCGGACGAATGCTCGAAAGATGTAATTTTTGAGTAAAACTTGTTTGTTTTGTCCTGTGCGCTGAAAACTTGTTCATGTGCGCTAAGCAATGCCTTTTGAATTTAAAATATTACCTTTTGTGCGGCCGTTTATCAAATTTTGAAAGATGGCGAGTCGTCGGCTTCTGCCCCCATGCCACGAGTGCTGGGGTGTTCGAGATAAACTTGAGCGCTCTTTTTCCCATTCTTGGGTCCTTCGAGGGAGGCACTCAACACAACGAACAAGGCAATTGGACTATAATGCTTGAACACTCTCACTTAGCCATAGAATTCTATAATTTTATATTTCGGCGAAGCCCCTAGTGTTCGGAAGACCGAGTTTGGGGTACTATCTACGCCTGGGCCGGACAGAGCCGACTCCTCGCTCTAAGTGGCATAAGTCTTTAGGGACTCGAAAACCTCTCGAACAGTGACCAGCTCTCGCCTTATCATGACGGTCAGTTTTAGCTTTCTCTACTGAGGTGCTTTAGCCCAGCTCAACTGGGGCACAATCGCAGTAGTTCTCCTAGCGCTACCTTAGCCGATACAATGCAACATAAGGTACCAAAACATAGGAGCCGGGCAAACCCAACATTTGACCCAAGACATGATTCGGAGCCGATGCATATAATGCTATAAGTTCAGGGTGCCGCACTTGTGGAAGTGTTCGGACTTCTCACACCGTGTTGTGGGGTACTTAAGCCCCTGGTGTATTGGTCGTACCAAAGTGTACGGGTGCGACATGTCATTAATGAACATGTATTCTTAAAAAAGAGTAATACAGTAATAGACAAAAGCTATGCATTGTTTATTTGAAGAAGCTGCGATCAAAGCAGAATGATACAAATTGTGCGATAAGCAAAATGTGGGACTATTTGACATGTCCTATCCATGGACGGACTATGGAATGATATGCAAAACAGGTATACTGCTCGTTATAGAGACCACCTTAGAGTTCCATAGTGCGGCGTAGTTTTCTTCTTCCCTGGTTCTTGCATTGTTTGTGCGGCAATTGTACTGCCGGCTTAGGCCTTCCGAAGAATGGAGTCCTGAAAGTAAGATAAAAGTAAGAAATCGGCAGCCCCTAGTGCGATTTAAGCCGTGTTTTGGGCGTGTCGTGATGGTGCCCCTCCCCCTATCCCCATGGTATTTCCAGAGCGTAATTATGTACGCGCAGTGCTGTTTTCACAATTTCGTGAGGGCTGGGGTTGGGGCCGCATTGCTACGCCTGCTCGCAACGTGCCAGGCGGTCTTGCTGTAGGTTACTCCAGGCGCGCTTGACGGTGTCCGGACGTTTTGTGGCTGGACTAGAAAATTGCCTTGAGAGGCTGCTTTGTACTTCCGCTGCGAGAGCTGCCATATGCTCCTTCGTACGGAGAGAGCATTCGGTGTTTCCATTGACCGTAATGACTCCTCGAGGGCCTGGCATCTTGAGATTGAGGTATGTGTAATGCGGTACCGCATTGAACTTGGCAAATGCGGTTCGCCCGAGTAGTGCGTGATAGCCACTGCGAAACGGGACTATGCCGAAGAATAATTCCTCGCTTCGGATGTTATCCGGAGATCCGAAGACCACTTCAAGTGTGACTGAGCCTGTACAGTTGGCCTCTACACCTGGTATGACGCCTTTAAAGGTCGTTTTAGTGGGTTTAATCCTCGAAGGATCGATGCCCATTTTCCGCATTGTATCCTGATAAAGCAGGTTCAGGCTGCTGCCACCGTCCATGAGGACTCGAGTGAGGTGAAATCCGTCAATGATTGGGTCGAGAACCAATGCGGCGAATCCGCCGTGACGGATGCTAGTGGGTGGTCCCTTCGATCAAAAGTGATCGGGCAGGAGGACCATGGGTTGAACTTCGGGGCGACTGGCTCCATCGCGTATACGTCCCTTAACGCACGGTTCCGCTCCCTCTTGGGGATGTGGGTTGCGTATATCATGTTCACCATCCGCACTTGTGGGGGGAATCCCATCTGTCCACTACTGTTCGGCGGCCGGGGCTCCTCCTCGTCGTCGCTATGTAGCCCCTGATCTCTGTTTTTGTCATGTAACTTGCCTGCCTGCTTGAACACCCAACAATCCCTGTTGGTGTGATTGGCTGGCTTTTCGGGGGTGCCATGTATCTGGCACGAGCGGTCGAGTATTCGGTCCAAACTGGACGGGCCCGGAGTATTTCTTTTGAAAGGCTTTTTCCCTGACCGGGTTTAGAGCCTTTGAATCCGGCATTAACTGCCGTATCCTCAGCATTGTCGCTGTTAATGCGGCGGTTGTGCCTGTTGCGACGTGACCTGGTGCTATTGTCCTTGGTATCCGAATTACCAGGGATCTTGGTTATGTTATTGCTACGAGCCAGCCGGCTGTCTTCTCCCGCACAAAAGTGGGTCATGAGCGTCATGAGGGCTGCCATAGATTTTGGCTTCTCCTGTCCGAGGTGCCGGGCAAGCCACTCATCGCGGATATTATGCTTGAAGGCTGCTAGGGCCTCTGCGTCCGGACAGTCGATGATTTGATTTTTCTTGGTTAGGAACCGTGTCCAGAATTGCCTGGACGATTCCTCTGGCTGCTGAATTATGTGGCTTAGGTCATCGGCGTCTGGTGGTCGCACATAAGTGCCCTGGAAATTGTCGAGGAATGCGGCTTCCAGGTCCTCCCAACAACCAATTGATTCTGCTGGCAAGCTATTAAGCCAATGCCGAGCTGGTCCTTTAAGCTTGAGTGGGAGGTATTTGATGGCGTGTAGATCGTCACCGCGGGCCATGTGGATATGGAGGAGATTGTTCTCGATCCATACCACAGGGTCTGTTGTGCCATCATATAATTCGATGTTTACGGGTTTGAAACCCTCTGGGATTTGATGATCCATTACTTCATCTGTGAAGCATAGTGTGTGTGCGCCACCTCTGTATTGAGCTATATCACGATGTAACTCAAGCGAGCTTTGTCTTCTGTGTTCGGCCCGGCCGGATTTACTGTATTCGGCGTGACGATTACCGTCTCGTGCTGTGGGGCGCTCACGTGATCCGTAGATCGACCTTGTTTTCTTTTCCGTGTCCTCCAATATATCTCGCAGGTCTGGCGCATTCCCCCGTGCCTTGGTATTTTTAAAGCGGCGCCGGGGTGCAGTTTGAGTGGACGGCCGAGAGGCCTCTTTGTCACGGCCACGTGGTGGCCGGTCGGCCGCATCATGCGCTGGTGATGTAGGTGCTTCTTCCTCTAATCGGGGTAGCAACCTGTGCTTTGGGTAGCTCTTGGAGGGGCGTTCGAGTTCATACTCTTCGGTCGCTAGGACTTCCGTACAATTATCGGCTAGCAAGTCTTGATCAGCTCTAAGCTGTAGCTGTTTTTTCTTGAGGCTGCTCATCGTGGCTATAAGCCTGCGTTTGAAGCGCTCTTGTTCGACGGGATCCTCAGGCACGACAAATTCGTCGTCGTCGAGGCTTGCCTCGTCTTCGGAGGGAGGCATGTAATTATCATCCTCGGCCTCTCTGTCTGCCGCTCTCTCATGAGGGTTGGCTTCTCCGTCCTCCTGTGCTGAGTTTTGCTGGAGGGGATTTTCTTCGGCACTGTCTGGAGTGTTATTATCTCCCATGCCGGAATCACCATTTTTGCTTTGGCGGGATTTAGAGCGGCGCCGCTGACGCCGACGCTTAGGTTGTTTCTTGGAGGGGTCATCCTCTGCTGTTCCATCGCCATTGCCCTCTTGTGGGGTATCCACCATGTATATGTCATATGACGAGGTGGCTTTCCAGTGCCATATGGGCGCTGATTACTGATGGTCTCCTGCATCGGCGTCCATACCGTCAATGTCTTCGGAGTCATAGTCGAGCACGTCGGTTAAATCATCGACAGTGGCTACAAAGTGGGTGGTGGGTGGGTTTTGAATTTCTTCATCATCCGCATCCCAACCTTGCTGACCGTAGTCCGGCCAGGGCTCTCCTGATAAAGAGAGAGACTTTAGTGAATTCAGAATATCGCCAAAAGGCGAGTGCTGAAAGATGTCCGCAGCGGTGAACTCCTTAATCGGCGTCCAATCGGATTCGATCGGCAGGGGCGCGGGGGGTTCGGAGTCCGGAGAGGAGTCCGACACCTTGGAGTCACGGGCTTCGCAAGGGACAAAGCAGGTGTTCCGCTCGATCGCCGTAGAGATTTCAGCCTCCAAGGCGGCGTCCAACCACTCGTCCTCGATCGGCGCGATCGGCTCCTAACTAAGGGTCGGGGCCGATGCGGGCGCGGCCTCCAAGACACTGTTTGGCGGCAGAGCTAAATCATGCCCTTCATGACAGTGCGGCGCGCTCGGCTGTGGTTCGAATCCGTCGAAGATCAAGTCTCCGTGGATGTCAGCCTTGTAGTTAAGACTTTCAAATCTAACCTGATGGCCAGGGGTGTAGCTTTCAATCTGCTCTAGATGGCCAAGCGAATTGGACCGCAATGCAAAGCCGCCGAATACGAAGATCTGTCCGGGGAAAAATTCTCACCCTGGACCACATCGCTGCTAATGATTGGAGGAGCCATCGGGCCTAAAAGTGACGACACAGAGGAACTCTCAATGAAAGCACCAATGTCAGTGTCAAAACCGGCGGATCTCGGGTTGGGGGTCCCGAACTGTGCGTCTAGGCGGATGGTAACAGGAGACAAGGGACACGATGTTTTTACCCAGGTTCGGGCCCTCTCGATGGAGGTAAAACCCTACTCCTGCTTGATTAATATTGATGATATGGGTAGTACAAGAGTAGATCTACCACGAGATCAAGGAGGCTAAACCCTAGAAGCTAGCCTATGGTATGATTGTTGTTCTGTTGTTCGTCCTACGGACTAAAACCCTCCGGTTTATATAGACACCGGAGAGGGCTAGGGTTACACAGAGTCGGTTACAATGGTAGGAGATCTACATATCCGTATCGCCAAGCTTGCCTTCCACGCCAAGGAAAGTCCCTTCCGTACACGGGACGAAGTCTTTAATCTTGTATCTTCATAGTCCAGGAGTCCGGCCGAAGGTATAGTCTGGCTATCCAAACAACCCCTAATCCAGGACTCCCTCAGTGAGCAAGATGCCCAACGTCACATGGCCCAAAGTTACCTTCATGGAGACCGTCAAAGGGTGGCAACAACAGTGGTTCTATGTCACAGAGCCTCGCAGCGTCACTGGGGCTGCGGCTCCCGTATTCCAGTCCGGAGCCCCGATGCGGCTCACCTCCTGGCTAGAGAAGGACCTGGGTTGGCCTTTGTCGGATGACCTGACTGCGCTCCAGACGCACATCAAGAGCATGGTAGACAAGAACATCAAGCTTGTCAATGTGATCCAGGTGATGCTTTTCCGCCGGATCCTTCCATGCAAGATCCGGATTTTCTATTTGTGGGAATTCGATCCGGCCGAGCACTAGACCTTGCAACAGTTCTTCGGCACTACACACGAAGACATCTGGAAGGTGCTTTTCAAGGCCAATGAGACGTGGCCGAAGGAGACTGAAGACCGTGGGTACAACCTGACCCATCCCGACAGTCTGGTAAGTTTTCTCGTGTTTTCAAGGTGTATCCTTTATCTGTACACTCAAGGAGGATGTCCGAGCTTCCCCATTTTACCTTTTCAGGGCTGGACAAAGAAAGCGGAATAGATCAAGTGTCCGGCTCCGCTGCTTAAAGACCCAGCAGTCCCACTTCTGACGAAGATGCTGGTTCCGGCGCCCTACCAGGCGCCGGAGAAGAAGGCCAAGGGGACCAAAAGTGGCCCCTGCCATAAGGGTACTTCAGACGTGACGTCCGAAGACGTCGAAACCCACTCCTCCCCCACCAAGGATGACGAGGAGGAGGAGGAAAGCAACTTTCCTCCTGGGAGAGAAGGAAAAAGAGGGTGGCCTCCACACATCTGGAGGCTGAAGCGTCCAAGAAGGGGAGAGCCTCCCTCACAGACGCCACCGCGCTGGATGCTGACAGCAGCTCGGAGTGGCGCCCCAGGGATAAGCCCCAGTCCGAATCGTAAGTACTCAAAGGCACTGGCACACTCATATATCCAACCTCTTTACTTTATAGTTCTGACATGTTGAATCATGCACCACAGTCTGGCCCACGACAGCTCCCAGCGATCCTCATCGGGGCGTTCGCTGGATTCAAAGGCGATGGACAGCGAGTCACCACCGGCGGCTTCCTCTCCCAAGGCCAAGGGCGACGCCGAGGTGCTATCCCGAAGGACCTTCCCAAGCCAGGGAGAGGTTCAGGAGGCCGTCAGGGTGGCGCCAGAGGGTGACCCCTCAGCCGTCGGACACATGGGGGAGCAAGTCCCCCTGGAGACTGGCGATGGAGGCCATATCCAATTCGACCCCCAGTCGAATACGGTCCCGGAGACCTATACGGCTCCGGAATCTGGCAAGCAGCCTCCTTCGAAAGAAGGAGATGTGCCAATTCCACCGGTGACCTCTGTCTATCCAAAGGCACCGGATACTCTACTAGAAGCGTTCCGAAGTGCTTCCATTGTTGAGGAACACCGTACCCTCCTGGGTACGGTGATTGAGAGGATTCAGTCCGCGAAGAGCGGACTGACCGAAGCTTGCACAAGCCTTCTAACAGGCGTCGAGGTATGAAATGCAATTTATGCAAAAGGAATGTCATAGTATAGACAGTAGCCCTTGACACACTGTCCAGTGTTCGAAAAGAAAAGCCGGATAGAGGATCAAACAATTTTCGTAGGAGATTAACCATATGTGTCTATGTGAATAAGCAGGCGTCTTTGTTGGCTGTGACCCCTCATACTGCTGAGGTTTCTGGACTAAAGCAAAGTCTGGAGCGAACCGAGGAAGAGCTTGGCCGTGTGAAAAAGCAACTGGAGGACCATCAAGGTATGCGATGACCTTGTGTAGATTCAGAAAGGATGAATGATTTGTGTTGACCATAATGCCATGATATTTCGTAGGAGTGGCGACCAAGGTTGAGACCCTCAAGAAGGCGCTGGCCGAGGCCGAGGAAGAGTGGCAAAGGAAAAAGCCGCTGATACGTCTCCAACGTATCTATAATTTTTTGATTGTTCCATGCTATATTATATTCTGTTTTGGATGTTTAATGGGCTTTATTATACACTTTTATATTATTTTTGGGACTAACCTATTAACCGGAGGCCCAACCCAAATTGTTGTTTTTTTTGCCTATTTTAGTGCTTCGAAGGAAAAGGATATCAAACGGAGTCCAAACGGAATGAAACCTTCCGGAACGTGATTTTCGAAACAAACGTGATCCAGAGGACTTGGAGTCTACATAAAGCAATCAATGAGGAGAGCACGAGGCAACAGGCGCGCCTACCCCCCCCCCCCTCCCAGGCGCGCCCTCCACCCTTGTGGGGCCCACGTTGCTCCATCGACGTACTTCTTCCTCCTATATATACCTGCGTACCCCCAAACCATCAGAGACGGAGCCAAAACCCTATTTCCATCGCCGCAACCTTCTGTACCCGTGAGATCCCATCTTGGGGCCTTTTCCAGCGCTCCGCCGGAGGGGGCATTGATCACGGAGGGCTTATACATCAACACCATAGCCTCTCCGATGATGTGTGAGTAGTTTACCTCAGATCTTCGGGTCCATAGTTATTAGCTAGATTGCTTCTTCTCTCTCTTTGGATCTCAATACAAAGATCTCCTCGATCTTCTTGGAGATCTTTTCGATGTAATCTTATTTTGTGGTGTGTTTGTCAAGATCTGATGAATTGTGGGTTTAAGATCAAGATTATCTATGAACAATATTTGATTCTTCTTTGAATTATTTTATGTATGATTCGTTATCTTTGCAAGTCTCTTCGAATTATCGGTTTGGTTTGGCCTACTAGATTGATCTTTCTTGCAATTGGAGAAGTGCTTAGCTTTGGGTTCAATCTTCCGGTGTCCTTTCCTAGTGACAGCAGGGGCAGCAAGGCACGTATTGTATTGTTTCCATCGAGGATAAAAAGATGGGGTTTATATTATATTGCATGAGTTTATCCCTCTACGTCATGTCATCTTACTTAAAGCATTACTCTGTTCTTATCAACTTAATACTCTAGATGCATGCTGGATACCGGTCGATGTGTGGAGTAATAGTAGTAGATGCAGAATCATTTCGGTCTACATGTCACGAACGTGATGCCCATATACATGATCATACCTAGATATTCTCATAACTATGCTCAATTTTGTCAATTGCTCGACAGTAATTCGTTTACTCACTGTAATACTTATGCTCTTGAGAGAAGCCACTAGTAAAACCTATGGCCCCCGGGTCTATTTTCCATCATATTAATCTTCCAACACTTAGCTATTTTTATTGCCGTTTATTTTACTTTGCATCTTTATCATAAAAATACCAAAAATATTATCTTCTCATATCTATCAGATCTCACTCTCGTAAGTGACTGTGGAGGGATTTACAACCCCTTTATTGCGTTGGTTGCGAGGTTCTTATTTGTTTGTGTAGGTGCGAGGGACTCGTGCGTGATCTCCTACTCGACTGATACCTTGGTTCTCAAAAACTGAGGGAAATACTTACGCTACTTTACTGCATCACCCTTTCCTTTTCAAGGGAAAACCAACGCAATGCTCAAGAGGTAGCAAGAAGGATTTCTGGCGCCGTTGCCGGGGAGATTCGCGCCAAGTCAAGTCAAGTCAAGACATACCAAGTACCCATCACAAACTCTTATCCCTCGCATTACATTATTTGCCATTTCCCTCTTGTTTTCCTCTCCCCCACTTCACCCTTGCCATTTATTCGCCCTCTTTTTCCGTTCGCCTCTTTTTCACTTGCTTCTTGTTTGCTCGTGTGTTGGATTGCTTGCTTGTGACGATGGCTCAATACAATACTAAATTGTGTGACTTTACCAATACCAACAACAATGGTTTTCTTAGCACTATGATTGCTCCTCCTACCGATGTTGAATCTTGCGAAATTAATGCTGCTTTGTTGAATCTTGTCATGAAAGATCAATTCACCGGCCTTCCTAGTGAAGATGCCACTACCCATCTGAATAGCTTCGTTGATTTGTGTGATATGCAAAAGAAGAAAGATGTGGACAGTGATACTGTTAAATTAAAGCCATTTCCTTTTTCGCTTAGAGATCGTGCTAAAGTTTCGTTTTCGTCTTTGCCTAAAAATAGTATCGATTCATGGAATAAGTGCAAAGATGCTTTTATCTCTAAGTATTTTCCTCCCGCTAAAATCATCTCTCTTAGAAATGATATCATGAATTTTAAGCAACTTGATCATGAACGTGTTGCACAAGCTTGGGAGAGGATGAAATTAATGATGTGTAATTGCCCTACACATGGTTTGAATCTTTGGATGATTATACAAAATTTTTATGCCGGATTGAATTTTGCTTCTAGAAATCTTTTAGATTGGGCCGCAGGAGGCACTTTTATGGAAATCAGTTTAGGAGAAGCTACTAAGCTCCTAGATAATATTATGGTTAATTATTCTCTATGTCACACCGAAAGATCTACTAATAAAAAAGTGCATGCGATAGAAGAAATTAATGTTTTGAGTGGAAAGATGGATGAACTTATGAAATTATTTGCTACTAAAACTGTTTCTTCTGATCCTAATGATATGCCTTTGTCTACTTTGATTGAGAATAATAATGAATCTATGGATGTGAATTTTGTTAGTAGGAATAATTTTGGTAACAACGCGTATAGGGGAAAATTTAATCCTAGGCCGTTCCCTAGTAATTCCTCTAATAATTATGGTAATTCCTACAACAATTCTTATGGAAATTTTAATAAGATGCCCACTGAATTTGAGACTAGTGTTAAGGAGTTTATGAATTCGCAAAAGAATTTCAATGCTTTGCTTGAAGAAAAATTGCTTAAGGTTGATGAATTGGCTAGGAACGTTGATAAAATTTCTCTTGATGTTGATTCTTTTAAACTTAGATCTATTCCACCTAAGCATGATATCAATGAGTCTCTCAAAGCCATGAGAATTTCCATTGATGAGTGCAAAGAAAGAACCGCTAGGATGCATGCTAAGAAAGATTGCTTTATGAAAGCGTGCTCTTCTAGTTTCTATGAAAATAAAGATGAAAATCTGAAAGTTATTGATGTGTCTCCTATTAAATCTTTGTTGATGAGGACATCAATACCATTGTTACACCCACAGCCCCTACTGTTACATATAATGGACCAATTACTAGAGCTTGCGCATGCCAATTAAATTACCAGGTACTTCCGTTTCTTGGTAATGATTCTAATGTTCATGAGAATATGATGCTGCCTAAATTGGATACATTTGTTTTGCTTACAAATGAAGGGCCTAGCTTGGAGAAGGATGAACATTGGAGCAAGAACAAGCATGGAGTTGATGGCATGCGCAAGGGGAACAAGAACGGAGTTACAAGTGATGATTTTAGGACTTTGAAGCCACCATAAGGAGTGAATGAAGCCTTGGACGAAATATACAAGATGCCACTTCATAAATTTCGTCCAGAGGCTATTCTAGGTGCTGTGTCACCTTATTATTGGGCCAGGCCCATGTAATTTCGAAATACATAAGTATAGGCTTTTTTTAGAGTCCGTATGTGTGGGGAAACAAGAGATAGGGTTGGTTTCGGACCCCTTCCCCAAGGGCCACAAAATTTCCCCCTCTTCCTCCATATAAACAGCCCTTAGGGCACCGTTCAGACTTTGGGTTTTGTTTAGATTAAAAGTTCGCCATAGCTGCAACTTCGCGTACTTCGTTTGTGTTCAACGACCAGACCAAGGCGTCATAGAACCCCACCTTGATGAATAAAGCTTTCCTGTTATATTCGCAATATCCAGATTGCAATCTTAGTTTCTTGCTTGTTCTTCGTTTGCCTGCAGGAAACAGACCTTCGTGGTTAGGTTGATCATGCTCCGGCGTGGTCAATAACCTCTCGGAGTTGGTTTAGCGATTGCTAAGGCGCGACGTCCTCGCACGTTCGTAGTCGGATCATCAAAGTCGACTTCCTCCAAAACGATAACCACCGTCTCATCGAAAGACGGGACACCTTTGCCTCTATCAAGTGGTATCAGATTTCCAGATTGCTCGATGAGATTTTACAGTTTTTCATAGTTTAGATCGAGTCTGTTCTTCATACCTATAGTCCATGAAAAAGCCAACAAAAATTAGGGTTAGTTCATCCCATCCGAACCAATCTGAGCCTTTGCATAATCTTTTCTGTATTTGCTTTGTTGAATTTGCGGTTGCATCGTCGTATCAAGTTGCTAGTCTTAGCATCTACTCCTTCAGAGTTTCGAGTTCTGTTCACTGGTTGTCACGTCGCCGCTGCCATATATCACCACCGCATCATCATCATCATCACCGCTGCCATATACCACCACCACATATTCAACGCCAATCCGAGTCCATATACGCCACCACATATCCGCCGCCATCACGCCAATCCGAGTACACCTGCAACATATATCCGCCACGAGTCCGAGTTCCACCATATTCATCTCCGCCACCAGTCCGAGTTCCACCAGATTCATCTCCGCCACCAGTCCGAGTTCCACCAGATTCATCTCCGCCACCAGTCCTATTCTGAGTCCAGTATTTTGTTACTCTGTTTTGGATTTCCAGATCACGCTATACTCCGACTCGTGACAGAGAAGGACTCCCCAACATCCATGCTACCCGCAGTAGAAAAATAGTTCCGAACTCAAAAAAAACTAAGTCTGGAAAATTCTGGCTAGGCAGTTTTTAGGACATTTGTAAACTTTTTCGGAAAAAAATTTGTTGCGGAGCAAAAAAAAAGAGGGGAAAAAGTGCAAAAAAGTGAATAAAAAGAAGAAAAAATCAGAGTGTGCTCCTCCCTTGTTTACGTGCAGCGCCGTGATTTTGTTAGTGTTCTAGGCTCGCGTCTCTAGTACGGTCTAGCCTAGGACCAGCACAGTACCGTCGTTGAGCATTTATTCAACTTTGCATCTCTGAATTGATTATTGCTGACCCTTTTTGCTACCATATTATAAGCCTTCCTAGCTCCCCATACATCTACGTCGTGCGTTTGACTTTCCCTGGTAATCGCTCTATCCAAGCTTTGAGAGTTTTGACTACAACAGTTGCCGATCACCGCATGCTGCTGGGTAAGAACTGGTAAGAATTTGAGATTTGCTTGACGGATTTGTGACTGTCCACCACACCACCACCACCACTTCCTAGTAATCTGTAGAATCATATTCTTGGTGTCTTTCTATTGCTGCTAACCATGGCAGGATCACAAGCCAACGATACTGACTGGGAGAACATGACAAACAAAGAGTTACATGATAAGTTTCAGCAAGTGATGAGTGGACAGGTGGAAGATGTGCTAAATAGATTTGAAGAGGCCATGGAGAAGATAGATGGCATTGAGAAGGCGTTAGAAACAAAGCTCGATAACAAGTTTAATGAATTGCTCGCGCGTCTTCCACCACCACCACCGGCTGCACCTGACGCACCTCTACAACAACAACAACGACTACCTCCACGTCACGAAACAGCCCTCCGCCGAGCGAGCCATGTCCCTCTTCAGCCTGGCCAAGCTGCTGGTGCTGCTGTTGATACTTCTATGGCTCCTGCTGCTGATGTGGAGGAGGATGATTATGTGGGAGATTACGAGGATGAGGTTGATCAACATCAGAACTAAGTGCAACCACCAGCACCACAACCACCAGGTCGTCCACATGCAAATAATGGCAATGTTAGGGCTCCCCCTCAGGTACGAGATCATGACCATCTCCCTAAACTGAAATTGAATATTCCACCATTTGAGGGTAGATATGTTCCTGATATATATCTTACTTGGGAGTTAGAAGCTGAACAACGATTTACATGTTTACAATATCCTGAGGAGAGACGTGTTCCTGCTACTGTTTGTGCTTTCACTAGCTTTGCATGTGTTTGGTGGTCTGAACATTGTAGATTATATCCTGTTCCAGCTACTTGGGCTGCTTTGAAAACTCCTATGCGTACTCGTTGGGTTCCACCATATTATCAACGTGAGTTACTTCAAAAATTGCAGCGCTTAAGACAAGGAAAAAATTCGGTAGAAGAATATTATCAGGAATTACAAACTGGCTTGATTAGATGTGTTATTGTTGAGGAGAATGAAGCTATGCTTGCACGTTTTCTGGGTGGATTAAATAGAGAGATTCAGACCATTCTAGACTATAAGGATTATAATAATATCACTCGTTTATTCCATCTTGCTTGTAAAGCTGAACGTGAAGTGCAGGATCGACAGGCATTGGCGCGAACTAACTTTTCTGCAGGTCGACCTTCATCATGGACACCACATGCATCATCTACTTCCACACGTTCTGCTACACCGGCACCTCCGTCAGCTGCCACCTCCAACCGTGATACAATAAAGCAGGCACAATCACCACTATATGCCAAGAGCACACCTTCTGGGCCTGCAAAGAGCTCTTCTTCATACATGGCATCAATAGGGCAAACACATGACATTATTTGTCGACGTTGCAAGGGTGGAGGTCATTATGCGAGAGAATGCCCATCTAAGCGTGTGATGATTGTTACTGAGGATGGTGGGTATGAGTCCGCTAGTGACTATGATGAGGAGACTTTGGCTCTTATTACACATGAAGAACACGGTGGGGATGATTCTGATCATGAGACGCAATACATGGCTGCTGAAGATGCTGACAGGTATGAATGTTTAGTTGCTCAACGTGTTTTGAGTGTGCAGGTTACACAAGCTGAGCAAAATCAGAGGCATAATTTGTTCCATACAAAGGGAGTTGTGAAGGAACGTTCTATTCGCATCATCATAGATGGAGGGAGCTGTAACAACTTGGCTAGCATGGAGATGGTGGAGAAGCTATCTCTCACCACAAGACCACATCCACATCCTTACTACATCCAATGGTTCAACAACAGCGGCAAGGTTAAGGTAACACGTACTGCTCGTGTGCATTTTAGTATCTCTACATATGCTGATTATGTTGATTGTGATGTGGTACCTATGCAAGCATGTTCCTTATTACTTGGTAGACCATGGCAATTTGATAAAAATTATGTACACCATGGTAGAAACAATCAGTATACTCTTGTTCATAAGGATAAAAATATTACTTTGCTTCCTATGACTCCTGATTCCATTTTGAAAGATGATATTAATAGAGCTAATAAAGCAAAACAGGAGAAAAATAAGAGTGAAAATCAGATTGTGGCAAAAAAAATTGAGCAACAAATGAAGCCTAATAATAAACCATCTACTATTGCTTCGGAAGTTAAATTGAAAAGTGCATGTTTAACTGCCACCAAATCTGATATTGATGAGCTAGATTCTAGCAAATCTGTTTGCTATGCTTTTGTGTGCAAAGAGGCATTATTTTCATTTGAGGACGTGCCCTCCTCTTTGCCCCCTGCTGTCACTAACATTTTGCAGGAGTTCGCTGATGTCTTCCCACAAGACGTGCCACCGGGATTACCACCTATTCGAGGGATTGAGCATCAAATTGACTTAATTCCCGGTGCATCGCTACCCAACCGTGCACCATACCATACCAATCCAGAGGAGACGAAGGAGATTATGCGTCAAGTACAGGAGCTGCTCCACAAAGGTTATATACGTGAATCTCTTAGTCCTCGTGTTGTTCCTATTATACTAGTGCCTAAAAAGGATGGTACATCGCGTATGTGTGTTGATTGTAGAGGCATTAATAATATTACTATTCGTTATCGTCATCCTATTCCTAGGCTAGATGATATGCTTGATGAATTGAGTGGCTCTACAATATTCTCCAAAGTTGATTTGCGTAGTGGATACCATCAAATTCGTATGAAATTGGGAGATGAATGGAAAACAACATTTAAAACTAAGTTTGGTTTATATGAGTGGTTAGTCATGCCTTTTGGGTTAACTAATGCACCTAGTACTTTCATGAGACTAATGAACGAAGTTTTACATGCTTTCATTGGACGTTTTGTGGTAGTCTATTTTGATGATATACTGATTTATAGCAAATCTTTGGAAGAACATTTGGAACATTTATGTGTTGTTTTTAATGCTCTACGTGATGCACGTTTGTTTGGTAACCTTGGGAAGTGCACCTTTTGCACCGACTAAGTATCTTTTCTTGGCTATGTTGTTACTCCACAGGGAATTGAAGTTGATAAAGGCAAGATTGAAGCTATTGAGAGTTGGCCGCAACCCAAAACGGTCACACAAGTGAGGAGTTTTCTTGGACTCGCTGGTTTCTATAGGCGTTTTGTGAGAGATTTTAGCACCATTGCTGCACCTCTCAATGAGCTTACAAAGAAGGATGTGCCTTTTGTTTGGGGTACCGCACAGGAAGAAGCCTTCACGGTATTGAAAGATAAGTTGACACATGCTCCTTTACTCCAACTTCCTGATTTTAATAAGACTTTTGAGCTTGAATGTGATGCTAGTGGAATTGGATTAGGAGGTGTGTTATTACAAGATGGCAAACATGTTGCATACTTTTCTGAAAAATTGAGTGGGCCTAGTGTGAACTATTCTACTTATGATAAAGAATTATATGCTCTTGTTCGGACTTTAGAGACATGGCAACATTACTTATGGCCCAAAGAATTTGTTATACATTATGATCATGAATCTTTGAAACATATTAAAAGTCAAGCTAAACTGAATCGTAGACATGCTAAATGGGTTGAATTCATTGAGACTTTCCCTTATGTCATTAAACACAAGAAGGGTAAAGACAATGTTATTGCTGATGCTTTGTCTCGTCGCTATACTTTGCTTTCACAACTTGACTTCAAAATATTTGGTTTGGAGACCATCAAAGATCAATATGTGCATGATGCTGATTTTAAAGATGTAATGCAGAATTGTAAAGAAGGAAGAACATGGAACAAGTTCGTTATTAATGATGGCTTTGTGTTCCGTGCTAACAAGCTATGCATTCCTGCTAGCTCTGTTCGTCTTTTGTTGTTGCAGGAGGCGCATGGAGGAGGATTCATGGGACACTTTGGCGTGAAGACGGAGGACGTACTTGCTACACATTTCTTTTGGCCAAATATGAGACGGGATGTTGAGCGTTTTGTTGCTCGCTGCACTACATGTCAAAAAGCTAAGTCACGGCTCAATCCTCATGGTTTATATATGCCTTTGCTTGTACCTAGTGTTCCTTGGGAAGATATATCTATGGACCTTGTTTTAGGTTTACCTCGAACAAAGAAGGGGAGGGATAGCATATTTGTTGTCGTGGATAGATTCTCGAAAATGGCACACTTTATACCATGTCATAAAAGCGATGATGTTGTTAATGTTGCTGATTTGTTCTTTCGGGAAATTATTTGCTTGCATGGTGTGCCAAATACTATTGTTTCATATCGTGATACTAAATTCCCTAGCCACTTTTGGAGATGTTTATGGTCTAAGTTGGGGACTAAACTGCTTTTTAGTACTACTTGTCACCCCCAAACTGATGGACAAACTGAAGTAGTCAATAAAACATTGTCTACTATGCTTAGGGCTGTTTTGAAGAATAATAATAAAATGTGGGAAGAATGCTTGCCTCATATTGAATTTGCTTATAATCGTTCATTGCATTCTACTACTAATATGTGCCCTTTTGAAATTCTGTATGGTTTCTTACCTCGTGCACCCATTGATTTGCTGCCTCTTCCATCTTCGGAGAAGGTTAATTTTGATGCTAAAGAACGTGTTGAATTGATTTTGAAAATGCATGAGTTAACTAAGGAAAACATTGAGCGTATGAATGCTAAATATAAACTTGCTGGAGATAAGGGTAGAAAACATGTTGTCTTTGCACCTGGAGATCTTGTTTGGTTACATTTGCATAAGGATAGGTTTCCTAATTTGCGCAAATCAAAGCTAATGCCACGTGCTAATGGTCCTTTTAAGGTGTTAGAGAAAATAAATGATAATGCATACAAACTTGAGCTGCCTACAGATTTTGGGGTTAGTCCCACTTTTAACATTGCAGATTTGAAGCCTTATTTGGGTGAGGAAGATGACCTTCCGTCGAGGACGACTTCATTTCAAGAACGGGAGGATGATGAGGACATCAATACCATTGTTACACCCACAGCCCCTACTGTTACGTATAATGGACCAATTACTAGAGCTCGCGCACGCCAATTAAATTACCAGGTACTTTCGTTTCTTGGTAATGATTCTAATGTTCATGAGAATGTACCGACCAAACCTCGAAGGATATGAGTCTCTGTGCTTACCGTGCTAGTCCCTGGATCAAACTCGCTAGCACGCACAGTATAGATGAATACCAGAATAGCAAGTGCATCATTTATTACAACGTATGATCCAGAGTATATAAAATAAAACAATCTGCATAGCACTTGGCTAGCTTTATTCAATCAAATAGCGGAAAGTAGCAGAAAATAACGATGAGTCCCATCATAGCCCACTGGCGATGCTGAGTGCAGACTCGCGACCCTAACGGTACCTTACTCTTCGTCTGAATATCCTGCAACATGAGACGTTGCAGCCATATAGGTCAATACGTTGAATGTATTGGCAAGTTACACAGGAGTAATAATATAGCATACCTACATGTATATGCATAGTATATCAAAAGGAAGGCTTGAGGGTTTATTTTGCAGAAAGCTAATTTTGTCCTAATAACTACCTAATAGTCAAATTTTTATTTAGTTCTTTTATTACTACAATTAAATACACAAGGTTGAGTTGGCAAAATCAACTCCAACCTACACTTTATTAAGTTGCCCAACAAATATTATTAAGTGTCACATATGTCAAGATCATCCAACAACTGTAATGGCATAGTGGCTCAAAGTTATCCATAACCGAGGGCACGGCTAATCATGATTATTTTTAATACTCATCAGAGTTTTGTACGCTTTACCCACTAGACCCAATCCGAAGATTGAGACAAAGTCTTTCAGAAGAGGTTCCCTTAACCACCTGACGACCACATCCCACCTACATATGCTACATCTGTCGACACTGTCTGGGCCAGGATTCCAACAACTGATCAACTAAGCCAGAGCCCATATAGCCAGTGGCCGCACATGGAAGCTACTAGTCACTAAGTCTGTCTGATCTTTTTGAACTTGGGCGGCATTCCACTTAGGGTGCACTCTCATGAGCGCATGGCCTTAGAAAAGGTGCAAGACCCCATGATGCCTTCCCTCAACACCAAGCAATACCACTTCCGCCTAGAGGTGAGTTAAATCCTGAGTTACTACTCAATTTGTTAAAATATATATAATCTTCACATAAACTCAATGAATACACAAACCACCCCCGTCTATAAAGCATAGCAAACTACAACTACCACGATTTGCAAAAACGGGAAGATAGCTCAACAGCATAGCAGAATAATATAGTATTCCTATACATGCATATTTTCATAGTGTGATATAACTACATGCATAGAAAACAATAGGTAAAGGATGATCAACATGTAACTTGCCTTGGTTCTGGTTCAGAAAGTCACACTCCTGACAATAGTTCGCGTCGCACTCCGGACAATCTACACGTTTCACACAATTCAACAAATCAATCACCGGAACACGAATAGAACCAAAACAAAACCAACAGCAAGAAAACCATTTTTAAAACTCAACATCAGAAGCTTAACAGCACCTAAATAGCACTACGGTCACAACGCAAAAAGAATCACTCGATTCCGATAAACGATTTGAAAGATACGGCCTCCAGAAGATTTAATTTGAATTTGAACGAATTCAAATTTAAACAGTGCAAACATGAGAAATTTTGGTACTGTGATAAAGTGCTGGTTTTAGTGAGTGCATAGGAAAAATAATTACCTAAATTGGATAAAGATACTAAGAGTTATAGCAAATCGAAATTAGAGTTAAATCTGAAAATAAAACAAAAGAAAACAGAAAACTCCTGCACAGTCGTGCGTGTACTGTAGTCGTGCCACGTGGCAGCACATGATTGGCTCAAGTGGTGCTGTGCGCGCGTGTGCTCACCAGCAAAACAGAGGATGCGGCGGCGATCGGGCGTCGGCGGCGGCGGTTCTCCGGCGAGTCTCCGGTGTGGGCGAAGCGACGGGAGGTGGCGTTCGGCGGTGGTGGCAAGGGTGTGGTCTGGGGCAGCGTTAGCTTCCTCGGGCGGCGGTGGTAGCTCGCGTGACTCCGGCGATCTCCGGAGCTTTGGCTCGGTGTCGGTGGCCGTGCTGGTGCTCTGCAGATCACCCCAAGGTTTCAAACGAGTTCAGCGTCGAGCGGGGGTTCGAGAAGAAGTAAGCTGCGTGGCCGAGAATGTCCTTACGGTGACAGAAACGGCCGGCGAAGACGACAGACTTGGAGCTCCTCCGGCGAGATCCAAACGAGCTCGGGCAACGCGTATGGATGATGGGAAAATTGGAAAGAGGCTTCGGGGGTGCCGGGCAAACTCTTACGCGTCCAGGGAGTCCTAGGGAAGTACGAGGTCGACTAGGGGGCGAGATCGATCCGTCTCGCGCTCGGGTGTGCGAGCGGTGCGGCTGCGCGCGTGTTCGTCCAACCGGAGGAAGGGGATGGGGAGTGGGGCCCGCGGTCAGTGGCTGAGGCGACGAAGGGCTGCGTGCGGCTGGCGGCGTACCGCTTCGGTAGGCTAGGTGGGCTGCGGGTGACGCGGTGTGGCGCTGCTGGGCCGGCTGGCTGGCGGGGCCGCTGGCTAGCTGGCTGGCCGGCTCGCTTCTTTTTTTTAAACAGAAACAACAGGAGCAAATAACTAAAAAGATAAAACAACAGAAAAAAACTAAATAAAAATACGTAGAGATACAGTAAAAATAGCCCTATAGCTATAAACTACAGGAGCACTAGTTCCAACACTAATGCAATTTTGTAAAATAATTTTGATGCAATAGGCCACTCAAACAGCAATAAAACAAACAAATAAAATATTTTGAAGATCGCAAAAATTACCAGAACATATCAGATGAACTGGAAATAATATTCTGCACATTATGAACATTTTTTTTAAAATAGGGGAGAAGTCATGTTATCTCCACTCCAATAAATTGCCTTTGTTGCATAATGATTTGAATATTCCAGAAAAGCAAATAATGCATGGAAAAATATGATATGCATATGAATGATCTATTAACATCCTAATTTAGGAAAATTGGGATGTTACAAACCTACCCCCCTTAAGATGAATCTCGCCCTCGAGATTCGGGCTGGCTAGCAAATAGGTGTGGGTGATCCTGCCTGAGATCTTCCTCTCGTTCCGAGGTAGCTTCCTCCTCTGTATGATGATCCCACTGAACCTTGCATAACTTGATTGTCTTGGTGCGAGTAACTCTCTCTGCTCTCTCCAGAATCTTAACAGGTTTCTCCTCATATGTCAAATCACTCTCCAACTAAATTGCCTCAAGTGGCACCATGTCCCTCAATGGAACATCCATCATCTCTGCATGGCACTTCTTCAACTGAGATACATGAAACACATTATGAACTCCTGACAAGGATTCTAGCAATTCCAGCTGATAAGCTACCTCTCCTCTACGCTCCAAGATCTTGTAAGGCCCCACAAAACGTGGTGCTAACTTACCTTTGATTCCAAACCTCTTAATTCCACGAAGTGGTGAAACTCTAAGGTATGCACGGTCTCCTACCTCATATGTCACCTCCTTACGTTTTGCATCTGCATAACTCTTCTGTCTGGACTGTGCTATCTTCAGCCTGTCACGAATCAACTTGACCTTCTCCTCAGCATCTCTGATCAAGTCTGGTCCAAAGAACTGACGTTCTCCAACCTCATCCCACATCAACGGTGTCCTGCACTTCCTACCATACAATACCTCAAATGGTGCCATCTTCAGACTAGCCTGATAACTGTTATTATATGAGAACTTTGCATAAGGTAAATTATCATCCCAACTGGACCCATAGTCCAAAGCACAAGCTCTTAACATATCCTCCAAAATCTGATTTACCCTCTCTGTCTGCCCATCTGTCTGTGGATGGAAAGCAGTACTGAACTCCAGCCTGGTGCCCAAGGATTCATGCAACTGACGCCAAAATTTAGATGTGAACTGAGTACCTCTATCAGACACTACCTTCCTTGGAACTCCATGCAGACAAACAATCTTAGACATATAAATTTTTGCTAGCTGAGCACTGGTATAAGTTGTCTTTACCGGGATGAAGTGAGCAACTTTAGTCAAACGATCAACAACTACCCAAATAGAATCATAACCTGACCGAGTCCTGGGTAGACCTATAATGAAATCCATACCAATCTCATCCCACTTCCAATCAGGTATAGGCAATGGTTGTAACAAACCTGCTGGTCTTTGATGTTCTGCTTTAACTCTCTGGCACACATCACATGTTGCAATATACCCAGCAATTTCCCTCTTCAGGCTAGGCCACCAAAATCTTTCCCTCAAATCCAAATACATCTTAGTATTACCTGGGTGAATAGAATAAGGTGAATCATGCGCCTCCTAAAGAATCAGCTTCCTGATATCTGCATCTTGAGGTACACAAATACGCTTCTCAAACCATATGGCTCCATGTTCATCCTCATGGAAACCTTCTGCCTTACCTTTAACCATATTCTCTTTTATCTCAGCAATCTCCTTATCACCCTTTTGAGCTTCTCTGATCCTTCAAGCAACGTAGGCTTTACCTCAAGTGTTGCTAAATATCCCTTAGGAACTATCTCCAACCTAAGATTCCTGAACTGTCCACATAACTCGGGTGGCATATTATCAATATTAATTGCATTAGCATGGCTCCTACGACTCAATGCATCAGCAACAACATTAGCCTTACCAGGATGATACTACACATTCAAATCATAATCCTTAATAAGCTCCAACCATCTCCTCTGCCTGAGGTTCAAATCCTTCTGAGTAAAAATATACTTCAAGCTCTTATGATCAGTAAATATATCCCAATGATTACCAATAAGATATGGCCTCCAAGTTTTCAATGCATGCACATCTGAGGCTAACTCCAAATCATGTGTAGGATAATTAAGCTCATGATTCTTAAGTTTTCGTGAAGCATATGAAACAACTTTACCTTCCTGCATCAAAACACTCCCAAGTCCTTGACGAGAAGCATCACAATATACCTGGAAGTCCTTATGTATGTCTGGCAGAGTTAAAACTGGTGCTGTAACCAAACGCTGCTTCAATTCCTGAAAGCTGGCTTCACATTCATCAGTCCAAACAAACTTCTTCTCCTTCTTCAACAATTCAGTCATAGGCTTTGCAATCTTAGAAAAGTTCTCAATTAACCTCCTGTAATAACCTGCAAGGCCCAAAAAGCTGCGAATCTCCCCAACTGTCGTGGGTGTCCCCCACTCGGTAACTGCGGCAACCATAGATGGATCAACTGCAACTCCATTACCTGACACAACATGTCCAAGGAAAGCTACCTCATCCAACCAAAACTCACATTTGTTGAACTTGGCATACAACTGATGTTCCCTCAATTTCTCCAATACCAAACGCAAATGCACCTCATGCTCTTGCTTATTCTTGGAGAATACCAATATATCATCAATGAAAACAACCAAAAATTTATCCAAGAACTCCATTAACACCTTGTTCATCATATTCATGAAGTATGCAGGGGCATTAGTCAATCCAAATGACATAACAGTATATTCATACAACCCATACCTCGTAGTAAAAGCAGTCTTTGGAATATCTTGCTCACGAATCTTTAATTGATGATAACCGGAACGAAGATCAATCTTAGAAAACAAAGTAGCTCCTTCCAACTGGTCAAACAGATCATTTATCATAGGCAAAGGATACTTATTCTTAATGGTTACCTCATTCAGAGAACGATAATCAACACACATCCTCAAGGTCCCATCCTTCTTCTCCACAAACAAAACTGGAGCTCCCCAAGGTGATGAACTTGGGCGAATAAATCCTTGTGCCTGCAATTCTCTTATCTGCTTCTTCAATTCCTCCAACTCTTGAGGAGGCATTCTATACGGTCTCTTTGCAATAGGTCCAGTGTCTGATATTAAATCAATAAGAAACTCAATATCTCTATCTGGTGGCATACCTGGCAACTCCTCTGGAAACACATCTGGATAATCTCTCACAACTGGCACCTCTTCCAGGCTACCCCCCTTAAGAGAGTTCACCTGCACCTGATTACGCTTATACTTACACACATATTTGATCATCTTCCCTCCTGGTGCACTGAGAGTAATAGATCGACTGGCACAATCAATACGACCTTTATATAATTGCAACCAATCCATACCCAAAATAATATCCAAACCTTGTGACTTCAATATAATCAAATCCGTAGGAAACTCATGCTTCCCAATAGACAAAGTCAACTGATGACAACCAACACCTGCTATCATCTCAGCTCCTGGGGAACTCACTCTAATAGGCATACTAAGTGTTTTGGTTGGCAATCCATGTTTATCAACAAATACCCTCGAAATAAATGAATGCGATGCACCAGTATCAAAAAGAACAACTGCAGGTACTGAATTAATCAAGAACTTACCAATCACTGCATCAGGTTCATTATAGACCTCCTCAACATTAACATGGTTGACATGACCCTTTTGGAAGGGGTTTGGCTTGTTGACTCCTGAATTCTTCACCCCGGGGCATTCTGTGGCATAGTGCCCCATAGCCTTACACCTGAAGCACTGCACCTGACTCAAATCCCTTGGCGCACGTGTAACCTGGTGGTTCTGGTTATTGTTCCCTCCATTGCCATTGCCATTACCATTACCATTACCTCTGCCATTGCCATTGTTACTCTTGTGCCCATTATGATGATGGTGGCCATTATGGTTGTGGCCATTCCCTCCATGATGATTATGATCATTACCTCCATGATGATTATGTCCATTACCTCCATTACCATGATATGAAGTGCGTGGCTTCTGCTGTGGTCCTGAATTATACCTGTTATTGTTGTTGTACTTCCTCTTGCGATTCTCTATGGCCTGTTGCTTTCCCTCCAACACAATAGCCTTATCAATCAGGTCCTGACAATTCGTAAAAGTGGTCACTGTCAACTGAAGGCTCAAGTCATCATTTAGGCCCTCCAAGAATTTCTCCTGCCTAGCTGCATCAGTGTTAACATCATTAGGAGCATAACGTGCAAGATTATTAAATTCCTCCACATAAGCATTAACTGTGCGACCTCCCTGGCGCAAACTGCGAAACTTCTTCTTTTTCAGACTCATAGCACCAGCAGACACATGTGCAGAACGGAAAGCATCCTGAAACTGAGGCCATGTGATAGCAATGGGATAGGTGACCAAGTAGTTGTCCCACCAAGCTGCAGCAGGACCCTCCAACAAATGTGAGGCAAACCTCACCCTCTCCGCATCAATGCATCCAACTGTCTCCGGGTTCCTATTGACTGCACGGAGCCAATCATCAGCCACAATAGGTTCAGGGGAACTGGAGAACCTTTGAGGATTCAACCTCAAGAACCTGGTAAGCATATCCACAGGTGGCGGTGGCGGCAGATTGTTGTTGTTGTTGTTGTTGTTGTTGTTGTTGTTGTTGTTGTTGTTGTTGTTGTTGTTGTTGTTGTTGTTGTTGTTGTTGTTGTTGTTGTTGTTGTTGTTGTTGTTGTTGTTGTTGTTGTTGTTGTTGTTGTTGTTGTTGTTGTTGTTGTTGTTGTTGTTGTTGTTGTTGTTGTTGTTGTTGTTGTTGTTGTTGTTGTTGTTGTTGTTGTTGTTGTTGTTGTTGTTGTTGTTGTTGTTGTTGTTGTTGTTGTTGTTGTTGTTGTTGTTGTTGTTGTTGTTGTTGTTGTTGTTGTTGTTGTTGTTGTTGTTGTTGTTGTTGTTGTTGTTGTTGTTGTTGTTGTTGTTGTTGTTGTTGTTGTTGTTGTTGTTGTTGTTGTTGTTGTTGTTGTTGTTGTTGTTGTTGTTGTTGTTGTTGTTGTTGTTGTTGTTGTTGTTGTTGTTGTTGTTGTTGTTGTTGTTGTTGTTGTTGTTGTTGTTGTTGTTGTTGTTGTTGTTGTTGTTGTTGTTGTTGTTGTTGTTGTTGTTGTTGTTGTTGTTGTTGTTGTTGTTGTTGTTGTTGTTGTTGTTGTTGTTGTTGTTGTTGTTGTTGTTGTTGTTGTTGTTGTTGTTGTTGTTGTTGTTGTTGTTGTTGTTGTTGTTGTTGTTGTTGTTGTTGTTGTTGTTGTTGTTGTTGTTGTTGTTGTTGTTGTTGTTGTTGTTGTTGTTGTTGTTGTTGTTGTTGTTGTTGTTGTTGTTGGTGATGTTGGTGATGTTGTTGCTGCTGTTGTTGCTGCTGTTGTTGCTGCTGTTGTTGCTGCTGTTGTTGTTGATGTTGCTGCTGTTGTTGCTGCTGTGTCTCCGGGTTCCTATTGACTGCACGGAGCCAATCATCAGCCACAATAGGTTCAGGGGAACTGGAGAACCTTTGAGGATTCAACCTCAAGAACCTGGTAAGCATATCCACAGGTGGCGGTGGCGGCAGATTGTTGTTGTTGTTGTTGTTGTTGTTGTTGTTGTTGTTGTTGTTGTTGTTGTTGTTGTTGTTGTTGTTGTTGTTGTTGTTGTTGTTGTTGTTGTTGTTGTTGTTGTTGTTGTTGTTGTTGTTGTTGTTGTTGTTGTTGTTGTTGTTGTTGTTGTTGTTGTTGTTGTTGTTGTTGTTGTTGTTGTTGTTGTTGTTGTTGTTGTTGTTGTTGTTGTTGTTGTTGTTGTTGTTGTTGTTGTTGTTGTTGTTGTTGTTGTTGTTGTTGTTGTTGTTGTTGTTGTTGTTGTTGTTGTTGTTGTTGTTGTTGTTGTTGTTGTTGTTGTTGTTGTTGTTGTTGTTGTTGTTGTTGTTGTTGTTGTTGTTGTTGTTGTTGTTGTTGTTGTTGTTGTTGTTGTTGTTGTTGTTGTTGTTGTTGTTGTTGTTGTTGTTGTTGTTGTTGTTGTTGTTGTTGTTGTTGTTGTTGTTGTTGTTGTTGTTGTTGTTGTTGTTGTTGTTGTTGTTGTTGGTGTTGTTGTTGTTGTTGTTGTTGTTGTTGTTGTTGTTGTTGTTGTTGTTGATGTTGCTGCTGTTGTTGCTGCTGTTGTTGCTGCTGTTGTTGCTGCTGTTGTTGCTGCTGTTGTTGTTGATGTTGCTGCTGTTGTTGCTGCTGTTGTTGCTGCTGTTGTTGCTGCTGTTGTTGCTGCTGTTGTTGCTGCTGTTGTTGTTGCTGCTGTTGCTGGTGCTGTTGCTGGTGCTGTTGCTGGTGCTGTTGCTGGTGCTGTTGTTGGTGTTGTTGCTGTTGGTGTTGTTGCTGTTGCTGTTGGTGTTGTTGCTGTTGCTGTTGTTGTTGTTGCTGTTGTTGTTGTTGTTGTTGTTGTTGTTGTTGTTGTTGTTGTTGTTGTTGTTGTTGTTGTTGTTGTTGTTGTTGTTGTTGTTGTTGTTGTTGTTGTTGTTGTTGTTGTTGTTCTGGTTCTGGATAAGCAACTAGATCAACCGAGCCTGTCCCTGAAGCAACTGCTGCATGTATGGCGGTACATCATTGCCATTGTTGTCTCCTCCTGCAGCAGTACACCTATTATCACGCCTCGGCGGCATCTGGTGGGCAAGCATAGAAGAGTTATAGATATAATAGGGCCAAAAGCTATGTATATATAAATATATTCTACCCATATGAATAACATGATCAAGCCAACAAAACACAACAATGAATAACACCAACAAACAAACAAACAACAAACAATATGATAATATTATATATATATGTATAGTCGAATAAATTCGACAAGATATAATTTTAACAAACAAACTACCAATCAAGCAAACAATCTAGTATCTTCATACCACGAAAGTGGGCATAATCAGATACGCTAACACGATAACGTTGCATTATAAAACAAACATGAATGGTGGTCTCAGCACTAGTTCCTACTTAACTGGTCAACATACTTGAGGGGGTTACTAATAAACAGTAAGAAGTATAGCTAGTTTATAAAATAATTTTCACTCCTATGGCTTTTCTAATCCATTTTCTAGGGTCACGTCCTACAGTCAACACACTGCTCTGATGCCATCTGTAACGACCAAACCTCGAAGGATATGAGTCTCTATGCTTACCGTGCTAGTCCCTGGATCAAACTCGCTAGCACACACAGTATAGATGAATACCAGAATAGCAAGTGCATCATTTATTACAACGTATGATCCAGAGTATATAAAATAAAACAATCTGCATAGCACTAGGCTAGCTTTATTCAATCAAACAGCGGAAAGTAGCAGAAAATAACGATGAGTCCCATCATAGCCCACTGGCGATGCTGAGTGTAGGCTCGTGACCCTAACGGTACCTTACTCTTCGTGTGAATATCCTCCAACATGAGACGTTGCAGCCATATAGGTCAATACTTTGAATGTATTGGCAAGTTACACAGGAGTAATAATATAACAGACCTACATGTATATGCATAGTATATCAAAAGGAAGGCTTGAGGGTTTATTTTGCGGAAAGCTGATTTTGTCCTAATAACTACCTAATAGTCAAATTTTTATTTAGTTCTTTTATTACTACAATTAAATACACAAGGTTGAGTTGGCAAAATCAACTCCAACCTACCCTTTATTAAGTTGCCCAACAAATATTATTAAGTGTCACATCTATCAAGATCATCCAACAACTGTAATGGCATAGTGGCTCAAAGTTACCCATAACCGGGGGCACGGCTAATCATGATTAGTTTTAATACTCTGCAGAGTTTTGTACGCTTTACCCACTGGACCCAATCCGAAGATTGAGACAAAGTCTTTCAGAAGAGGTTCCCTTAACCACCTGACGACCACATCCCACCTACATATGCTACATTTGTCGACACTGTCTGCGCCAGGATTCCAACAACTGATCAACTAAGCCAGAGCCCATATAGCCAGTGGCCGCACATGGAAGCTACTAGTCACTAAGTCTGTCTGATCTTTTTGAACCTGGGCGGCATTCCACTTAGGGTGCACTCTCATGAGCTCATGGCCTTAGAAAAGGTGCAAGACCCCATGATGCCTTCCCACAACACCAAGCAATACCACTTCCGCCCAGAGGTGAGTTAAATCCTGAGTTACTACTCAATTTGTTAAAATATATATAATCCTCACATAAACTCAATGAATACACGAACCACCCCCGTCTATAAAGCATAGCAAACTACAACTACCACGATTTGCAAAAACGGGAAGATAGCTCAACAGCATAGCAAAATAATATAGTATTCCTATACATGCATATTTTCATAGTGTGGTATAACTACATGCATAGAAAACAATAGGTAAAGGATGATGAACATGTAACTTGCCTTGGTTCTGGTTCAGAAAGTCACACTCCTGACAATAGTCCGCGTCGCACTCCGGACAATCTACACGTTTCACACAATTCAACAAATCAATCACCAGAACACGAATAGAACCAAAACAAAACCAACAGCAAGAAAACCATTTTTAAAACTCAACATCAGAAGCTTAACAGCACCTAAATAGCACTACGGTCACAACGCAAAAAGAATCATCGATTCCGATAAACGATTTGAAAGATATATACGGCCTCCGGAAGATTTAATTTGAATTTGAACGAATTCAAATTTAAACAGTGCAAATATGAGAAATTTTGGTACTGTGATAAAGTGCTGGTTTTAGTGAGTGCATAGGAAAAATAATTACCTAAATTGGATAAAGATACTAAGAGTTATAGCAAATCGAAATTAGAGTTAAAATCTGAAAATAAAACAAAAGAAAACAGAAAACTCCTGCACAGCCGTGCATGTACTGTAGCCGTGCCACGTGACAGCACGTGATTGGCTCAGGTGGTGTTGTGCGCGCGTGTGCTCACCAGCAAAACAAAGGATGCGGCGGCGATCGGGCGTCAGCGGCGGCAGTTCTCCGGCGAGTCTCCGGCGTGGGCGAAGCGACGGGAGGCGGCGTTCGGCGGTGGTGGCAAGGGTGTGGTCTGGGGCAGCGTTAGCTTCCTCGGGCGGTGGTGGTAGCTCGCGTGACTCCGGCGATCTCCGGAGCTTTGGCTCGGCGTCGGTGGTCGTGCTGGTGCTCTGCAGATCACCCCAAGGTTTCAAACGAGTTCAGCGTCGAGCGGGGGTTCGAGAAGAAGTAAGCTGTGTGGCCGGGAACGTCCTTACAGTGACAGAAACGGCCGGCGAAGACGACGGACTTGGAGCTCCTCCGGCGAGATCCAAACAAGCTCGGGCAACGCGTATGGATGATGGGAAAAATCGGAAAGAGGCTTCGGGGGTGCCGGGCAAACTCTTATGCGTCCAGGGAGTCCTAGGGGAGTACGAGGTCGACTAGGGGGCGAGATCGATCCGTCTCGCGCTCGGGTGTGCGAGCGGTGAGGCTGCACGCGTGTTCGTCCGACCGGAGGAAGGGGATGGGAGCGGGGCCCGTGGTCAGTGGCTGAGGCGACGAAGGGTTGCGTGCGGCTGGCGGCGTACCGCTTCGGTAGGCTAGGTGGGCTGCGGGCGACGCGGTGTGGCGCTGCTGGGCCGGCTGGCTGGCTGGGCCGCTGGCTAGCTGGCTGGCCGGCTCGCTTCTCTTTTTTAAACAGAAACAACAGGAGCAAATAACTAAAAAATAAAACAACAGAAAAAAAAACTAAATAAAAATACCTAGACATACAGTAAAAATAGCCCTATAGCTATAAACTACAGGAGCACTAGTTCCAACACTAATGCAATTTTGTAAAATAATTTTGATGCAATAGGCCACTCAAACAGCAATAAAACAAACAAATAAAATATTTTGAAGATCGCAAAAATTACCAGAACATATCAGATGAACTGGAAATAATATTCTGCACATTATGAACATTTTTTTTAAATAGGGAAGAAGTCATGTTATCTCCACTCCAATAAATTGCCTTTGTTGCATAATGATTTGAATATTCCAGAAAAGCAAATAATGCATGGAAAAATATGATATGCATATGAATGATCTATTAACATCCTAATTTAGGAAAATTGGGATGTTACAGAGAATATGATGCTGCCTAAATTGGATACATTTGATTTGCTTACAAATGAAGGGCCTATCTTGGAGAAGGATGAACATTGGAGCAAGAACAAGCATGGAGTTGATGGCATGCGCAAGGGGAACAAGAACGGAGTTACAAGTGATGATTTCAGGACTTTGAAGCCACCATAAGGAGTGAATGAAGCCTTGGACGAAATATACAAGATGCCACTTCATAAATTTTGTCCAGAGGCTATTCTAGGTGCTGCGTCACCTTATTATTGGGTCAGGCCCATGTAATTTCGAAATACATAAGTATAGGCTGTTTTTAGAGTCCGTATGTGTGGGGAAACAAGATATAGGGTTGGTTTCGGACCCCTTCCCCAAGGGCCACAAAATTTCCCCCTCTTCCTCCATATATACAGCCCTTAGGGCACCGTTTAGACTTTGGGTTTTGTTTAGATTAAAAGTTTGACATAGCTACAACTTCGCGTACTTCGTTTGTGTTCAACGACCAGACCAAGGCGTCATAGAACCCCACCTTGATCAATAAAGCTTTCCTCTTATATTTGCAATATCCAGATTGCAATCTTAGTTTCTTGCTTGTTCTTCGTTTGCCTGCAGGAAACAGACCTTCGTGGTCAGGTTGATCGTACTCCGGCGTGGTCAATAACCTCTCGGAGTTGGTTTAGCGATTGCTAAGGCGCGACGTCCTCGAACGTTCGTAGTCGGATCGTCAAAGTCGACTTCCTCCAAAACGATAACCACCATCTCATCGAAAGACGGGACACATTTGCCTCTATCATTTGTTTTTAAATATGAATCTTGATAATGATGGGACTGGAGATGAGTTACCTTTACCTAGAAGGCGTCCCAAAAATTCGGAGTTTTTAGATCTTGATGCAAAAATTGATAAAAGTGGGATTGAAGAGATCAAAACTTTAGATATTAATGAACCCACTATTTTGGATTTGAAGGAATTTAATTATGATAATTTCTCTTTGATAGATTGTATTTCCTTGTTGCAATCCGTGCTAAATTCTCCTCATGATTATAGCCAAAATAAAGCTTTTACCAAACATATCGTTGATGCTTTGATGCAATCTTATGAAGAAAAACTTGAGTTGGAATTTTCTATCCCTAGAAAACTTTATGATGAGTGGGAGCCTACTATTAAAATTAAAATTGAAGATCATAAATGCTATGCTTTGTGTGATTTGGGTGCTAGTGTTTCCACGATTCCAAAAACTTTGTGCGATTTGCTAGGTTTCAGTGAATTTGATGATTGTTCTTTAAACTTGCACCTTGCGGATTCCACTATTAAAAAACCTATGGGAAGAATTAATGATGTTCTTATTGTTGCAAATAGAAACTATGTGCCCGTAGATTTCATTGTTCTTGATATAGATTGCAATCCTTCATGTCCTATTGTTCTTGGTAGACCTTTCCTTAGAACGATTGGTGCAATTATTGATATGAAGGAAGGGAATATTAGATTCCAATTTCCGTTAAGGAAAGACATGGAACATTTCCCTAGAAATAAAATAAAATTACCTTATGAATCTATTATGAGAGCCACTTATGGATTGCCTACCAAAGATGGCAATACCTAGATCTATCCTTGCTTTTATGCCTAGCTAGGGTGTTAAACGATAGCGCTTGTTGGGAGGCAACCCAATTTTATTTTAGCTACTATTTTGCTTTTTGCTTGTGTTTAGGAATAAATATTTGATATAACCTCTGTTTAGATTTGATTTTATGTTTTAATTAGTGTTTGTGCCAAGTTAAACCTATAGGATCTTCTTGGATGATAGTTATTTGATCTTGCTGAAAATTCCAGAAACTTTCTATTCATGAAAAAAATTGTTAAAAATCACCAGAACGTGATAAAGTACTGATACCAATTGTAGTAGATCAATACACAAATTGTGTAGGTCGTCCTATTTTGGTAGATTTTTCTGAGTTCCAGAAGTTTGTGTTAGTTACAGATTACTACAGACTGTTCTGTTTTTGACAGATTCTGTTCTTCGCGTGTTGTTTGCTTATTTTGATGAATCTATGGCTAATAAATGAGTTTATAAACCATATAGAAGTTGGAATACAGTAGGTTTAACACCAATATAAATAAATAATGAGTTCATTACAGTACCTTGAAGTGGTGTTTTGTTTTCTTTCGCTAACGAAGCTCACGAGATTTTCTGTTAAGTGTTGTGTTGTGAAGTTTTCAAGTTTTGGGTAAAAGATTTGATGGATTATGGAACAAGGAGTGGCAAGAGCCTAAGCTTGGGGATGCCATGGCACCCAAAAATAATCTAAGGACACCAAAAAGCCAAAGCTTAGGGATGCCCCGGAAGGCATCCCCTCTTTCGTCTTCGTCCATCGGTAACTTTACTTGGAGCTATATTTTTATTCACCACATGATATGTGTTTTGCTTGTAGCGTCTTGTATGATTTGAGTCTTTGCTTTTTAGTTTAACACAATCATCCTTGCTGTACACACCTTTTAAGAGAGATACACATGATTCAAAATTTATTAGAATACTCTATGTGCTTCACTTATATCTTTTGAGCTATATAGTTTTTACTCTAGGCTTCACTTATATCTTTTAGAGCACGGTGGTGGATTTGTTTTATAGAAACTATTCTTATCTCATGCTTCACTTATATTATTTTGATAGTCCTACAAAACAGCATGGTAATTTGCTTTAATTATGATAGGCATCCAAGATTAGTAAAAAATATATTCTTAAGAGTGTGTTGAATACTACGAGAAGTTTGATGCTTGATAATTGTTTTGAGATATGAAGATGGTGATATTAGAGTCATGCTAGTTGAGTAGTTGTGAATTTGAGGAATACTTGTGTTAAAGTATTTTATTCCCGTAGCATGCACGTATGGTGAACCGTTATGTGATGAAGTCGGAGCATGATTTATTTATTGATTCTCTTCCTTATGAGTGGCGGTCGGGGACGAGCGATGGTCTTTTCCTACCAATCTATCCCCCTAGGAGCATGCGCGTAATACTTTGCTTTGATAACTTGTAGATTTTTTCAATAAGTATATGAGTTCTTTATGACTAATGTTGAGTCCATGGATTATACGCACTTCTCATCCTTCCACCATTGCTAGCCTCTCTAATACCACGCACTTTTCGCCGGTATCATACACCCACCATGTACCTTCCTCAAAACAGCCACTATACCTACCTATCATGGCATTTCCATAGCCATTCCGAAATATATTGCCATGCAACTTACCACCGTTCCGTTTACTATGACACGCTCCATCATTGTCATATTGCCTTGCATGATCATGTAGTTGACATCGTATTTATTTCAAAGCCACCGTTCATAATTCTTTCATACATGTCACTCTTGATTCATTGCATATCCCGGTACACCGCCGGAGGCATCCACATAGAGTCATATTTTGTTCTAAGTTTTGAGTTGTAATTCTTGAGTTGTAAATTAAATAAAAGTGTGATGATCATCATTATTAGAGCATTGTCCCAAGTGAGGAAAGGATGATGGAGACTATGATTCCCCCACAAGTCGGGATGAGACTCCGGACGAAAAATAAAAATAGAAAAAAAATAGGCCATAAAAAAGAGAAAATTCCTAAATAAAAAGATGAGAGAAAAAGAGAGAAGGGACAATGCTACTATCCTTTTTCCACACTTGTGCTTCAAAGTAGCACCATGATCATCATGATAGAGAGTCTCCTATGATATCACTTTCATATACTAGTGGGAATGTTTCATTATAGAACTTGGCTTGTATATTCCAATGACGGGCTTCCTCAAAATGCCCTAGGTCTTCGTGAGCAAGCGAGTTGGATGCACACCCACTTAGTTTCTTTTGTTGAGCTTTCATATACTTATAGCTCTAGTGCATCCGTTGCATGGCAATCCCTACTCACTCACATTGATATCTATTGATGGGCATCTCCATAGCCCGTTGATACGCCTAGTTGATGTGAGACTATCTTCTCCTTTTTTGTCTTCTCCACAACCACCATTCTATTCCACATATGGTGCTATGTCCATGGCTCACGCTCATGTATTCCGTGAAGATTGAAAAAGTTTGAGAACACTAAAAGTATGAAACAATTGCTTGGCTTGTCATCGGGGTTGTGCATGATTAAATACTTTGTGTGATGAAGATAGAGCATAGCCAGACTATATGATTTTGTAGGGATAACTTTCTTTGCCCATGTTATTTTGAGAAGACATAATTGCTTAGTTAGTATGCTTGAAGTATTATTATTTTTATGTCAATATTAAACTTCTAGCTTGAAACTTTCGGATCTGAGTATCTATACCACAAATAAGAGAATTACATTGAAAATTATGCTAAGTAGCATTCCACATCAAAAATTCTGTTTTTATCATTTACCTACTCGAGGACGAGCATGAATTAAGCTTGGGGATGCTTGATACGTCTCCAATGTATCTATAATTTTTTATTGTTCCATGCTATATTATATTCTGTTTCGGATGTTTAATGGACTTTATTATACACTTTTGTATTATTTTTCGGACGAACCTATTAACCGGAGGCCCAACCCAAATTGCTATTTTTTTGCCTATTTCAGTGTTTCGAAGGAAAAGGATATCAAACGGAGTCCAAACAGAATGAAACCTTCGGGAACGTGATTTTCGAAACAAACGCGATCCAGAGGACTTGGAGTCTACGTAAAGCAATCAATGAGGAGAGCACGAGGCAGGGGGCGCGCCTACCCCCCCTAAGCGCCTTCCACCCTCATGGGCCCAGGTTGCTCCACTGACGTACTTCTTCCTCCTATATATACCTACTTACCTCCAAACCATCAGAGACGGAGCCAAAACCCTATTTCCACCGCCGCAACCTTATATACCCGTGAGATCCCATCTTGGGGCCTTTTCCGACGCTCCGCCAGAGGGGGCATTGATCATGGAGGGCTTCTACATCAACACCATAGCCTCTCCGATGATGTGTGAGTAGTTTACCTTAGACCTTCGGGTCCATAGTTATTAGCTAGATGGCTTCTTCTCAATCTTTGGATCTCAATACAAAGTTCTCCTCGATCTTCTTGGAGATCTATTCAATCTAATCTTCTTTTGCGGTGTGTTTGTCGAGATCCGATGAATTGTGGGTTTGTGATCAAGATTATCTATGAACAATATTTGAATATCCTCTGAATTCTTTTATGTATGATTTGTTATCTTTGCAAGTCTCTTCGAATTATCGGTTTCGTTTGGCCTACTAGATTGATATTTCTTGCAATGGGAGAAGTGCTTAGCTTTGGGTTCAATCTTGCGATGTCCTTTCCCAGTGACAGCAGGGGCAGCAAGGCACGTATTGTATTGTTTCCATCGAGGATAAAAAGATGTGGTTTATATCATATTGCATGAGTTTATCCCTCTACATCATGTCATCTTACTTAAAGCATTACTCTGTTCTTATGAACTTAATACTCTAGATGCATGCTGGATAGCGGTCGATGTGTGGAGTAATAGTAGTAGATGCAGAATCGTTTCGGTCTACTTGTCACGGACGTGATGCCTATATACATGATCATACCTAGATATTCTCATAACTATGTTCAATTCTGTCAATTGCTCGACACTAATTCGTTTACCCACCGTAATACTTATGCTCTTGAGCGAAGCCACTAGTGAAACCTATGGCCCCCGGGTCTATTTTCCATCATATTGATCTTCCAACACTTAGCTATTTTTATTGCCGTTTATTTTACTTTGCATCTTTATCATAAAAATACCAAAAATATTATCTTATCATATCTATCAGATCTCACTCTCGTAAGTGACCGTGGAGGGATTAACAACCCCTTTATCGCATTGGTTGCAAGGTTCTTATTTGTTTGTGTAGGTGTGAGGGACTCGTGCGTGATCTCCTACTGGATTGATACCTTGGTTCTCAAAAACTGAGGGAAATACTTACGCTACTTTACTACATCACCCTTTCCTCTTCAAGGGAAAACCAACGCAGTGCTCAAGAGGTAGCAGCCGCCTGCGAAAAGCATGAGGCCAGGGTCGGCGAGGTCCACCAGGAGCTCCAGGACGCCGTGAATAAATGCAAGTCCTTGGAGCGCCACATTGTGGATCAAGAGTCCGAACTCCCCAAGGCCTGCCAAAGCGCACAAGAAGCCCGGGTCGAAGCCCAGGGCGCCCTCCAGGAAATCCAGGAGGCCAGGAAAATCGCGGCGGGTAAGGCTTTTATTATGCAGAGCAAGTATGTGAAGAAAAGGTACTTCTTACTGACCTGGATTTGGAGTTCTCCAGGGGCGTTTGCAGATCTGTCGCGCAGTGTTTCTGACGCTGCGGAATTTTTCCGAGCCGAAGAGGGGAGCTCAACAGAGAAGCTGTCCTGGTGGCAATATCTTGCGCCAAAGCATCCGGTGCCCTTTAGCGATCAGCTGAAACAGCTGACTGAACTGCATAGGGTGGCCAAACTAGCCATGAAGGATTTGATAATCCGTTTGTGGCCGGCCGAAGCCATACCCAGCAGCTACTTCGAGCTCGTGAAGCGGCTAGTTAATGCCTGCCCTCGGCTTGATACCATCAAGCGGTCGGTCTGCATTGAAGGTGCGCGGATGGCCTTCGCCCGTGTCAAGATACAGTGGGCGAAGATGGATGCCGTCAAGCTCGCTACCGAGGAACCGCCCACTGGTAAGGAGCACCGCACACCGGAGCGGTATTTTGACGATGTCCTCAAGGGATCCCGCATTGTAGAGGGCTAGTGTTCAAAAGACATTATCTTCGAATGAATACATTCATGTTATCTTGTCTTGTATGATGAAACAAAGCCGTTATGCAATATAATGCTTGTTTAATATTTAAAATTTCACCTCCCGTGCGGCCATTTTATTAAATCTGAGAGTTGGCCGGTCGTCGGCTTCAGCCCCCACGTAGGTAGTACGGGGGTGTTCGGGATGGGATCTAAGCACTCTTGATCAAAAAATTTGGTCCTTGAAGGAGGTGTTTAGCGCAACGAACCAGGCAATCAGACTATATGGCTTTATCACCCTCACTTAACCATAGGAGTTTGACAATAAAAATGTAGGTGCAGCCCCTAGTTAGCATTTAATCTAGACTAGGGTATTGTAAACACCTGATCGGGTAGAGACCAATTCATCGCATAATGCAGAAAAAATCGCAAAAGAGTTGTAACCCCCGAACAGCTGACCAGCTCATGCCGCATCATGACAGTCAGTTTTCGGCTTTCTCTACTGAGGTGCTCATCCGGATAAACCAGGACACAATCGCAGTAGTTCTCCCTTGACTACCCTAGCCGATATAGCGGAACGTAAGGTAGTAAGCACAGGAGCCGGGTAACCCATCTATTGACCAAAGACATGATTCGGAGCCGATGCATATAATGCTAAAATTCAGGGTGTCGAACTGTACTGTAAAAAGTGTTCGGACTTTGTTGCCGTAGTATGGAGCATAATGAAGCTCTAGGTTAATTAAAGAGTACCAAAGTGTACGGGTGCAATCATCAAGAATGACGAAATAAAAGGAAGTAGTAAGCTAGTGACACATAAGCTGGGCCGCAAATTGTTTCCCTTATAATTTGATTAATACGTCAAAGCGTATTTGTACAAATAGTGCGATAAGCAACCTCGCTATTTAACATGCCAAGACCAAGGGGAAGCTGCATGCGGGTCCTGAAAACAGGTAGAACGATTGTCAAGAAGAGCGTCTAGAGATTCCCCGACACGTCTGTATTGCTTGCCGCCATGGTATATTTATCCTTCGAAAGGACCGATGATCAGGCCGTCGGGAGGGGCCTGTGAAAAAGAGACTAAAAAATGGTAAAAAGGAAAAGGAAAATTATATGTGGGAACCGTATGATGAACCCCAATCAAGTTATGCCTCCGTCTATGCCCATGGTATTTTGAGTGCGTGTCGGGGGATATTGGCCTCCACGAGCACCTATGGGGACGGAGCCCCTTGTTGGTTCGGCGGGGGGCGGAGGTTGCACAAAGAGCAGATAGAGGCGACACACACGCACAACGATTTTACCCAGCTTCGGGCCACATGGATGCGTAAAACCCTACTGCTGCATGTCTGGTTGATTCGGGTTCTTGCTCTGGAGCGCAAGAAGCTACAGTAAGTTGGAGCTGGACGTAGGCGAGGGTCTATTGGGTGCCCTTCTCCCGGTCTCCTAGGGTTCGATCCCCCTCTACGTGCGCATGGGCCTCCTTTTATATGCTAAGGGGTTTCCCACAGGTAGCGACGCAGATGAGGGTAAAAATGGCAAGGAACTGTGCGAATAGTGGCCGCACAGTGCTATCGCACCTAACTCTGACGGTGGGGGACAAAGGCATTAAATGCCCGTCTGGATCGCCTGAACAGTGCCGAGGCGGACCGTTAGGGGCGCCTCCGCTTGCCACGGGGGCGACTCTGCCAACGTCGCATGCCACGCGCGCGCCCCAGGTTGCGCGGCGCCCCGCCACGTGTCTCCGGGGAAGCTCCAGAGTGACGCGTGGGCAGGTGAGCTAGAGCGCATGCCTGAGGTGGTGGTTTGCCGCGGCAAGTGGCTTGCCGCGGTGGTCGTCTTGCCGCACCTGAGAGCTTGCCGCTCGTCAGGCCTTGCCCGGGCGCGCGGCGCGCCGCGGCGGGCTTCCCTTGGGGTGCCTTGGCTCGGCCGTCCCGGCGAGCTCCTCCCGCCGGGGCCTTGGTGCTTCGGCTTAGTCGTCCCGGCAAGCTCCTCTTGCCGGGGCCTTGTCGCCTTGGCCCGGCAAGCTCCTCTTGCCGGACCTCGCCTTCTCGGCCCGGCAAGCTCCTCTTGCCGGGGCTTGGTCTTCTAGGCTCGATCACTTGGCCTCCGTCCGGCCCAGAAAGGGCCGTGGAGACTCTTGTCGCTCCCCTGGCAAGCCTTGCCGCGGGACGCTACTACTGCCCGTGCACAAGTTCGGGGTACTAAGGTACCCCTACTTTAGTACACCGACAGGAGCCCCCGGGTCTGGGCCATACACGGTGCCGAGCGTTGTTGGGCCAGGCCCTAACAGTGCACGGGCACGCGTGGCCTGGGTTGCGCTGCTCCTTAACTCTGTGCCCGTCGCACCCTCCCCAAGTGGCGCGCGCTTATCGCGGCGTCGTGGGGGGCGAGGCGTGCGAGACGTGCGTGACGTGGTTGGCGTGCGCGGGGCTTGAGGCCCGCAGGCATGCGTCATGTCGGGCACGATTCCTTTATTTGGAAAGGTGAAACGTCCGCCCCCACTTTCGAGTGGGGGGGGGGGAAGAGGTCGCCTCATCTGTCGCCTTGGCCCTACTCGCCCGCCACGCGTCCTCCATGCGCTTGGGGTCGCGGTGGTGGAGGCAGGAAGCCGGGCCGACGCGGGTCGAAGTAGAGGGTCGGCCCCGTCGCCTGCCCTTCCTCTGCTTTGATTGGTTGGGCGGGGCGGCCGAGCCTCCACTCCGCCCCTTTATAAGGAGCGTAAGGGGATGACGAGGGTCCGCACTCCTTCCTTCTTTCTTCTCTTAGAGCCCTGGTCCCCTCTCCCCAACTGTCATGGAGGAAGGGAACCCTGGTCCTTCTTCGGTGGCGGCAAGGGTTGCCGCCAGGCAGCGCGCCCCTCCTCCCCTTGCATCCGCGGCGGCGGAGCCAACCGTAAGGGGAAGGGGGAGGGGCGAGGTCGTGGACGAGGCCGTGGATGGGGCCGAGGCGCTCGAGGCGGGCGGGGCGGCGCGCCGGCCTCGCCTCCGCCGGCGGCTCCGTTTCCCCCGGCGGTTCATCTCGGGGACGACCCCCGCGAGTTCATCATCAGGCTGCGCCGGGCGCCTCGCCGTCGCCTCCGCCTCCCGTCTCCTTTCGCGGACGTCTTGGAGGCGGAACAACACGAGACGCTGAGACTGTGCATGAGGGGCTGCGGGATCAGTGGTACACGAGTCCACGTCGAATCCCGAGCCCCCGGCGTGGTGTGTCTTGGCCGAGGGTGGAAGACGTTCGCCCGGATCCACAGCTTGATGGAGGGGTTCACCCTCCATTTTAAGCTGATGGAGGGTGATCTCCTCTCCGTCAAGGCGTTCGGGGACCTCGGCACCCGGGCCCGGTGCTGCGTGGATAGCTCCTCCGACAGCGAAGGCTCCTCCTCGAGCGAGAGTGACGAGGAGGGGAGCGACAGCGACGACGAGGGGAGCGGCCGCCGGGATGACGGGTCCGACTAGGTGCCGGTCGCAGCTCCGCGTGGCACCGGCGGCCCCCATCGTCCGCGTCGCTGGCGCCGTGAACTCCCCGGGGTCGTCTCCTTGGGCGGCTGGCGTAGGGAGGCTGCGGAAGAGTAAGAGGGCGGGCGGCAAGGCCGCTGCCTCGTCTTCCAGCTCTACCCCAGACGCCGTCACCACCCCTGCTCGCGGCGACGACCACCGGGGTGTTCTCTCCGGCCCGGCAAGCTCCTCTTATCGGGGCTTCATCTTCTCGAGTGGCCGGAGTGGCGAGGCTGCGGAAGAGGCTGGCGGCAAGGCCGTCAACTCGGAGTACGAGGGCTAGATGCCCTCGACAGCGTGTTGACGTCCCGCAGCCTCCTTCTCGAGCTCCGCTTCCGGCGTCGCCGTCTCCATCCGGCCTCCGGAGCCCCGGGGCGGAGCCCCGGATGTTCTCTTGGCGTCTTCTGCCACCCGTAGCTCGTCTAGGCGCCCCTTTTGCCCTTCTCGCCTCCTTGTCCTACCTCCTGAGGAGAGAGACAAGGAAGGGATTACGGGCACCTTATCTCTTTTTATCTTGTAAGCCCTCGGGCCTTAGTTGTATTTAAATATTGTAATCCCATCTTTCATGTTTTTCATTCTCTCTGAGCTGTACCTGAGTGGAATGTTTTTAATGAAAAGGGAGTGTTTGCCGGACCATTTGTCTCGCGGGTACATCCCGCGGCAAGGAGCAAACCCTTTGCATCGTTAAGATAGACACTTCCCTGCCCAGCAACGGACCCTGCCGTCCCCCCGCGCCCCTTGGCCCTCCTCACGCTCTTGGCGGAGGCAGGGAGAAGGCAGGTTCTGGCCCCTTGCCTCCTTCTCTTGCCGCCGCGGCTACTATCAGAAGCGGGCCCCGGGAACGCGCTCCGGGGTTTGTCGCTTAAGAGAGCACGGCAGCTTTTAGGGGGAAGCAAGGTTTTCGCATTCCGCAGCTCACGAGAGAATGCATGATGAGGGATGTAAAGACTTATCTGAGGTTGCAGCCCCCGGCAACTCTGGCTTGCCGGGGCGCGGGTGCTGGCTCGCCCTTCTCCCCTTCTTCGTCCTTGAGCGGCTCGGCAAGGGTATGCAACTCCTGCGAGCCAAAGGGAAAGGACGGGAAAAAGACGCGGACTCGACCTCTAAGTTAGGGGTTAGCGACTGTTAGGCACTATCAACCCTAACCAAGGACGAGACTCGACTCAGCATGCATGCTAAAACTTGGGGGCGCCAGCGCTTCATTGCTGCCAGGGTCTGCGCCTGGCTTTGTACAAAGGATTACATGCAACTGCGGCAAGACTTTTGTACAAAGAGTTGGTTGCCGGACGGGGTCCGACAACCGCGCCTTACGGGTAAAACTTGCGAAGATGCTCAATGTTCCAGGAATTGCTCACCGGAGTACCATCTTCGGTCTCAAGGCGGACGGCGCCAGGCCTCGTGACTCGTTTCACCCGGTAAGGGCCTTCCCACTTTGGCGTCAACTTGTTGTGTATCTTGGCCGACTGAACGCGCCGAAGAACAAGGTCGCCTTCCTCGAGGCTCCTGGCTTTAACTTTGCGGCTATGATAGCGACGCAGAGCTTGCTGGTAGCGAGCGGATCGCACAGCAGCCTGGAGACGATCCTCCTCGAGGAGCAGTGCGTCATCTTCACGCGACCGCTCTTGCTCAAGCTCATCATAAGCGAGCACTCGAGGTGACACGTATACGAGTTCCGTGGGGGTAACTGCTTCTGCTCCATAGACTAGAGCAAATGGTGTCTGGCCGGTGGCTCGATTTGGCGTCGTTCTGACCGACCAAAGAACCGCCGGCAGCTCCTCGATCCAGTTCCGTCCGCGCTTGAGCAGCTTGTCAAAACTTCTGGTCTTGAGCCCGCGCAGTACCTCGGCGTTGGCCCTTTCCGCTTGACCGTTGCTCCGGGGATGAGCAACAGAAGCGAAGCAGACCTTGGTGCCGAGGTTTTGGGTGTATTGCATGAAAGCGTGGCTTGTGAACTGCGTACCGTTGTCGGTGATGATCCTATTGGGGATCCCGAAGCGGCAAACAATCGACCTGAAGAATTTGATCGCGGACTGGGCGGTCACCTTCCTCACCGGCTCCACTTCTGGCCACTTTGTGAACTTGTCGATGGCAACGAACAAGTACTCAAAGCCCCCGACGGCTCGGGGGAAGGGGCCGAGGATATCGAGCCCCCAGACCGAGAAGGGCCAGGATAAAGGGATCATCTGGAGAGCTTGAGCTGGCTGGTGTATCTTCTTGGAATGGAACTGGCACGCTTCACACTTGGTTACTTGTGCAGTTGCATCCTGGAGGGCTGTGGGCCAGAAGAAACCTTGCCGGAACGTCTTGCCGGCAAGTGCTCTGGCGCCAATGTGGTGTCCACATATGCCTCCGTGTATCTCCGCCAACAGCTCCTGTCCGTCTTCCCGGTGAATGCACTTCAATTTCACCCCATTGCGTCCTCTTCTGTACAGTGCGTCGTCGACGAACTGGTACATACTGGACTGTCGGGCTACTCTTTCCGCTTCTTCTTGTTCTTCGGGAAGTTCTCCTGTCTGGAGGAAACGGACGATCTGCTGTACCCACGTCGGAGCCTGTGGCTCGACGACGAGGACCAAAGGCATGTCGGCGGCTGCGGGAACATCAGCTTCTACGGCGAGGACTTGGGGCTCAGCCGGAGCTTGACGTTCCCCGGCAAGCTTGCCGGGGCATGGCTTGCCGGGAGCGCCTGCTTCGTCGGGACAAACCCTGGGGCTTGCCGGAGCGGGCAGCTCCTCAGCACTCTTGGCGTCGATCTCGGGGACCCTCTTGGCGGCGGCTTCGGGAAGCTCTGCCGGGAGATAGTCACCAGAGACCGATTTTCTCTTCTTGCTTGGCCCAGTCGATGGTGTCACGGATGGCTGAGTCAGCTTGAGCACAAAAGTCCCTGGTTCCACAGGTAGCTTTAGTGCGTCGCATTTTGACAGGCCGTCGGCGATGTCGTTCTCTGCTCTTGGAACGTATTCCATTTGCAGGCCGTCAAAGCGCTCTTCCAGCTTCCTCACTTCATCAACGTAAGCCTCCATCAACGGGCACTGGTAATCCTTGTTCACTTGGCGGACGACGAGCTGCGAGTCACCCCTGACAATGAGCTTCTTGATCCCAAGTTCCGCCGCGATCCTGAGACCGGCGAGCAAACCTTCATACTCTGCCGTATTGTTGGTTGCTTGCTCCTTGGGAAAGTGCATCTGGACGACGTACTTGAGGTGCTCTCCGGTGGGCGCGATGAGCAGCACGCCGGCACCGGCGCCTTCCAGCGAAAAGGCACCATCAAAGTACATCAGCCACTCTTTGGTTGCTTCCTTGCCGGGGATGCTCGTCTCTGGAATTTCTTCGTCCGGTGTCGGCGTCCACTCTGCTATGAACTCTGCCAATGCTCTGCTCTGGATGGTCGATGTGCTCTCTAACTTGAGGCCAAAGCTTGACAGTTCTAGTGCCCACTCGACAATCCTGCCTGTTGCTTCGGGATTCTGCAGTATCCTCTTAAGCGGAAAGCGAGTGACCACGGTGATCTCGTGTGCTTGGAAGTAATGGCGCAGCTTCCTCGAGGCCATGAGGAGGGCGAAGAGCAATTTCTGCACACCAGAGTACCTCGACCTAGCCCCCTGCAGGAGGGAACTGACGAAGTAAACTGGGCGCTGCACTATCCTCTTCCTCTGCACTTCCCCTTGCGCTTGCGCGGATCTGCCTTTGCCGGGGCCAGAGCTTGTCGGGGAAGCCCCCTGCTTGCCGTCGGACGCGCTTGCCGTGGTTGCTGGCTCGTCATCAGCTTCCCTCTCCGCAACTAACGCAGCACTAGCCACTTGATTGGTTGCCGCTAGGTAGAGCAGCAACTTCTCTTGCGGTCTAGGCGCGACAAGTATAGGAGCGGAGGACAGGTATTTCTTCAAGTCTTGCAGCGCAGCCTCCGCTTCCGGAGTCCATTTTACTAGACCTGCCTTTTTCAAGATTTTGAAAAACGGCAGGGCGCGTTCCGCAGACCTGTAAATAAACCTGCTGAGAGCCGCCACGCAGCCGGCAAGTCTTCGCACGTCCTTGACATGCGTTGGTGCTTCAATCTGCTCGATGGCCTTGATCTTGTCGGGGTTGGCTTCGATCCCACGCTGAGACACGAAGAACCCGAGAAGCTTGCCGGAGGGAACTCCGAACACGCACTTCTCGGGGTTGAGCTTGAGGCTGATCTTGCGCAAGTTCGCAAAGGTCTCTTCCAAGTCTTGAACCAAGGTTGCCCTGTCTCTGCTCTTGACCACAATGTCGTCCATGTAGGCCTCCACATTTCTGTGGATCTGTGGCTCGAAAGCAGTGTGGACAACCCTCGCGAACGTCGAGCCTGCGTTCTTCAGTCCAAAAGGCATCCGCACAAAACAGTACGTGCCGCATGGAGTGATGAACGCAGTCTTCTCTTCGTCTTCTTCAGCCATGAAGATCTGGTGGTACCCAGAGTAGGCGTCAAGGAATGAAAGCAGGTCGCATCCGGCCGTGGAGTCAACAATCTGGTCGATGCGCGGCAAGGGAAATGGATCTTTAGGGCAAGCTCTGTTGACATCGGTGAAATCGATGCAAAGCCTCCACTTCCCGTTTGCTTTGCGCACGATAACAGGATTGGCCAACCACGTCGGATGGAGCACGCCTCTGGCGAGGCCTGCCGCTTCCAACTTCCTGATCTCCTCCGCGATAAACTCTTGGCGCTCCACCGCTTGTTTCCTGACCTTTTGCTTGATGGGCCGCGCATGAGGACAGACGGCGAGGTGGTGCTCAATCACTTCCCTGGGAACGCCGGGGATGTCAGATGGTTGCCAGGCAAACACATCGACATTCGCCCGCAGGAAAGCAACGAGCGCGCCTTCCTATTTGGGGTCGAGAGTGGCACTGATGGTGAAGGTACCACCAGTGCCATCCTCCTTGGCGGGCACCTTCTTGGTCGCTGGTGGAGCAGCCGTCGTCTCCTTGTGTTTACCGGCGGGGCTCGATGGTGCGTCCTCAACGGCAGTGCAGCGCTCCGAAGAGGCGCGCTTGCCGGAGTGGGCACCAGAGCATTCGCCGGGCTTGGCCTTCTTGCCGGCGGGGCTTGATGGCGCGTCCTCGACGGCAGCGCAGCACTCCGAAGAGGCGCGCTTGCCGGAGTGGGCGCCAGGGCATTTGCCGGACTTGGTCTTCTTGCCGGCGGGGCTCGATGGCGCGTCCTCGACGGCAGCGCAGCACTCCGAAGAGGCGCGCTTGCCGGAGTGGGCGCCAAAGCACTTGTCGGACTTGGTCTTCATGTCGGCAGGGCTCGATGGCACGTCCTCGACGGCAGCGCAGCACTCCGAAGAGGCGCGCTTGCCGGAGTGGGCGCCAAAGCACTTGCCGGACTTGGTCTTCATGCCGGCGGGGCTCGATGGCACGTCCTCGATGGCAGCGCAGCACTCCGAAGAGGCGCGCTTGCCGGAGTGGGCGCCAAAGCACTTGCCGGACTTGGTCTTCATGCCGGCGGGGCTCGATGGCACGTCCTCGACGGCAGCGCAGCACTCCGAAGAGGCGCGCTTGCCGGAGTGGGCGCCAAAGCACTTGCCGGACTTGGTCTTCATGCCGGCGAGGCTCGATGGCACGTCCTCGATGGCAGCGCAGCACTCCGAAGAGGCGCGCTTGCCGGAGTGGGCGCCAGAGCACTTGCCGGACTTCTTCTTTCCCCCGGAAGCTCCAGCGGCAAGCAGGCCGCGGGCCGTTGCTGCTGTTGCGTCCCGGTATATTTGGTCGGCGCAGATAAGGGCATCCTTCTTGTCGCCGGGGACAGAAATGACGCTTATCGGGCCAGGCATCTTGAGCATGTTATACGCGTAGTGGGAGGCCGCCATGAACTTGGCGAGCGCTGGTCGGCCGAGGATCCCGTTGTAAGGCAACGGAAAGTCGGCGACGTCAAAGGTGACCTTCTCAGTCCTGAAATTCAGCTCGCTGCCAAATGTCACCGGCAGCGTGATCTTTCCCTTCGGCTTGCTCCTTCCCGGGTTGATTCCTTGGAATGTGCCGGTTTCTTCGAGCTCGCTGTCGGGAACTTGGAGTCTCCGGAGGACAGCAGAGGAGATCAGATTCAAGCCGGCCCCGCCGTCAACTAGCATCTTAGTGACCTTGAGGTTGCGGATCGTTGGGGAAACCAACATCGGCAAGCACCCGACCGCGGTTGTGCGATCAGGGTGGTCCTCAATGTCGAAGATGATAGGCGTGCTGGACCATCTCAGGGGTCTGCGTGACTCGACGGGTGGCTCCGCTGCATTGACCTCCCGCACCCACCGTTTAAGCTGGTGGTGGGAAGTGTGCAGGGAGGCACCGCCGTCCACACACAAGACCTCAGTGGCTTTCTGAAACTCCTGTTCGCTGGTCTCGGGGTCTTCCATGTCTTCATCGTCGTCATCGTCTTCGCCCTTGTCGCGCCCCCGGGGAGGTCTGTCTGCTTGCCGCTGCTTGTCCTTGCCGCGGCGCTCCCCCGGGCCGGGGCGCTTCATGCCGGATCCCCCGCCACCTGCTTGGGCTCTCTCCTTGTCGCGTCGTGCGTACTCGGCGTTCTGCAGGTCGACGAGCCGCTCGACTTGCTTGCAACTCTGGAGGTCGTGGCCCCTGGTACGGTGGATCTTGCAGTACTTCTTGTCGGTACCGTCTCGCTTATCGGCAGCGGCCACCGCCCGGCAGTTGGCGCATCCGACAAACTCCTTGCCGGGGCCTCCCGCCTGGGCTTTCTTGGCGGAGCTCTCGCTGCCGGACTTCTCGACAACCAGTACCTCTGGGTTTTTCTTCTTTTTGCCGTTCCGCCGCCGGCCTCTCCTTGCCGGGGCGGTACCTTCACTGTCGGATTCTGCTTCTCCAACACTTTCTCCGGGGAGCTTCCTCCCCTCCTCAGCGCGTGCACACTTGTCGGCCAGGGCGTAAAGCTCGCTGACCTCCTTGATTTTGCACATCGCCATCTCCTCCCGCATCCTGCGGTTACGCACGTTCTGGTGGAACGCGCTGATCACCGCGGCGGGGTGGACGTCTGGGATGTTGTAGTGCACACGGCTGAACCTCTGGATGAACTTGCGCAAAGGCTCCCCCTCCTTCTGAACAAGCAGATGAAGGTCGCTCGCCTGGCCATGGGGTTTGTGGCCGCCCGTGAAGGCGCCAACGAACTAATGGCATAGATCTGGCCAGGAGGAGATGGAGCCGTCCGGCAAGTGCATGAGCCAGGATCTGACGTTGGGCTTGAGTACCAGCGGGAAGTAGTTGGCAAGGATCTTATCGTCCCGTCCCCCGGCAGCCTGCACCGCAATGGTGTAGATGCTGAGGAACTCAGACGGATGCGACTTGCCGTCGTACTTCTCGGGCACGTCGGGCTTGAAGTTCTTCGTGCTGGGCCACTGGACTTGCCGCAGCTCGCGGGTGAACGCGGGGCAGCCTACCGAATACGGCAGTTCGCCTGGTTCCCCCGGTGCGGGCATGTTTCTAGAGGGCTCAACGCGCTGGTCTGATTGACGCCGCGCCTCTCTTCTGCGCTCGATGCGGGTTCGAGCGTCTTCTTCCCTTCGTTCGTGAAGGACTTGGCGTTGGTCGCGGCGAGTTCGCGGGTTCGACGACGCGGTGGAGTCGTTGTCGAGGTGGGCCCGACGAGTCGGCGACCGCGGCTTCTGGGGCGGGGAGTGCACGGTGGTCGCACCCCCGCCATTCTTGGCGCCATCGGTTCTCGCCTGGGTGACTGGCCGTGGCTGCGACGCGCTGTGCTGCCGCGGAGTGTCGCCGTTGGCGAAACCGATGAGGCTCTAGATGGTTGCCCTCCAGTCGTCGAGCTTGTCCGCCGTTGGAGGGTAGTCTAGGAGTAGCTGAGCTCGCGCGAGAGCTTCCGCTGGGGTGGCGGGCGGAGGCGGCGTACGGCGCGAGGAGCGGGATGTGCTCGAACTCCTAACTATGTTAGAAGGAGCAGCACCCGGTCCAGGCAGCCGCGCGACGCTCGTTCCGGCACGCTGGATCGCATGCTGGTCCTGAGCGCCTTGGGACCCACCAGCACGGTCTGGGTCCAGTGAGCGTATGGTACCATGGGTACCATGACGCTGCTGGTTTCGCGCCTCCTGAGAGGGGCGCGTGGCGAGCTCGGACGTCGCGGGACCAAGAACTGGTTCGACGGCGCCCGTTCCTTCGCCGGCGTCCTCTCCACCACCCGTCTGCTCCATGGGCGGTGGGTTCGGCGCTGACGGACCGGTCGCCTCCGGAGCTTTCTTCTTCGGCGCCATGCCGGCGCAAACAATGAGAGTCTGGCTCGCGCGAACGCCGGACCTGGTTCACACAACCTCGACGCACCCCCTACCTGGCGCGCCAAAGATGTCGGGGGATATTGGCCTCCACGAGCACCTATGGGGACGGAGCCCCTTGTCGGTTCGGTGGGGGGCGGAGGTTGCACAAAGAGCAGATCGAGGCGACACACACGCACAACGATTTTACCCAGCTTCGGGCCGCATGGATGCGTAAAACCCTACTGCTGCATGTCTGGTTGATTCGAGTTCTTGCTCTGGAGCGCAAGAAGCTACAGTAAGTTGGAGCTGGACGTAGGCGAGGGTCTACTGGGTGCCCTTCTCCCAGTCTCCTAGGGTTCGATCCCCCTCTACGTGCGCATGGGCCTCCTTTTATATGCTAAGGGGTTTCCCACAGGTAGCGACGCAGATGAGGGTAAAAATGGCAAAGAACTGTGTGAATAGTGGCCGCACAGTGCTATCGCACCTAACTCTGACGGCGGGGGACAAAGGCATTAAATGCCCATCTGGATCACCTGAACAGTGCCGAGGCGGACCGTTAGGGGCGCCTCCGCTTGCCACGGGGGCGACTCTGCCAACGTCGCATGCCACACGCGCGCCCCAGGTTGCGCGGCGCCCCGCCACGTGTCTCCGGGGAAGCTCCAGAGTGACGCGTGGGCAGGTGAGCTGGAGCGCATGCCTGAGGTGGTGGTTTGCCGCGGCAAGTGGCTTGCCGCGGTGGTCGTCTTGCCGCACCTGAGAGCTTGCCGCTCGTCAGGCCTTGCCGGGGCGTGCGGCGCGCCGCGGCGGGCTTCCCTTGGGGTGCCTTGGCTCGGCCGTCCCGGCGAGCTCCTCCCGCCGGGGCCTTGGTGCTTCGGCTTAGTCGTCCCGGCAAGCTCCTCTTGCCGGGGCCTTGTCGCCTTGGCCCGGCAAGCTCCTCTTGCCGGACCTCGCCTTCTCGGCCCGGCAAGCTCCTCTTGCCGGGGCTTGGTCTTCTAGGCTCGATCACTTGGCCTCCGTCCGGCCCACAAAGGGCCGTGGAGACTCTTGTCGCTCCCCTGGCAGGCCTTGCCGCGGGACGCTACTACTGCCCGTGCACAAGTTCGGGGTACTAAGGTACCCCTACTTTAGTACACCGACAGTGCGTAGTTATGTACGCGTGGTATGAACGCCACCGTTTGGTCGGGACGGAGACGGAGGCCAAATTGCTAGTTGAGCTCTTGACGAGCTGGACTGTCCTGCTGGAGAGTAGTCCGGACTTGTTTGACAGTGTTCGGGAGCTTGGCCGCCGAATTAAGGTTCTGCTTGAGAAGGCCGCTCTGTACTTCTGCTGCCAGAGCTGCGGTGTGCTCCTCGGTACGGAGGGAGCGTTCCATAGTTCCATTGACTGTTATGACACCGCGTGGCCCGGGCATCTTGAGCTTGAGATAAGCATAGTGTGGCACGCATTAAATCAAGCAAATGCGGTTCGTCCGAGCAGTGCGTGATAGCCATTACGGAAGGGGACGATATCGAAAATCAAGTCTTCGCTTCGGAAGTTGTCCGGAGATCCGAAGATGACCTGCAATGTGATTGAGCCCGTGCAGCGGGCCTCTACACCTGGTATAACTCCTTTAAAGGTAGTTTTTGTGGGCTTGATCCTTGATGGATCGATGCCCATTTTGCACATTGTATCCTGATAGAGTAGGTTAAGGATGCTTCCGCCGTCCATGAGGACTCGCGTGAGGTGGAATCCATCAATGATTAGGTCAAGGACTAGTGCAGCTGAACCGCCATGGCGGATACTGGTCGGATGATCCATGCGATCGAAGATGATCGGACAGGATGACCATGGGTTGAATTTTGGGGCGACTGTCTCTATCGCATAGATGTCCCTGAGCGTGCGTTTGCGCTCCCTCCTAGGGATATGGGTGGCGTATATCATGTTCACCGTTTTAACCTGGGGGGGACTTCTTCTGTCCCCCTGTGTTCGACCGACGGGGCTCTTCGTCATCGTTCTCACTTTGCGACCCCTTCTCTTTATCCTCGACATTTAACTTGCCGGCTTGTTTAAAGACCCAACAACTCCGGTGGGTATGATTGGCTGGTTTATCAGGGGTGCCGTGGATCTAACATGGACGATCGAGTATGCGGTCAAAGCTGGAAGAGCACGAATTGTTCCTTTTGTATGACTTCTTCTGCTGACAGGACTTGGAGCCATTGAATCTAGTGTTGACCGTCGTGTCGTCCATATTGTCACCATTGTTTCCACGTTTATGCCTGTTGTGCCGAGGCTTGCCGTTGCTATTCTTGGCTTCAGAGGTGCCAGGTTCACTTGCATTATTATTGCTACGGGCTAGCCAACTATCTTCGCCCGCGCAAAAGCGGGTCATGAGTGCCGTGAGGGCTGCCATGGACTTTAGCTTTTCCTAGTCGAGGTGTCGGGCGAGCCATTCGTCGCGGATGCTATGCTTAAAGGCCGCTAGGGCTTCGGCATCCGGACAGTCGACGATCTGCTTCTTTTTAGTTAAGAACCTAGCCCACAATTTCCTGGCTGACTCTCCGGGCTATTGGACTATGTGACTTAAGTCATCTGCATCCGGAGGTCGGACGTATGTACCTTGGAAGTTGTCATGGAAGGCGTCTTCCAGGTCCTTCCAGTTGCCAATGGAGTTTTCAGGCAGGCTGTTCAGCCAGTGCCAAGCTGGTCCCTTGAGTTTTAGTGGGAGGTATTTGATGGCATGAAGATCATCACTGCGGGCCATATGGATATGGAGAATAAAATCCTCAATCCATAACGCAGGGTCTGTTGTCCCATCATATGATTCGATATTCATGGGTTTAAACCCTTCTGGGAATTCATGCTCCATTACTTCATCGGTGAAGCAGAGGGGGTGTGCGGCGCCTCTATATCGGGCCAACTCGCGACGTAGCTCGGATGGAGTCCGTCTGTGGTTTTCGGCCCGGGCATGATTATGCTTACCACGTCCGGCTAGATAGCCGTCGTCGCGCATCAAGGCGCGCCCCCGCGATCCGTAGATCGATCTAGTCTGGCCTGCTCTATTGTCCAGGTCCTGCCGCAGGTCATATGTATATCCCCAAGCTGTTGTGTCTCTACCTTTACGGCGAGGCGGTATGGGCTGGTGTTCGACTTGAGTTGCTGATTTATCCCAGCCACATGGTGGTCGGTCAGCTGTGTTACGCGTTGAAGGTACGGGGTCCAGTGCCTCGTCGTCGAATTGAGGTAGAAGTTTACGCTTTGGGTAACTTTTGGTTGGGCACTCGATGCCGTATTTCTCGGCTACCAGGACGTTAGTCCATCTGTTGTTGAGCAGATCTTGATCAGCTTGAAGCTACTGTTGCTTCTTTTTCAGGCTCCTTGCAGTGGCAATTAGCCGGCGCTTAAAGCGCTCCTGCTCGAGAGGTTCCTCAGGCACGATAAAATCCTCGTTGCCGAGGCTCACCTCATCCTCGGAGAGCAGAAGATAATTATTGTCATCCGAGTCTTCGTTTATGGCCTGTTCATCAGGGCTAACTTGCCCATCTTCCCGTTCATCCTATTCGAAAGTTGGCTCGACGGGGTTTTCTTTGTCTTTGGCATCGTCCAGAGTATTGTTTTCTCCTGTGCCGGTATTGCTGTCTTTTCCACAGCGTGACTTAGAGCGGTGCCGCTGTTGGTCCTTTGGTTGTATCTCAGGAGGTTTATCCTCGACTGGATCTTCTTTGTCATCGCCGTTATCCTCTTTGGGTGTATCCACCATGTATACGTCATACGAAGAGGTGGCCGTCCAACGTCCGGTGAACGACGGATTTTCGGCCTGCTCCTCTCCGGCATCATCGTCCATACCGTCGTTGTCTTCGGAGCCATAGTCGAGCATGTCAGTCAAGTCCTCGACAGTGCCTATAAAGTGGGTGGTGGGTGGGACATAAAATTCCCCGCTCTCAGCCCCTAGTCCGGGCTAGGCGTAATTCGGACATTGCTCCACTGTAATGACGAGGGATCGCATCAAGTCCAGAGCCTTGCTTAAAGGCAAGGTTTGGCCAGGGAGAATAAAGTTCATGGAGCATGGCGGGGAGGGAACTCCTTGGTTGAACTCACACGATGCTGACTCCGAGGGTCCGGAGCCGGTGTCTGGGGAAGGTTCTGGCTTCAGGATGGGTGCCAGCGACACTACTCCCTTCGGCTCTCCCGTGGCGGGCTTAATGGCCGCTGACAGTCTGGCGGGCTCAGTAATCCCATCTTCGGACCTGGCGATGCGCTCTGGATCTAAGTCCAGAGCGGAGGTTGGGGTCGCGAACCCTTGGAAGATCAATTCTCCTTGGATATCAGCGACATAGTCCAGATTTCCAAAACTAATCTGGTGACCTAGGGCGTAGCTGTCAATCTGCTCTAGCTGGCCAAGCAAGTTGGCCCGCAGTACGAAGCCGCCGAATACAAAAATATGGCCGGGAAGAAAGGCCTCCTCCAGGGCCGTGTTGTTGTAGATGATGGATGGAGCCATTGAACCTCCTGGTGACAACACAACGAAACTCTCAATGAAAGCACCAATGTCGGTGTCAAAACCGGCGGATCTTGGGTAGGGGGTCCCGAACTGTGCGTCTAAGGTCGATGGTAACAGGTGACAGGGGACACGATGTTTACCCGGGTTTGGGCCCTCTTGATGGAGGTATGCTTGATTGATCTTGGTGAATATGAGGATTACAAGAGTTGATCTAACACGAGATCGTAATGGCTAAACCCTAGATGTCTAGCCTGTATGATTATGATTGGCCCTACGGACTAAACCCTCCGGTTTATATAGACACTGGAGGGGACCAAGGTTGTACAAAGTCGGATATAGAGAAAGGAATCTTCATATCCGAATGCCAAGCTTGCCATCCACGCAAAGGAGAGTCCTATCCGGACACAGGAGTCTTCTGTCTTGTATCTTCACGGTCCATCAGTCCAGCCCACGTCACATAGGCCGGATGCCCGAGGACCCCTTAATCCAGGACTCCCTCACCCTAGGCATCCTTCAAGGGCTTGGCAGGACCCTCTCCAGTGGCAATTTTGAGGGCCTCTGCAGCGGCATCCTTCCCTAGTTCTGCCACTTCCTCCAATAGTTCCAAGAGGGAAGTGAAGATCAGAAACCAAGACCAAGGATTAACAAAGTAGAGAATTCTTGAACATAACTTCAGAGAAATCTGGATTACCTGTTGGTGACTGGCGGGAAGAAACTTCACCCTCCCCGGCAGTACCTATTGCTGGCGGGCATCCCTCGTCTTCTCCTTCCATGGGGGTGGCCTCATTGCGGGCGGATCTGGCAGAGGGAGCTCTTGACAGGGATCCCCCTCCTTGGGTGTTGCTTGCAGTCGGGGCTGAAGTGGTCACTACCTGTTGCCAGACTTCTCTTTGGGAGCTCTCGCCGGTCCCCTTGGTAGGCGATAGGAGAACTTCAACATGACCACCAACAGACGCGGTCTGGCCCATGCTTTCATGCAGCGGGCTGGCCTGGGGGCTGGGCACCGGGTCGTCCTCGGCACCCTTTTCCGGTTCAACGCTCGAGACCGATCCTAGCTCCTTCGTTGTACTGGCACGTTTGGTCCATTGGGCCAAATTCTCTTCATCCGTTTCAAGACCAACATCACAAGATCAGTACAATCTCAAGGAAAAATTTATTGGAATCAAGAGAAGCAAATGATTGTTCTCACTGTGGATTGTCAAGCATGGCGTCCACACTACTGCAGGATGCTGCTAACGCGACACTACGATGAGAGACCCTTCGACAAAATTGTGTGTGATGCAATAATCGCAAGCTGTGGTGTAAAAAACCGTCAAAAAAGCTGCAAAACGTTTGTGATGGAGGATGCATCAAACACGGTTCAGAGTTTAGTTGTGTGTGCGATGCAGGGCATACGGTTCAATTCAATTTACTATTTGCCATGAGGAGGAACAAAAGAAATGGGCAGCCAGATGAAGGTGTGTGTGATATACAGCATACAGTTCACTCGGATGAACTGTTTGTGCTTAGACAACACAAAAGAACCAGTCAGCCAGATCAAGGTGTGTGCGATATAAGGCATGCGGTTCACTCGGATGAACTATTTGCGTTGAGCCAAGAGAACATAAACGGTTCAACTTAACCAGATGTGTGTGATACGCGGCAAACAGGTCTGTAATCGGAAATGTGTGCGAAGACCGATAACAACGCAGACGATTGCTGCTAACAAGCCGTGTGTGTTGTGAGCAAACGATTGCTAGTATACAATTGTGAGTGGTTGATGAAAACATCACCGACGGTTTCCATTGTTTAGTCCGTGTGCGATGTGATTTTCTTTGTCCGCACAACATCTACGCTCTGTCTACAGAGCATCAACATATATACTTAAAAAGACAACATTGCATAACCAAATTAAGCATAAAATTACACAAGTGACTACACACATAACATTTCGACACACCAAAGTAAGCAATTACAAGCATACTAAACTAGGAGAAACGAGGATCTAATCATCTACTTATTATTGCGACGACGCTTGCCATTGCTCTGTTTCTGGCTGGATCCCTAGCTGTTTTGGGGAAGGAGGCACGTCCTCCTGTCAATGATCGGCCTTTACATGTCGTAGCTCATGTACGCCTCCTTGGCCGCGTACACGGCGTGAGCTTTTTCGAGTTTCTCCATCCAGGCCGAGTGTCAGGCACGCTTGTCCTTGTTGCACGAATCCTTCATGTCTCTATAGTAGGGGTCGATGATGGCCTCGGCGAGGTGAACCAGTGAGTCCTTCTCATGCTCCCTGCTGCCCCAGATCTTGTATTTGCCCTGGATGTCGACAAGATTCTGGCAGGTGATGCCCAAATTCTCAAGCGCCTTTACATCGTTGGTGATGTCCACCGTAGCGAACATGTTGTGGGGGCTGTTGAAAAACCTGGTGAAACGCTCGCAAGGCCTTGTAGCCAGGCAGTAGTGGTAGACGAGGACATGGTGGCGCACACACATCTGGGTGATGGCAACCTTGGGACGAGACCCGACACGAGCGCGGGTGTACTCGAGGTCGAACCCGACCACCTTGTACTTCTCCTAGGCAAGCAACATCTCCATGATGTGGATGGAGTGCTCCACCCAGACCGGGTCGTTGGTGTACACCATCAAGAGGTCCATGAACCTTCTATGGGTGTCCACCACAGCACGCATGGTGAACTGCTGCTCGTCGTCGGTAGCCGCTTGGAGCGCCATTGGAGCCGCGCAGGATACCCTTGAAGAATTTCTCGTGGTGGGTGTGCTTCTTACAATGGTGGGGCGCGATCGAAAGGTTGAACAGACACAAGGGTTAAATCGGCGCTGTAATAAATGGGGGCCGGCCGACCTGTAATTGTCACGTCTTGTCACGACGTTCATGGCAGAGGATTCCAGTGCACGCTTGACAACATTGCACCGCACGTGTGGGCTGGAAGAGGCGCCAAATGTATCGCCGGTGAGCCTGTTCCCACACTACCGCGCATTTTACGGCACAAGCTTCCCACCCAACTAGTGTGGCCAAACGTCGGCTAGAATAGGGACAAATCATGGGCATTTATTGGCAAAAAGCTTTGTAAAAACGAAGTCTGTGGAATGACTTCTATCATAAGTTTACCCGTGGGTGATGAGGTCAAAGTTACACAGAAGGGTGATGATGGACACTCGAGTGCGATAATTAATTCGGCACTCTGCAGGGCACACAGTGGCAGAAACCCAACTGTGTGCAATAATGTCGAAGATCGCAGTCGACTTATCTATACAGATCGTGTGCTATGAGATCGACAAGGTAAACAGATTCAAGAATGGTTAATAAAATCTAAGACCATTGCATATTAAGGTCAAAATAGTGCTACCAATATACGAGTCTCATAAGATGCCATTTCAACGATTGTACCACAAAAGCTCGATATATTACAAGGTTCAAATTCCAGAGTTATATGGCTAAAATTCGAAAATTACAAGGTTCAAACTGATATTAGAAATGAAATTCAGCTCATCAGCTGCAAACGCTCGTGCTGATCCATTGAACATGGATATAAGAGAGGTTCAAACTAATATTACCACTTCTAAGTCTGGTTTCGAAACCTCACAATTTTGGCAACGGGGTCAGCCACTGAGAAGTCATGTATGGGGTTGACACGATGACTTCCGATTACTCTGTCATCTGAAGTTCCAAAATGAAATTCATCATTTTTGGAGCCTATTCCATTCTGCCGCAGGCGCCGGCGCTGATCAACAAACCATTCATTTCTGCGAAATAAATGTAGGGCAAACCTCATTACCTTCGGCACCCTTGCTTTGAGAAGAAAGAACCTGGCGAATATAATCTCTGGTAAGGTCCCTCGGTAGGAGTTCAAAGTAATTTCTAAGAGATGCAGATCTAGGCATTCGACGTGATTGTTATATTGTATCACATTATCCACCACTGGACCTAATCCTATTTGAAAAAGAAGAAAATGTGTTAGTGCCTGCATGCAGGTTTGAACACTACTACAGGCCTATTTTGTTTGCAGGATTTGTAAAATGCACTAACATGCCATCTTCGATCTGACATGATTAACATGGGCATTTGATTACATTCTAGAAAAATGTAGCCTTCTTCAGAAGAGGTTGGAGTGGATGAAAAGTTCCCTAAGAAAACTAGTACAGATGAATCCAAAGGAGAAATGCTTATTGATTGTAACCATATGGATCAAGCAACCAATATGGGGGGGACATGTATGTACTGAAATCCTCCAAAAGAATCCTTCAGAAATCGTAGTACATTGTCATTGTATACTTGGAAAAAGTTGTCGCAAATTGAACTCCCTTATGGTTAACATTTAACAGGAAAGGATCATCACCTCAATATATAGCTTCTCCAGGCATAGAAAGCATCTTAGGAAACTGACAACTTGCTCCAGGTTGGGGCCGATAGATTCTAGTGCCAAGACCTTCACTGTGCGCAGTTTCGGGGTCATGCTTGTCGGAATCATTTTCTGAATGACAGATGAACAAACATCTTCAAAATTAGAAATAATGTTAATTTTTAGAAGGAGAGGTAGATGGCGGCTGTTGTACCTAAACGGGTGTGGATCCAATAACAGGTTCGGAATATTTGTTAGACGAGTATCCCACCACTGCCAATTTCGGCGCAGAAATGACATTGATTCTTGTTGGACCTTCTTGATCAACTACAAGTAATCTCTCAAGTGTAGGTGTGTCCTCAATGACCATACCGTGGTACACATCTTGTGATGTCTTCCTGCTGCACCAACAACACACATAAATAGTCCGGAGAGTCATGGAGGTGCTGTGGAAGGTACTCAACCCATTGATCGCCTGAACACGAAGGTACTCGAGTGTAGTACAACCACAGAGCAGGCGTTCCATGTCACCGTTTGAGAGGCAAATGGCGACATGCTCGAGGTGCTTCAGTCATGGTAGAATAAGAGCGGGCGCGTCATTAAGGGGGATGGCAGTTCCTGAACTTGGCGACGCGCAGCATGGGCACGAGGCGGAGCGTAGACATTGGCAGCAAGCGCATATGCCCATCATCAAAAGTGAGCTCCTTGAGCTGATCTAGGGCGGGGGATCGGAACCAGTCGTCAAGCTTGGCTCGGTCCTTGCCGTTGGAACGGGACCTTCCCATTCTAAGGCCTCTGGTTGGGCCAAGGTGATTGTCGAGGATCTTGGAGAACGCATCCAAGCTTTAGCGATAGCCATGGCAGAGCTCGTGGGTGTCGATGAGGTCGAGATGCCTGGAGTTCCATAGGGGGCGCCACCACCAGGAAAGGACGGTTGTCTGTGCCCCATATTTGATTGGGAGGAGGGAGATGATGACTGTCAACATATCCTCGGGGAGGCTGCTGTTGAAGTCTAGGCCTGCTGGAGTCGCTTGCGGTTCTAGCTCACCCCGCCTCCGCTTGTTGGCAGCCCCGTTCTCCACCTCTGGAGTCTCCTTGTCAGCGACGCTTTCTGATAGAAATGGGAGTACAGGAAATATTTAGTTAAAATAGGTCAATAGAAAAGTGTATTGGTAACTAGAAGTTATTAGGTAGGAATATAGTAAGAAAAGGGATTAACAATTTGTTGCTTAAATACTACACAATTCATTTGATATTGCCAGGTAAGTCAACATGCAGATAGTTGAAAAGAAAACTTACTTTGAACTAAGTCTGGACGGATGATATCGTCGGGGAAGTTAGCATATATCTCATGACTATGCCCTTTTATGTGCAGTGCAATTCTAGTGCCAGCTTTTAGTTCATAAAATTTAGAAATTTCTTTCCAAAACCCAGTGCCAAAATAGGAGTCTCCACATTCATCAAGTCTTACAGTAGCAATGATTGTAAATCCATGGTTTTTGTGCTGTATGACATCCCTGCAGTTTTGATTTATGTAAAGGGAAAGATTGTGCACTACAGATTCTGTTGCATAGCAAGGGACACGCTGCAGAAAATGGTAGGATTGTTAAAGAAAATATGGTAACATGCAAATATGGGGCCAAATTGAAAGAACTGTATAGCAGTAGAAATCGATGGACAAAAATCTATAATTAAATAGATAGGGTAAACATGATGTCATGGAAATATGAGAGTAATCGAAAGAACAATACATCATTAATTTGCCCAATATAGAAAGAAGAGGGGGAAATCCCCTTTGACGTATATGGTGCATGTGGCACCTGTTATCCGAATGTAGTAATATTTAGAATATGTTCAGGAAAGTAGGCCATGCCAGCTGGTTTAGGGTGAGATTGAACATATCGCACGCATCCTCAAGTCATCTGGTACGGTGAGCTGGAATGTCTGGCGGAGGCCGCAAGGTCCTTATGTGTCCGCTCACTGTACAGTCTATGAACGAAAGAAAACCCTCAAATCAGCTTGAATAAAAATGAATTCACGGCGATTTCGGACGGGTGATTAAAGGAGGCAGGTAAACTGGGATAAGAGATGAGATAATATCTCATTAAATTAGCTACCTTGTTGTCCATGAGAAAGAACCCTCAGTATGGCAGATTCCCCAACCGAGCGGAGCTGGGTCGACCGCGAGCAGCGTCGAGAAAGTTGATGGCGATAGGCGGCAGCAAGCGGAAGTGGCGAAATGCGGTGGGCTTTGCCGGCAGCCTGGAGGCAATAGGTGGCGAGCTAAGTGGTTACCACCGCGATAGGCGGCTCCATATAGAGACGCGGAGGACCTTGTGCAGGTGTGAATGGGGACCAGAAGGGGTGGCAAGCGGGGTGAGGGTTTTTGTGACATGGGGATGGTGGGGGTTTTCTTTTTTCTTTTTTGAATTGGGTGGTGAGGGTTTTCTGTCTCACAGAATTTTGGAGGCGAAGATTTGCTAGAGCCAACCGTGTGTGATTGATGCAACAGGCAAAATGAAAGTCATTGCACACGGTTCCAATTTTGGGAACCGTGTGTGATTGACGTACTACCTCCGTCCTCGTTTATTTGTCCCCTTTGTAATTTTTACCAAATTTTGACCAAATATTTAACTAAGAAATGTTTATGCGTGTCACCAAAATTATATCATTGAACACTATGCTCAAATATCCATCCAGTGATATAATTTTTGCTGACCCGCACTAACATTTTGTTAGTAAACCTTTGGTCGAAATTTAACAAAAAAATACAAAGCGGACCAATAAACCAAGACGGAGGTAGATTCCATCAACTGAATTGATTGCATCCATATCCCACGGTTAGACATAAGTAAACATAGATTAAACATACTCAGACATAGATAATAAGCGTACACGTACACAAGCATAGTTCAACCATAAGTACATAGTTCAACCGTCATTAAGCATACTCAAGCGTGCGTAGTTCGATCCCACATCTCATCTCACATGCCGACATGATCCTGAAGCTTCTCCAGACACTCGGCGTACATGTCATGCGCCACCCTACGAGAATACTCCTGCTTGAAGGAGCCAATGGCCCGTCCTCTTACATGCGCCAGAACACTTAGGTACACGTCATGAAGCTTGTGGTTGCAAAATGGGCATCGATAGCCGCCGTTCCAGGTCCTAATATGCCTGTTATGCTTTCCCGCATAAAGCTCCCTCAGGATTTGCCTCTTGTACCTCCTCTGGCCATCTTCATCCTTGCTGTCCACGTCATCAGACAACACCTATACAAATAGTAAAACAAATTTGGCATCAAATCAATGTTTACATGCCGTGAAGTAGGATTAGGAATTTATGGCTCTTTATTTATACATATCCAGAGATTATGGTTTGATATTTAAGCATAGTCGTCTATGTACAGACAAATCTTGAAGAAAATAATGGCACAAACATATGTAGGTCATTCAAAATCAATTGTCAAGTCCTGGCTAGGAATTATTAGCACGAACACTAACCCTAGTCGGATTACTAGCTTGCACAGATGAAACAACTAATCACTTATCACTTGTACCATTCAAACAATCAATACACTACACAGATCTAACGAAACTTACTCAGATTTCATGGATTGGGAGTACATAACCATAGGATTTCTATTCCAAAAAGGGGGAGGCAGGAGTAACCAGAGAAACCCTATGATCCATTTGACACATAAATGGGTATAGATGACTAACCAACTGTCCGTTGTCGTCGGAGTCGTTGCCGGAGTGATCGTCAGAGTCATCGTCGGGGTCGTCACCAGAATCAGTGTGGAATTCCGCCACCGGCTGTGGAAGCTCGACGCCGTCGACGACGTCAGGGTGCAGCGATAACTCACCGGCGGTGACGCAACCTCTGTCTCCATCTCCATGCCATGCTACGGTGCTTTAGCAGCCCTGGCGTCGCCACTCCCTCCGAACGGGCGCTTCGGTGACATACTCATACACTAACGACTTTGAGGACTCAGAGCGGCGTCGAGGATGCAAGTGGAGAGAGAGGATTGTGTGTGTGGCGAGGATGGGTGGTGCAGCCACTCGGGTGCACCATTAATATGGAGTAGTGGGAGTAGTGGGAGAGAGGCGGGCAGCGGTCAAACCGATGGCTCACTTCTTGGTGAGCCTGCGCATCGGACTGCTGGCATGCCTACCAAAGTTTCACATAGCTACTCGCACGCCTCCCGATGACAATGCGCAGCAAGCAGGCCTCCGTCAATTCACACACCTACACGCACGCCTCCCGGTCTGCCTGCACGGGGGACTGCTCGCATTCGTCCCGTCAACTCACGCCTACTCGCACGACACACGGTTCGCGCGGCGGCACGTATATTGTTTTTCTATTTGGATGATTAATGTTGCGCTTTATTGCTTAACCGAAGCATGGCACGTATCCATTGTTGGTCTAACGCTCATGGTTCAAATAAACAATCCATTTGGGATATTGGATCCCAATTATTAATAATCTCCTGTTTGTAATTAGATAAAGATTACATCAAAACTGGTCTCAAATTTGACAAAAAAGTACAATGCCACTTTGTATTGGTGTCCATATGACAACACGATAAGTTTCATGAACTTCAAATAAGTTTTGGATGTACTAGAGTTTAAAAATCAAGATTCTCAATGTTTGAAATTTGTTGCACGGGGAGTAAACATGCACCCAGTGAGACACATGTGCTTTTGCAATCCATTTAGGTGCACTGTCACGTGTGCATGTAGCTCAAATTTCATTTTTGCACATTATACCCATAGAAAATCAAACAATTAATGTACTAAAATGTCTTAATGATCTCTTTTTTTTCTGAAATTAAAATGTCCCTCCTTTGGTAACATATGTTCACCGCGGGATAATTAACTTAACATGCATCGTAGTTGCGGTGGATTAGCGGTGTGTGTGTGTGTGGGTGTGTGCGTTTGGGGGGTGGCAGGTGGCTCGCAGTACACTACGAGTTGTGAGCCACCGTGTGGGTTGGCCGTTTTGTTAGGCAGCCCGGTGCCACATCAGAGTTGTGAATTCATTATTTAAAACATTACACAAACCTTTCAGACATACATGTTTTGGGCACATGCAGTCGATGGTTGTCCTACACGACACTCGATACTCACGTGTGATGCTTTCTGTGGGCCCGCGAGGTCGTCGTCCATCACTTTGACGAACAGCCGGCAGTGAGGTTAATTTGACCAGCAAGGTAGAATCTTTTTTGTTTGTGTTATGGTGGTATATAGTACGCGTCGAAGAGGTGGGAGGGGACTAGCATATATACTATACGTACGCGTCCGTGAACAAGTACACCTCACTCAGTGTCGGGACTTTTCGGTTTTTGACGCACGTGCCACATCAAAATTGTGAATTGGCTATTCAAACATCAGACAACACTTCTTTGGGCCACATGCATGCACGCGGTGGTTATCCTAGCAAGGACACTCACGTGTGATGCTTCCATCTATGGGCCCACGAGGCCATCGTCGATGCATGCATGCATCACTTTGACCTACATCGGGAGAGGTTAATTAATTTCACCATCGATGTGAATTTTTTTTGGTTGTACGTATTACGGTAGGAGCATATAGTATGCGTCGAAGAGGGGGGAAGGGGACCATCATATGCAGTACGCTTCATGAACCTCACTCTGTGTGGGTGCATGGTTTACGGTTTTTGAGGCATGTGGCACATCAAAGTTGTGCATTTTGGGTACTCAACATATATATGTTTGGCCCACATGCAAGCGATGGTGGTTGTCCTCTTGCACCCACTTAAGCGGTTATCAGCGATATCGATGCTTTCCATCTGTGGGCCTGCTTGGTACATCACTACTTTTTGCGTGGCAACAACTTAGGAGGGGATTTTTTTGCTTGTAATACGGTATATATATATAGGTCATGCTCTGGGATGACATGCATGATACAGTTTGAGCACACACATGTGCATGTGTACGCATGAATCCCTCCCATCGAGTCGAAGTGGCTAGTACAACGACACGTCATGAACCGATCTCGCTCTGTGTGGGGAGTGTACGATTTTCGATGCACGCGCCACATCAATGTTGTGAAATAGTATCCAAACATGCATGCATGCATCGCCTCCATACATATGCATGTACTGGTTGCCTTCAAACGGTACACTCCCTCGTGTGGTTATCGGTGACAAGCTTGACCGACAACAAGATAGGTTACCATGGCAGATTCTTCATTTGGTTCGTGTTATCGTAGTATAGGTCATTGTGAGATTCAGACCCAATTAAGTTTTAGCGCATATACTATGCACGCATGCATGCATGAATCCCCGTCGTTGGCTTGAAGTGTGGTGTAACATACATATGCATCATCAACCTAACCCTCACTCCGTGTGGGTATTTCTAGTTTGAAATCACGGTGCCACATCAAAGTTGTTCCATTGTGTACTAAAAAACACACCTCTCCATACATATGTTTGGGCCACACGCATGCAGTGGTTGTCTTCAGGGACTAGCTACTTGCATAATTATTGGCGAGCTAGCCCATCTTCGGGGTCGCATGGACAACCATCACTCTGACCAATAACAAGAGAGAGATTGTATGACCAAGGTGGATTATTCTAGGTCCATTTTATGATCCATCTTGGTGAGATATGCCTCTCTGGCCCACCGACTGAAAGTGTGTGGGGGGCTGCTACTTCACACTTTGCTAGGTGAACCTCGGTTGGGAGGGGCATGCATTCATAGCTTAGGATTCCCTTCGTGCTGACACGAGGGGGTCTACTAGCTACTTCGCACTTTGCTAGGTGAACCACGGTTGGGGGGCATGCATTCATAGCTTAGGATTCCCTTCGTGCCAACATGAGGGAGGGGGCTGCTAGCAACTTTGCACTTTGCTAGGTGAACCTCGGTTAGGGGGGAGGGTGAGGGAGTCCTCGACTAAGGGGTCCTCGGGCGTCCGGCCTGTTAGCCATGGGTCGGACTGATGGGCTACGAAGATACGAAGGCCGAAGACTGCACCCGTGTCCGGATAGGACTCTCCTTGGCGTGGAAGGCAATCTTGGCGATCAAATGTGTGGATTCCTTTCTTTGTAACCGACCTTGTGTAACCCTAGATCCTCCCGGTGTCTATATAAACCGGAGGACTTAGTCCGGAGGGGATATATTCATTACCATAGTCATACAGGCTAGACTTCTAGGGTTTATCCATCTCGATCTCATGGTAGATCAACTCTTGTAATACTCATAGCCATCAAGATCAATCAAGCATGAAGTAGGGTATTACCTCCATAGAGAGGGCCCGAACCTGGGTAAACGTTGTGTCCCCTGTCTCCTGTTACCATTGACCTTAGACGCACTGTTCGGGACCCCCTACCCGAGATCCTCTGGTTTTGACACCGACATTGGTGCTTTCATTGAGAGTTCCACGGTGTCGTCCCCAAAAGGTTTGATGGCCCGTTCAATCGTCAATGATGATGTTGTCCAAGGAGAAACCTTCCTCCCCGGACAGATCTTCGTGTTTGACAGCTTCGCACTGCGGGCCAACTCGCTTGGCCATCTGGAGCAGATCGATAGCTACGCCCCTGGCCATCAGGTCAGATTCAGAAGCTTGAACTACGTCGCGGACATCCGTGGAGACTTGATCTTCGACTGATTTGAGGCCGCGACGACCGCTACTTGTCACCTCGATGAACATGACTTAAATATGTCATCGGAGCGCGTCCAGGAGATAGCTTCTGTAACTGCTCTAGCTCTAGATCCGGAGCAGACCGTGCCATCCGAGGACGGGAAGCTCAGCCCCGCCATGGAGGCTATAGATTCCGCAGCGTTGGAGCCGCACATAGACTTAACCTCACATGATATCTGTGTCACCGGAACTCCGGACTCGTCTTCGGCTATAAGTTCCGAACCATGTGAGTCCGCGGACGCCGAACTTGATCGATTATCGATCTTCGAATTCAGCGTCGCAGACATCTTCCAGCATTCGTCCTTGGGCGATGTGCTAAATTCATTAAGAAATCTATCCTTGGCGGGGGACTCACAGCCGAATTATGTCCGGTTTGAACTGGAGGCTGATGATGGGGGTGAATTTCACTTCCCACCCGCCACCCACCTCATAGCCACTATCGAGGACTTAACCGACATGCTTGACTATGACTCCGAAGACATCGACGGTATGGACGATGATGCCGGAGAAGAGGAGGCCCAAAACTCGCCGTTCACTGGACGATGGACGGCCACTTCCTCATATGACGTATACATGGTGGATGCACCAAAAGATAATAGCGACGACAAGGAGAACCCAGCGAAGGATCACCCTCCTAAAACACAACCAAAGCATCGTCGTCAGCGGCGCTGCTCTAAATTGCGCCGCAGCAAAGACAGCGACACCGGCACAGGAGATGATAACACTCCGGATGGTGCCGAAGTCACAGAAGACCCCGACGAACAAAACGCCGAACAAGATAATCGGGAAGATGGGCAAGTTAGCCCAGATGAACAGGCCATAGAAGAAGACTCGGAGGACGATAGTTATCATCCGTCCTCCGAGGAGGAGGTGAGCCTCGGCAACGAAGATTTCATCATGCCTGAGGAACCCCTTGAGCAGGAGCGCTTTAAGCTTCAGCTAATAGCCACTGCGAGGAGCCTGAAAAAGAAGCAGCAGCAGCTTCAAGCTGATCAAGACCTACTCAATGATAGATGGACCGACGTCCTGGCAGCCGAGGAATACGGCCTCAAGCGCCCAGCCAAAAGTTAGCCGAAGCGCAAATTGCTACCTCTGACGAGGCGATAGCACCCGCACCAGCATCGTGCAATGCGGCGGACCGGCCACCGCGCAGTCGGGATAAAACGGCGACTCGAGCCAAAAACCAGTCTGTCCCACCCCGCCATAAAGGCAGGGATAAGATAGCTCGGGGTTATACATATGACCTTCGTCAAGACCTGGATAGTAGAGCAGGACATACAAGATCGATCTACGGATCGCGAGGGCGTGCCCCGACACGCGAGGACGGCTATCTATTCGGACGCGACAAACCTAGTCACGCCCGGGCTGAACACCGCAGAGGGACTCCATCGGAGCTACGTCGCGATGCATCCCGATTTAGAGGTGCCGCACACCCTATTTGCTTCACTGACGAAGTAATGGATCATGAATTCTCAGAAGGGTTCAAACCCGTAAACATCGAATCATACGATGGAACAACCGATCCCGCGGTATGGATCGAGGATTTATTCTCCACATCCACATGGCCCGCGGGGATGATCTTCACGCCATCAAATACCTCCCACTAAAACTCAAAGGGCCAGCTCGGCACCGGCTAAACAGTCTGCCTGAAAATTCTATTGGCATCTGGGAGGACTTGGAAGAAGCTTTCCTTGATAACTTCCAAGGTACATATGTCCGGCCACCAGATGCCGTTGACTTAAGTCACATGGTCCAATAGCCTGGAGAATCAGCCAGGAAATTCTGTACTAGGTTCCTAACTAAAAAGAACCAGATCGTCGACTGTCCAGATGCCAAAGCCCTAGCGGCCTTTAAACATAGCATCCGTGACGAATGGCTCGCCCGCCACCTCGGCCAGGGAAAGCAAAAATCCATGGCAGCCCTCACGGCACTCATGACCCGCTTCTGTGCGGGTGAGGATAGTTGGCTGGCCCGTAGCAAAAACACAGAAAGTGAAATAGGCACCTCCGAGGGCAAAAATAGCAACAACAAGCTCTGACGCAACAGACACAAACGCCGAAGCAATGGCGACAACACCAATGACACAACAGTCAACGCCGGGTTCAGTGGCTCCAAGTCCAGCCAGTGGAAGAAGCCATATAAAAGAAACAATTAGGGACCATCTAGCTTGGACCGCATACTTGATCGTCCGTGCCAAATCCACGGCACCCCGGACAAACCTGCCAATCATACCAACAGAGATTGCTGGGGTTTTAAGCAGGCCAGAAAATTAAACGCCGAAAAAAAGGAGAAGGGATCGCAAAGCAAGGACGATGACGAGGAGCCCAGGCAGCCGAACACAGAGGGACAAAAGAAGTTCCCCCCTCAGGTCAAAACGGTGAACATGGTATATGCCACACACATCCCTAAGAGGGAGCGCAAGCGCGCGCTCATGGACGTCTATGCGATAGAGCCAGTCGCCCCAAAATTCAATCCATGGTCATCATGCCCAATCACCTTTGATCGCCGGGATCATCCGACCAGTATCCGTCATGGTGGCTCAACCGCACTGGTCCTTGACCCAATCATTGATGGATTCCACCTAACGAGAGTCCTCATGGAAGGTGGAAGTAGCCTCAGTCTGCTCTATCAGGATACAGTGCGCAAAATGGGCATTGACCCGTCACGGATCAAGCCCACAAAAAACATTTAAAGGAGTAATACCAGGTGTAGAGGCTTGCTGTACGGGCTCAATTACGCTAGAGGTTGTCTTCGGATCCCCGGACAACTTCCGAAGCAAAGAGTTAATCTTTGATATCGTACCCTTTCACAGCGGCTATCACGCACTGCTCGGACGAACCGCATTTGCTCGATTCAATGCGGTGCCTCATTATGCTTACCTCAAGCTCAAGATGCCCGGGCCACGCGGCATTATAACAGCTAACGGCAATACGGAACGTTCCCTGCGTATCGAGGAACACACCGCGGCCTTAGCAGCAGAAGTACAGAGCGACCTTTTGAAGCAGAACCTTAATTCGGCGCCCAAGCTCCCGGACACTGTCTAAAGGGTCTGGACCATTATGCGGCATGACAGCTTGGCTCATCAAGAGCTCGACTAGTAATTCGGCCTCCGTCCCAACCCCAATCAAGTGAAGGCATTCGTACCGCGCGTACATAACTACGCACTCAAAATGCCATGGGCATAAACGGAGGCATACCTACCTTGTGATCCATAGTACGGCTTGACCGCTCCCGGACACATATACTTTCACTGTTTATCTTTCCCTTTTCAGGTCTCTTTTCCACAGGTTTTCCCTGATGGCCTGATCACCGGTCCTATCAAAGGACAAACACACCAAGATGACAAGAAGCACAAGCGTACAGGGGAATTTCTAGGTGTTTTCTCTAATGATCACTCTACCTGTTTTCAAGACCCACACGCAGCTCTCCCTTGGTCATGGCATGTCAAATAGCCCGTTGCTTATTGCACTATTTGTATCAATGCGCTTTGATGTATTAATAAAATTGCAATGAAAACAGTTCGCGGCCCAAATTCTGCTGCCCTAGCTCATTACCTTTGCTCCTTTTCTATTTTCCTTTATTTTCTGTTAATAACCTTATCAAGTAGCACTCGTACTCTTTCGTACATTCCCATTTTCCAGGGGCTTCATAGCGCCCCACACTACGGCAACAAAGTCCGAACACTTTTTTATAGTACAGTTCGGCACCCCGAATTTAGCATTATATGCATTGGCTCCGAATCATGTCTTTGGTCAATAGTTGGGTTGCCCGGCTCCTGTGCTTGCTACCTTATGTTCCGCTATATCGGCTAAGGTAGTAAAGATAGAACTACTGCGATTGTGCCCTAGTTCATCCGGATGAGCACCTCAGTAGAGAAAGCCGAAAACTGACTGTCATGACGCGACGAGAGTCGGTCAGCTCTTCGGAGGTCTCAAATCGTTGGAGATTTTTTCTGCATTACGCGAGGGATCGGTACTTACCCCGATCAGGTGTTTACAGCATCCTAGTTCAGATACTAGGGGTTGCGCCTATATTTTTATTGTCAAATTCCTATGGCTAAGTGTGGGTGTTCAAGCCGTATAGTCTGATTGCCTAGTTCGTTGCGCTAAACACCTCCTTCAAGGACCAAATAATTGGATCAAGAGTGTTTAGATTCCATCCCGAAAACCCCCGTACTACCTACATGGGGGCAGAAGCCGACGATTGGCCAACCCTCAGATTTTGTACCACACGGCCGCACAGGAGGTAATTTTTTTATAAAAACAAAACATGATATTACATAAACAACTTTGTTTATCATACAAGGCCGAGACAAAATATGAATGTATTCATTCAAAGATCACATCTTTCACGCACTGCTCCGCAACAATGCGAGACCCCTCCAGGACGTCTCCAAAATATCGCTCGAGTGTGCGGTGCTCCTTGCCCTCAGGTGGCCCCTCAGTCGCTAGCTTGACGGCGTCCATCTTCGCCCACCACACCTTGACATAGGCGAAGGCCAAACGCGTGCCCTCGATGCAGACCGACCGCTTGATGACGTCCAGCCGAGGACAGGCATTCACCAGCCGCTTCATGAGCCCGAAGTAGCTGCAAGGTATAGCTTCGGCAGGCCACAGTAGGATTATCAAATCCTTCATGGCTAGTTCGGCCACCATATGCAGCTCGACCAGCTGTTTCAGCTGATCGATGAAAGGCACTGGATGCTCTGGTGCAAGGTACTGCGACCAGAACAGCTTATCCATCGAGCTCCCTTCTTCGGCTCAGAAGAACTCCGCAGTGTCTGACACGCTGTGCGGCAGGACCACAAACGCCCCTGGGGAACTCTGAAGTCAGGTTAGTAAGAAATACTTCTTATTTGCATACTTGCTTTGCATACTAAACGCCTTACCCGCCGCGATCTTCTTGGCCTCCTGGATCTCCTAGAGGGCGCCCTGGGCATCAACCCGGGCCTCTTCCGCACTTTGGCGAGCCTTGGCGAGTTCGGTCTCTCGAGCTGAAATATCACCCTCCAAGGCTTCGCACTTTTTCACCGCGTCCTAGAGTTCTTGCTGGACCTCGTTGAGCCTGGCCTTAAGTTTTTTGCGGGCGGCTTGCTCCTTGGCAGCTTTCTTCTCGGCTTCGGCCAGGGCCTTTTTCATGTCCTCGACCTCGGTAGTCGCTCGTACATAAGTCATGACATTACAGTCAGTAAACATCATTTATTCTTTCTGAATATATTGCGAGTCATCGCATACCTTGCTGCTCTTCCAACTGCATCCTCGCTTGGCCGAGCTCTCCCTCGGCCCGCTCTAGCCTCTGCTTTAGTCCAGAGACTTCGGCAGTGTGTGAGGTCGCGGCCAGCAACGAAGCCTACTTATTCATATAAGACACATTTCGTTAGTTCCCTGTGAAAATTATTTGATCCCCTGTCCGGCTTTTCTTTCCGAACACCGGATAGTGTCTCAGGGGCTGCTGCCTATAATGGGATTTTCTCTTTTTGCGTTGCTTACCTCAAAACCTGTCAGCAGGCCGCTGCAGGCTTCGGTCAGTCTGCTTTTGACGGACTGAACCTTCTCAATCACCGTACCCATAGGGATACGGTGTTCATCCACAATGGAAGCGCCTCGTAGCGCTTCCAGCATATTGTCCAATGCCTCTGGTTGGACAGAGGACACCGGCGGGATGGGCATGCCTCCTTCTTTCGAGGAAGGCTGCTTGCCGGACTCTGGAGCCTTGTGTGCCTCCAGAGCCGTATTTGGTTGGGGCCGAATTGAACCTGGCTCCCGTCATCAGTCCCCATGGGGATCTGTTCCCCCATGTGTCTGGCGGCTGAGGTCTCGCCCTCTGTCGCGGCCCTGACGACCTCCGGAACCTCTACCTGGCCAGGAAGGGTCCTTCGGGACGACACCTCGGCATAGCCCTTGGCCGGGGGAGAGTGAGCGGCCGGCGGCGACTCGCTGGCCATCGCCTTTGAATCCAGTGAACCTCCCGATGAGGTTTGCGGGGAGCTGTCGCGGTCCGGACTGCAAGAGCATAATTAGCCATGTTAATACAATAAAGAGGAAGGGTCGGATACACGGGTGAGTACGAGTCTGTCAGTACTTACGACGCAGCTAGGGGCTTGCTCCGCGAGGATCGCTCCGGACTGCTATCGATGTCCCATGCGGTTTTATCCGCGAGGGAGCCTTTCCCCTTCTTGGGCACCTCCACCTCCGGATTTGTGGAGGCCGCCCTCTTCTTCCTGCCCCCATCAGGGGGAGGGTTGCTTTCCTCCTCCTCCTCATCGTCGTCTTCGGCGGCGTAGGAGTGAGTCTTGTCTTCGGACATCACGTCCAACGTGCCCTTGCGACGGAGGCCACCCCGGCCCCCCTTGGCCTTCTTCTTGGCCTTCTCCTCCGGCGGCTGATAGGGCGCCGGGACCAGCATCTTCTCTAGGAGCGGGATGACTGGCTCTTTGGTTAGCGGAGCCAAACTGTGAATTCGCTTCGCTTTCTCCATCCATTCCTGAAACGGTAGATTAACTAAGCTCAGTTACCCTCATTGGACAAACAAGTAGAGGGTACGCCTTAAGATGTGAGGGACTTACCGCGCTGGTATGGTGGGCGAGATCGTGCCCACGATCCTAGTCTATGGCCGGTGGCTTCTCGTCGCCTTTGAAGAGCAGCTTCCAGGTGTCTTCGTGAGTGGTGCCGAAGAGCCTCACCAGGGTCTGGTGCTTCTCCGGATCAAACTCCCATAGAGGGGAAGTTCGGCTTTGGCAGGGGAGGATCTGGTGAACCAGCATAATCTGGATCATGTTGACGAGCTTGATGTTCTTGTTCACCATGCTTTGGATGCGCGTTTGCAGCGCCATCAGCTCGTCCGACGAAGACCAATTTGGGTCCTTCTCCATCCAGGAAGTCAGCCGCATTGGGGACCCGGACTAAATTCAGGGGCGGCGGCCCAAGTAGCACCGCGGGGCTCTGTGATATAAAACCACAGCTTCTGCCACTCCTTGACAGTTTCCACGAACCAACCTTGGGGCCATGTGACGTTGAGAATCTTGCTCACCATGGCTCCCCCGCACTCCATGTGTTGGCCATCCACCACCTTCGGCTTCACGTTGAAGATTTTGAGCCATAATCCAAAGTGGGGCTGGATGCGGAGGAAAGCCTCACACACGACAATAAACGCCGAGATGTTGAGGAAGGAGTTCGGGGCTAGATCATGGAAATCTATCTCGTAGTAGAACATCAGTCCGCGGACGGGTGGAGTGGAAACCCTAGCCCGCGGACAAAATGAGGGAGGAACACCACCCTCTCTTTGGGCTCCGGTATGGGGACGACTTGTCCCTTGGCTGGAAGACGATGGGTGATCTCCTTCGCCAGATACTCGGCCTCCCGAGGCTCGGCGACGTCCTTCGCCGTGACGGAAGAGGCCATCCACTTGCCTTGACCTCCGGATCCGGACATGGTTGAGAGCTTGCGTGGAGTGGAAAGCACGAGAACTCGGGCGCTGGAGCTTGAGAATGGAAGGGCAGAGGATGAAAGAAGGCGTGGGTGAAGAAGGAGAGTCCTTATCCCCTTATAAAGGCAGTGAATATCGAACGCCTCCCCACTTGCCTTAAAACTCGCCTATTCCCAAGGGTTGTATAAACGGCATGGTTGGGTTACCCACCCCCGTATTGATGAGAATCCCGCAATAAGGGGACACGATCTCTTCTTTGACAAGACGTGCCAATGGCAACCGCATCTCGAAACGCGGAGCAGCTGACGAAAACGGTTCAAAATTATGACTGGGCGGACGTGATGTCATGTTGCAAAAAGTTGTCAGCGGATTGGACTCGTGGAATATTATATTCTCTGCGGTTGTGTGTGGTGTGTGTGTGTTACAGGTCCATACACGATCATTATGTCCGAAGACTATCTTGGAGTTCGGAAGGAGGAACCCGCCTTGCAATGCCGAAGACAAATCTGCGCGCCGGATACCTCATCATTGAAGCCCGGTTCAGGGGCTACTGAGGGAGTACTAGACTAAGGGGTCCTCGGGCGTCCGGCCTATTAGCCATGGGCCGGACTGATGGGCTACGAAGATACGAAGACCGAAGACTGCACCCGTGTCCGGATAGGACTCCCCTTGGTGTGGAAGGCAAGCTTGGCGATCAAATGAGTAGATTCCTTTCTTTGTAACCGACCTTGTACAACCCTAGATCCTCCCGGTGTCTATATAAACCGGAGGACTTAGTCCGGAGGGGATATATTCATTACCATAGTCATACAGGCTAGACTTCTAGGGTTTAGCCATCTCGATCTCGTGGTAGATCAATTCTTGTAATACTCATATCCATCAAGATCAATCAAGCAGGAAGTAGGGTATTACCTCCATAGAGAGGGACCGAACCTGGGTAAACATTGTGTCCCCTGTCTCCTGTTACCATCGACCTTAGACGCACAGTTCGGGACCCCCTACCCGAGATCCACCAGTTATGACACCGACAGAGGGGGCATGCATTCATAGCTTAGGATTCCCTTCGTGCCGACACAAGGGAGGGGGCTGCTAGCTACTTCGCACTTTGCTAGGTGAACCTCGATTGGGGGGAGGGGCATGCATTCATAGCTTAGGATTCCCTTCATGCCGACACAAGGGGGGTGGGGGCAAGCAATACCATGCGCTTTGCGAGATAGGTGCCACATCGAAGTTGCATTTGGTATTTGAAAATCAAACCACCCTTTTCATACATAAATTTGGTCCACATGCAAGTGTGTTCGTGATCCGACCCTCTCCCGCGTCATTTTTCGCCAAATTTATGGACATTAGACAAGTTGGATGACGCAACAGACACGGTTCACTCAAACTAAGCGTGTGCATTATCTCCACGAGGCTTCCCCTCTCAAAGATATCGACCCGCCTGCAGCTTTTTTCTGTTTGATAACACACGGTTATTGTGTTTCAACCATGTGTGATGTTTCTTGTTCCCAATCCCACCTGCATCCCTCGAAAATATCTGCCCGCCTCGAGGGTTTTTCTGTTTCATAACACACGGTTGTTATCTCCATACCGTGTGTGATGCACCATCATCAAAATTTTCAATAGCCCTGACATTTCAGTCCCGCGTAGTAAAATTTTCAGTACCCGCATCATTTCCTCAAGCACCCCCCCCTCCACACACACACACACACACCCTCGCTCGAAACCCTATCAAGGTCCCCACCGCCACTGCCGCAAGGCCTCCATTGTCAACATCTGCCAGTTTGCCCGTGCAGCTTACCCACCGATCTCCATACCGAGGCCGACATGAGTTTCTTAGATGAGCCTGCCAAACGCCCCCTTTTCAACATATCCCCATCCCCATCCCCATCCCCCACTCCAGAGCGTCGCATCCTAAGCCCGGCTACGCTTCCTGTGGAGCTCGAGGAGCGACTGACCCAAAAGAGGTGTATCGCGGTCTCTTCGCCCGACATTGCCGAGGGAGCTGACGACCATTACTGGCGGCAGGCACTCAAGCAGCGGGCTAGAGTATGCGGGTATGTCTCGGACGCCAGCTACGACATCGAGGTCATTGACAATGACGTCTTGAGGTGGGCTATGTCACTGGTTAAGTGGCCCACCCCCAACCCCTCGGGTACAACTGCCGTCGATCTCATCCATGGCCCCGCCGCTGATCTCCTCTAGATCGTTGTCAACAATTTGCCATCCTACATTGCCATCGAGCCCCTTTTGTCATTTCTGAAGGACACGTTCTGCGACGTTGGCTTGGGATCCACAGCTTCCAAGTCAGACCTCATCGACGGTGACCACGAGGAGGGCACCTCTCCGGCTCTTCCAAGGGGAAAGAGCTCATCTTCTCTTCCAAGGGGAAAGCGCCCGTCTACATCAGGGAGGGCACCCTACAGTCGTGCTCTTCCAAGGGGAAGGAGCCCATATGTGACAACATGGATCGCATCAAGGGTCCGTGCTTTTCCCACGGGAACGAGCCCATCTGTGACAAGTGAGGAAACCCATGATTTGTTTTACCATGCCTATTCACAGGGGGAAACCCAAGATTTGTTTTGTCGAGTTCCTTTTGTATTGTAGTAAGAATATGTCTAGTTTTAATTGCTATATCTGGTTGTTTGCAGTATGCCTTGTTTATTTTAGTTGTTCACAATGTGATGCTCTATATGTGCAATTATTTACTGTGCAGTACATTTCATCAATCCAATTTTAAACATACCGATAGGAATGCATATATTTGCTTGTTGTTAAGCATGTTATAGCTAGCATATGCCTCTTTTAAAGTTTTTTGATTGTTCAGTTGTTTGTAGTTAGCATATGTCCAGTTTCAAATGCTATCTTTGGTTGTTCGTAGTATGCCTTGTTTATTCCAGTTATTCACAATGTGATGTTCTATATGTGCAAGTATGAATTGTGCAGTTCAATTTCATCAGTACCAGTTTCAACAATACCACTATGAATGACTACATTTGGTTGCTGCATCTTCTAGTTAACACGCATTTCCATTTTTATTTAACAATAACCAGTGTACTTAGACCGGCACAATACCAGTTTGAATGATTATGTTTGCTTGTTGTTAAATGTTAGGCCGGTTGCAGTTAACACACCTTTCCACTTGTATTGCTTTACTAGCGTGCTTAAACCTGCACACTGAAGCTATCTTTTGGAGATTATTTTGTCTGCCATGGATAATTTTGGTTGATGTTTAGCCTATTGTTCTTAACATGCTTCTCGATGTACCTACACAGGACAATTTTGGGAGCGACTGATGTTTTCCATCGAGGTGCTCACTGTTCAGGATATCGTTAGCTGGTACCATATAGGCCGGGGGCTGATAAGGGACTAATCGGTGAATCAGACTTTTAACTGAATATATCTGCAACCCATTTATCGTTAGGTAACTAGGGCCATATGTAATATATCTGGGGCTACATAGCAACATGCACTTTACTTAATGTCTAAATATGCAATCCTAGGCTACATAGCAACAAGGAAGAGTGTTACATTAATGTTCTGATGATGTCTAGATATACGTAGAAGAGCAGTAACAACAACAAGAAGAACACATCCATGTTTGGATACTCAACTTAGCTAGAGGTTAGAGTTAGTTTCTAGCTCATGACTAACCCTGAACTAACTCCATCCAAAGAGTTGTTTGGATGGCAGGGTTCGATTGACAATAAATGCACTAGGAGAACTAGCTCCAGTTAGCACCTCTTGGGTTGGATAGTTTTTTGGGTGGGTTATAGATGCAACTTGCTCAAACTAGCCCTCATGTTTACATATACTTTAGGGCTATTTGAGGTCGAACTAGCTCAAACTAACTGTAACCCATGGATACAGCACTAGTTAATCAGCCGATAATTTGTAAGAATGCAATAAACTCCTTCCGGCCCATAATATGAATGTTAATTCATCTAATATGTGAGTATATTGGATGTTATAAGATATTATAAAAGAGTGTTGCACTACATCATTGTGCAATTGCTGTTTAGCTTCTAATATTAGCTTGGTGCTTTTAGGTACATATGTCATTGCTAAAGATCTGCGCTTCGACCCTTTCTGCGTATGGGGCAATGAGATATCGATGAACTAGCATCAAGTGAGGAAGCTGATAAAGATTGCTAGTAAAATGGGTCCAAAGATGGCAATTAAACTATTTGTTTACACTTTATCCAAGAAAACAATGAACTGCAGGATGGTAAGTAAGAACTCTACAGCCTTCTTTTTACTGCCCATAATGAGTTGTGTTAGATGACAATGTCTGAATCTTTTTCCTTTGCAGTGGTTGCCAAAGCAGTTTACTCAAGATTACCCCTCGAACTACATGATTGGTGGGCATGCAAAGGTTAAAGTATTTCTACCAGAACACGATGATTATCTAGATGTTTTCATGAAGACCGTAAAGGATGGGCGGTCGGCCATCACAAGGGGTTGGACTAGAGTCGTGCGTTCCTTCTGCATGGAGGAGAGCACAATATGGGCATTCCGCTTCACCTTGTTCAGCAACCAGAATGTATTTCGCCTCTTTCTTTACCGTCTTTAATAGTACAAGTCAACTGTGGTTCATCATTCTTTATTTGGTTCTTATGTAATTCTTGAACATATGTACCTATGAATCGAATAATGCATTGGTTGTTTGAACCTGATGGATATGAATAAAGCTCTAGCATACATTCAAATTCAAACCGGGTACAATTTGGCATAGCGGCAATTAAATTACGGTGAAATTACGCTCTCCAGGTCATTACGGCACACACAGTTGGTAAAACACAAACGTTTGCGATATACACCATAATCCGAGATGGTTCACAGAGAGGAAACGTGTGCAAGCATGCACATAGTTGCCGTTTGCAAAGCGTGTGCGATGTCAGACAATATCACAAACGGTGCGGGCAAACTAAATGTTTGTGGTAGTTGCCTTATCGTACACGATTCGCAACCATGAACCGTTTCTAATGAAGTATGCATCGTAGACGTCGCACCATAGAATAGCGTGTGCGATAGTTGTCGTGTACGACAATGTTACGACGGTCTGACATTTCGTAATCCTATTTGACACTCATATAACGATTAGCTAATCTTCTTAATTAGTTATCACATACGGTTTGGGACAAGCGAATGTGTGTGATTGTTTGCTTATCATACACGTTCTAATAATAGTGAACCGTTTGTGATGGGTCGCGCATCGTAAACGTAGCACCACATAATACCGACTGTGATGGCAATGCAAGCACAAACGAGTAGGAGTACTGTATATGCATCTTGGCTCCCTATCCTCGACGGTTTCTGGGTCGTGTGGGAAGGACCCCCCTATTGCCCACACTCACTTGGTGACGGTTCCAAATGGCATCGTGGAAAGAGGTTAAAAACCGTTTGTATAGCACCAGCGCGTACCAGTGCCATCTCATATACAAGAGGTGGGGTGATTCCCTGGCCCTCTTAAGTGGTGGGGGAGTCTTGCTCGCTGACGGTGTTGGGCTCGATGGTGGCATGGGGTCGACACCCTTCACCACCCACTGCAGGGGAGGCAAGGACGGGACAAGGTGGGCCGAGTGGCGACGCACCACGTCCTCCTTGGTGTTTTTGGTGGTTGTCTTCTTCACCTTGGGCCCAGCCCGAGACGAAGAAGGCACCACTAGATCTTTGCTCCCTCTCTTGCAGAGCCGACGTTTCTACTCTAGGGCTTGAGGGCCTGCTTCAAGCCCTTCCTCCTCTTCAGGCGATGCGGCCTCCTCCCCGGCAGCCTCGGCCCTGGCAACTCCAGTCCTGGCAGCCGCCGCCCCTAGCACCTCAAGCGTGGCAATCTCTTCATCGACCCACTCCTCTTCTGAGGAGTTACCTTCATCGCTGTCACCAGTTGTCGCGACAACCTTGATACTTCAAGCCTCCTCAATCCTGCTATGGATGTACTTCTGCTCGTCTTTTGTGGTACCTTTGGTGAAGTCGGTCTCCTTCCCGGTGGCTCTCTCCACCAAGCTTGAGGCCTAGCTCATCTTATCCTCCAAGCTGGGCAGTCCCTAGTCTGATTTGACTGCGTTGGCATTGAAGTCTGGCATCCACTTGAGGCTTTGGTCCAAAACAGAATTGATGTGCAATTGAATAAACCTTGCCGACAAGTGAAAAGTGTCGGCCTTGTGGAAGAGCTACTACACAGCCAGGCATGACTCATGACCATCAGATTGTTGGCAACACCAGGATACAGCCGTATCTAGTCCGTGGTGTTCTTGTACTCCCAAGTGAAGCGATCCCGCTGCAGAAGTGCGGCAATGCGACGCCGGAGGAAATCAGCACCAGCCTGCTCGATGGTGAGCCCCGTAGCCTTGAGACGGGCGACCCTGTTCAACGCTGTGTGGAACCGCTCATCGGTTTCCCTCGGATCACTCCAATCCTTGTTGCACACCACACACTTGGTCCACGGCTGAAAGAACGAGGGGGCTTTCGGGTCCTTGATCCAGCACCAATCTCCTCTCCACTCCTCCCACGTATCATGTAGCTGCCCTCCAAGGTAATCCCAATCTTCTCTCCTCCCTCGCGGAATCCATGATATGTTTCCCGAAAGGGATTTATCCTCAATGCGGGGGATGTAGAAGTGGTGGAATAGTTCCACATTGGGGGCGACTCCAATGAAATTCTCACATAAATGGGCAAACACTGTCATGCACCTCATTGCGTTGGGCGTGAAATCCAGCAAGCGAAACCCAAAGGAGTACATCATGGCACTGAAGAAATCGGAGAAGGGAGGGGAAAGCCCGCAATAAAAATAAGCACAGAAGAATGGATATGAGTCATTCGGAACCTTAGATCCATCAGGGATGACAACTGGTTCTCCATGGCTCTTGGTTCGCCTCCCCCACATGTACGCGTATCTTTGGATCAAGGAGGGCCCGTCCAAATTTGATGGCGAGAAAACCACATTCTCCTGTCGTGTTGGACCAGAGCTTCCGCTTCTTTCTTCTTCTCTTCGTCCCATAGGTCTTTCGGCTTGGCCACTTGCTTCCCCTTCATGGTGCTCTTCTTGCGCCCTGTTTCCTATGGGTGGAGAAAAAGGGAAGATCTGAAGGGGGAGACTAGGAAGTGGCGGGGGGCAGTCTTTCATCGGGAGGAAGAAGATGAAGCGAGAAGGGCAAACATCCTGAATGAGTAACGCTCCCCCGCATGTGCCCTGTTTTACTGGGACCATGCGAGGGGGCTGACTCTCTGTTATTCCCCTGCAAAAACCGCCTTTTTAAAGGCATGCTCCCCCAATAACCGCTCCAAAACCATGATCACAAGACCCGCAGTAACTGCGCAGAGCGGAGGTGTGATTGACAACACAGTAAAATCATTACGCGTGGACAGAGGGTTTTTGCCGCACGTATATGCACTGCCTAGGGCCTAACCTAGTGCACACGTAGTGCGTTTGGCTCAGGCCCGGGGGCTACTGTCGGTGTACACAAACAGGGGTATTTGTTTCCCCCTGACTAGTGCGCAGACTCGCAAGCGAACTGCCCTTGTCGGGCACACCGGAGCATTAATAAGAACAATAGAAGTAGAGGACCTGCTTGGGAAGGCCTCCCTTACCGGGCAGGAGAGCCTGGATAGGTCGAGGCCATGCCGAGTGCAACCCAAATTCGCCCCGGCAGGCTTGCCGGGGCCGCCAAGATCCTTCAACGAGGAACCTTCACCAAGATGCCACTGCTCCACCTCACCGTACTCAAGTCACTAATCGGTGCGGTGTCAAGGTGCTAAGCAACCAGATGGATCCTATCAAGCATGTGGCAGCATCGAGGAGAAGAGATTAGCGTTGTTGGCACCCCTCCACGAGGCGTGTCAAGCCGATAAGAAGAGGCAGATAAGCACCGCGACATGCTTGCCGGGATTCGCCCTCGGCACGACACCTAGCAGTGCATTTAATGCACTTTGTTCAAACTGCCAGAGTTATGTATGGTAGCACTGTTAGCTATCTAATCACACCCAAATGACTGTTTTGCTACTGTGGTCACCCCTTAACCTATTAAAGGTAGCCCAAGGCAACCTAGCAAGGGGTTCGGATATTTACTGTCACACAGCACTTGTAAGCTCACGTCGCTCTCCCCAAGGCACCCTGTCGGGCTAGAGCGCGCCGAACTTTCATGTTCCTCCAGTTCAATCCACCATAGCAGGAGTAGGGTTTTACGCTGCAAAGCGGCCCAAACCTGGGTAAAAAGAGAGAGTCCATCGTCATGCTACCTCTTGATACGTCTCCAACGTATCTATAATTTTTTATTGTTCCTTGCTATTATATTATCTGTTTTGGATGTTTAATGGGCTTTATTATACACTTTTATATTATTTTTGGGACTAACCTATTAACCGAAGGCCCAGTGCAAATTGCTGTTTTTTTTACCTATTTCAGTGTTTCGCAGAAAATAATATCAAAAGGAATCCAAACGGAATGAAACCTTTGGGAGAGTGATTTTTGGAACAAACGTGATCCAAAGGACTTGGAGTGGACAACAAGAAAGAAGCGAGGAAGCCACGAGGCAGGGAGGCGCGCCTACCCCGCTGGGCACACCCCCACCCTCGTGGGCCACTCGCAGCTCCACCGACCTACTTCTTCCTCCTATATATACCCATATACCCCGAAAACATCCAGGAGCACCACGAAACCCTATTTCCACCGCCGCAACCTTCTGTACCCATGAGATCCCATCTTGGGGCCTTTTCCGGCACTCCGCCAGAGGGGGAATCTATCACGGAGGGCTTCTACATTAACACCATAGCCTCTCCGATGATGTGTGAGTAGTTTACCGCAGACCTTCGGGTCCATAGTTATTAGCTAGATTGCTTATTCTCTCTCTTTGGATCTCAATACAAAGTTCTCCTCGATCTTCTTGGAGATCTATTCGATGTAATTCTTTTTGCGGTGTGTTTGTCGAGATTCGATGAATTGTGGGTTTATGGTCAAGATTATCTATGAACAATATTTGAATCTTCTCTGAATTCTTTTATGTATGATTTGTTATCTTTGCAAGTCTCTTTGAATTATCAGTTTGGTTTGTCTTACTAGATTGATCTTTCTTGCAATGGGAGAAGTGCTTAGCTTTGGGTTCAATCTTGTGTTGCTCGATCCCAGTGACAGCAGGGGAAACGACACGTATTGTATTGTTGCCATTGAGGATAAAAAGATGGGGTTTATATCATATTGCTCGAGTTTATTCCTCTACATCATGTCATCTTGCCTAATGTGTTACTCTGTTCTTATGAACTTAATACTCTAGATGCATGCTGGATAGCGGTCGATGTGTGGAGTAATAGTAGTAGATGCAGAATCGTTTCGGTCTACTTGTCGCGGACGTGATGCCTATATACATGATCATGCCTAGATATTCTCATAACTATGCACTTTTCTATCAATTGCTCGACAGTAATTTGTTCACCCACCGTAATACTTATGCTATCTTGAGACAAGCCACTAGTGAAACCTATGGCCCCCGGGTCTATTATCCATCATATAAGTTTCCAATCTATTTTACTTTGCAATCTTTACTTTCAATCTATATCATAAAAATACCAAAAATATTTATCTTATTATCTCTATCAGATCTCACTTTTGCAAGTGGCCGTGAAGGGATTGACAACCCCTTTATCGCGTTGGTTGCAAGGTTCTTATTTGTTTGTGTAGGTACGAGGCGATTTGCGTGTAGTCTCCTACTGGATTGATACCTTGGTTCTCAAAAACTGAGGGAGATACTTACGCTACCTTGCTGCATCACCCTTTCCTCTTCAAGGGAAAAACCAACGCAGTGCTCAAGAGGTAGCAAGAAGGATTTCTGGCGCCATTGCCGGGGAGTCTACGCACAAGTCAAGACATACCAAGTACCCATCACAAACTCTTATCCCTCGCATTACATTATTTGCCATTTGCCTCTCGTTTTCCTCTCCCCCACTTCACCTTTGCCGTTTTATTCACCCTTCTTTTGTTCGTCTTTTCGTTTGCTTTGATATCTTACTTGGCTTGTTTGCTCGTTTGGTTGGAATAGTTGTTTATTTATTGATAAACAGATAACCTAAGATCTATGGATCCTCATCTGCTTGCTAATCTTTTTAAGAGATACAATTATGATGAACCAATTGCTAGTGAGTTTTGTGCACTAGACTATCTTTATGAAGTTTTGCTTGAAATTCGTGAATCTGAAAATTGTGATGAAGTAATTTATGGAGTGATTCACAATGGATCTTTGAAGCATGATTGCAATGATGATAGTATAAATTCTATTAATGTCAACTGTGCTTATAATATGCAAAACCCTAAGCTTGGGGATGCTAGTTTTGTTATGTCTACTATTTGTTGCAATGATCATGATTGGGGTGATTCTTCTTATGATCTTGAAAATTTATTTTAAGCCCCATGATGAATATGAGATTGATAATAGTGTTTGCAATAATATTGAAAGTGGGTTTGGAAGAGTGTCAACTTTTGATCCCACATATTTGGAGAATGTTCAATCATGTGAACTTTTTGATAAAAGTGAGTTTGGAGAGGTCATGACTTTAGTTAATGTTAATCCCACTATTTTGGAAGAGTGTCAACTTTACATGCATGTGGATCATGTTGAGAATATTGTATGTGATAGCTATATTGTTGAATTTGATTATGATCCTACATGTAATTATTATGAGAAAGGAAAATATGGTTGTAGAAATTTTCATGTTACAAAATTACCTCTTGTTATGTTGAGATTGTTATTGTTCCTTTCTTCTTCCTTGCATATGCTAGTTTTTGTTCACCTTGATAATTTGTTTGCTTATAAAAGTACCTATGCATAGGAAGTATGTTATACTTAAGTGTGTTTGTCACATGTTTTATGATGCTCTCTTTGTGCTTCAATTCTTGTCTTTCATGTGAGCATCATTAAAATTACCAATGCCTAGCTAAAAGGCTTTAAAGAAAAGCGCGTGTTGGGAGACAACCCAATATTTTTCCTTGCCGTTATTCAATAAATATTTGATCTAGCCTCTGGTTAGATGTGGTTTTATGTTTTAATAAGTGTTTGTGCCAAGTAAAACCTATAGGATCTTCTTGGATGATAGTTATTTGATCTTGCTGAAAAAATCAGAAACTTTCTGCTCACGAAAACAATTGTTAAAAATCACCAGAACGTGATAAAATACTTATTACAATTTCAGTAGATCAATAAGCAAATTATCTATGTCGTCCTATTTTGGTAGAATTTTTTAGTTACACAAAGTCTGCGTTTGATACAGATTACTACAGATTGTTTTGTTTTTGACATATTCTGTTTTTCGTGTGTTGTTTGCTTATTTTGATGAATGTATGGCTAGTATCGGAGGTTATGAAGCATAGAGAAGTTGTAATACAGTAGTTTTAACACCAATATAAATAAAGAATGAGTTCATTACAGTACCTTAAAGTGGTGGTTTGTTTTATTTCGCTAACGTAGCTCATGAGATTTTCTGTTGAGTTTTGTGTTGTGAAGTTTTCAAGTTTTGGGTAAAGATTTGATGGATTATGGAATGAGTGGCAAGATCCTAAGCTTGGGTATGCCCAAGGCACCCCAAGGTAAAATTCAAGGACAACCAAAAGCCTAAGCTTGGGGATGCCCCAAAAGGCATCCCCTCTTTCGTCTTCGTCTATCGGTAACTTTACTTGAGGCTATATTTTTATTCACCACATGATATGTGTTTTGCTTGTAGCGTCTTGTATGATTTGAGTCTTTGTTTTTAGTTTACCACAATCATCCTTGCTGTACACACCTTTTGGGAGAGATACACATGAATCGGAATTTATTAGAATACTCTATGTGCTTCACTTATATCTTGTGAGCTAGATAATTTTGCTCTAGTGCTTCACTTATATCTTTTAGAGGACGGTGGTGGTTTTATTTTATAGAAATTATTGATCTCTCATGCTTCACTTATATTATTTTGAGAGCCTTTCAGAACAGCATGGTAGTTTGCTTTGGCTATAAAATTAGCCCTAATATGATAGGCATCCAAGATAGGTATAATAAAAACTTTCATAAAAAGTGCATTGAATACTATGAGAAGTTTGATACTTGATGATTGTTTTGAGATATGGAGATGGTAATATTAGAGTCGTCCTAGTTGAGTAGTTGTGAATTTGAGAAATACTTGTGTTGAAGTTTGCAAGTCCCGTAGCATGCACGTATGGTAAACGTTGTGTAACAAATTTGAAACATGAGTTTTTCTTTGATTGCCTTCCTTATGAGTGGCGGTCGGGGACGAGCGATGGTCTTTTCCTACCAATCTATCCCCCTAGGAGCATGCTCATAGTTCTTGGTTTTCGATGACTTGTAGATTTTTGCAATAAGTATGTGAGTTCTTTATGACTAATGTTGAGTCCATGGATTATACGCACTCTCACCTTTCCATCATTGCTAGCCTCTTCGGTACCGTGCATTGCCCTTTCTCACCTTGAGAGTTAGCGCAAACTTCACGGGTGCATCCAAACCCCGTGATACGATACGCTCTATCACATATAAACCTCCTTATATCTTCCTCAAAACAGCCACCATACCTACCTATTATGGCATTTCCATAGCCATTCCGAGATATATTGCCATGCAACGTTCCACCATTTCATTTATTATGACACGCTTCATCATTGTCATATTGCCTTGCATGATCATGTAGTTGACATCATATTTGTGGCAAAGCCGCCATGCATAATTTATCATACATGTCACTCTTGATTCATTGCCCATCCTGGTACACCGCCGGAGGCATTCATATAGAGTCATATTTTGTTCTACTATCGAGTTGTAATCATTGAGTTGTAAATAACTAGAAGTGTGATAATCGTCATTAATAGAGAATTGTCCCAAATAAAAAAAGAGAAAGGCCAAATAAATAAAGGCCCAAAAAAAGATAAAAGAAATAAAAAGGGATAATGCTACTATCCTTTTTTCCACACTTGTGCTTCAAAGTAGCACCATGATCTTTATGATAGAGAGTCTCTTGTTTCGTCACATTCATAAACTAGTGGGAATTTTTCATTATAGAACTTGGCTTGTATATTCCAACGATGGGCTTCCTCAAATGCCCTAGGTCTTCGTGAGCAAGCAAGTTGGATGCACACCCACTTAGTTTCTTTTGTTGAGCTTTCATACATTTATAGCTCTAGTGCATCCATTGCATGGCAATCCCTACTTCTTGCATTAACATCAATTGATGGGCATCTCCCTAGCCCATTGATTAGCCGCGTCAATGTGAGACTTTCTCCTTTTTTGTCTTCTCCACACAACCCACATCATCATACTCTATTCCACCCATAATGCTATATCCATGGCTCACGCTCATGTATTGCGTGAAAGTTGAAAAAAGTTTGAGATTACTAAAGTATGAAACAATTGCTTGGCTTGTCATCGGGGTTGTGCATGATGAGAGCATTCATGTGTGATGAAAATGGACTATGACCAAACTATATGATTTTGTAGGGATGAACTTTCTTTTGCCATGTTATTTTGAGAAGACATAATTGCTTAGTTAGTATGATTGAAGTATTATTATTTTTATGTATTAAACTTTTATCTTGAATCTCTCGGATCTGAACATTCATGCTACAATAAAGAAAATTACATTGAAAAGTTGTGTTAGGAGGCATTCCACATCAAAAATTCTGTTTTTATCATTTACCTACTCGAGGATGAGCAAGAACTAAGATTGGGGATGCTTGATACGTCTGCAACGTATCTATAATTTTTTATTGTTCCATGCTATTATATTATCTGTTTTGGATGTTTAATGGGCTTTATTATACACTTATACATTATTTTGGGACTAACCTATTAACCGAAGGCCCAGTCCAAATTGTTGTTTTTTGCCTATTTCAGTGTTTTGCAGAAAAGGAATATCAAACGGAATCCAAACAGAATGAAACCTTCGAGAGAGTGATTTTTGGAACAAACGTGATCCAGAGGACTTGGAGTGGACGTCAAGAAAGAAGCGAGGAAGCCACGAGGCAGGGAGGCGCGCCTAACCCCTGGGCCCGCCCCCACCCTGGTGGGCCCCTCGCAGCTCCACCGACCTACTTCTTCCTCCTATATATACCCATATGCCCCAAAAACATCCAGGAGCACCACGAAACCCTATTTCCTCCACCGCAACCTTCTGTACCCGTGAGATCCCATCTTGGGGCCTTTTCCGGCACTCCACCGGAGGGGGAATCGATCACGGAGGGCTTCTACATCAACACCATAGCCTCTCCGATGATGTGTGAGTAGTTTACCACAGACCTTTAGGTCCATAGTTATTAGCTAGATGGCTTCTTCTCTCTCTTTGGATCTCAATACAAAGTTCTCCTCGATCTTCTTGGAGATCTATTCGATGTAATTCTTTTTGCGGTGTGTTTGTCGAGATCCGATGAATTGTGGGTTTATGATCAAGATTATCTATGAACAATATTTGAATCTTCTCTGAATTCTTTTATGTATGATTTGTTATCTTTGCAAGTCTCTTTGAATTATCAGTTTGGTTTGTCTTACTAGATTGATCTTTCTTGCAATGGGAGAAGTGCTTAGCTTTGGGTTCAATCTTGTGTTGCTCGATCCCAGTGACAGCAGGGGAAACGACACGTATTGTATTGTTGCCATTGAGGATAAAAAGATGGGGTTTATATCATATTGCTCGAGTTTATTCCTCTACATCATGTCATCTTGCCTAATGTGTTACTCTGTTCTTATGAACTTAATACTCTAGATGCATGCTGGATAGCGGTCGATGTGTGGAGTAATAGTAGTAGATGAAGAATCGTTTCAGTCTACTTGTCGCGGACGTGTTGCCTATATACATGATCATGCCTAGATGTTCTCATAACTATGCACTTTTCTATCAATTGCTCGACAATAATTTGTTCACCCACCATAATACTTATGCTATCTTGAGAGAAGCCACTAGTGAAACCTGTGGCCCCCGGGTCTATTCTCCATCATATAAGTTTCCAATCTATTTTACTTTGCAATCTTTACTTTCAACCTATATCATAAAAATACCAAAAATATTTATCTTATTATCTCTATCAGATCTCACTTTTGCAAGTGGCCTTGAAGGGATTGACAACCCCTTTATCGCGTTGGTTGCAACGTTCTTATTTGTTTGTGTAGGTATCAGGCGACTTGCGTGTAGTCTCCTACTGGATTGATACCTTCGTTCTCAAAAACTGAGGGAAATACTTACGCTACTTTGCTGCATCACCCTTTCCTCTTCAAGGGAAAAACCAACGAAGTGCTCAACAGGTAGCACCTCTCACTGCTTTTGCTCTTTGTGCAACGTGGCTGCCCCCATGCCGAACCACAAAGGGGCACCCATGCCCCATATGTAATCGTGCTTCCACGCCGACACTGGGAATCGGCCCACCACCGACAAAAGTTGTGGCTAGCACTTTTTCCACTAGTGCTTGTTGTAATTCCTCCATGTGTTTGTCCAACCTTTCGTTGTATGCATTGTGCATATGTTTGTTCAACCTTTTATCGAGGTAGTCGAACGTGTCGATGATGTAGTCCCTTGTCCATGCTTCAGATTGTCGTATGTCGGTGGCGAGGTTGTCGATGCACTTCCGCAAGGTAGATTGTGCTCCTTGCATTGCTCGTTGTAGTTCGACGGTGTGAGTGTTGGTGACGTAGTTGTTCGCGTCGTTGTTGTCGTCGAAGACCGGAGATGATGTGCTTTGCCTATCCATCACAAGATTCGAGAAAATGTGAGTGGAAGAAAGGAAAGAACTAGACCAATGTACACTATCCAATGTTGAAGACGGATCAATGATCACTCAATAATGTATTATGGAAATAGCATAATTGGTACCGGATCTTGACAATTTCACACCTACACAAGTAAAGCTTTTGGTGGAGCTTGGTGAGGATAGTGGCTTTGATGCAATTATTAGCAGGAGTTAATAATGTTGAAAGAGATTCACAAATTCACAAGTGAAATAAGTAGACCAATAGCAATATGTGGCACATGGAAACACACACACGGATATATAAATGGGGTAGTGCAACCAAGGAATGAGCTCAAAATGTGGAATCCACAGAAAATGCTCTTGTTGCACAACTCTAAAGAGACGCTAGCACAATTGCTCAATAGGCGGATACGACGCTGGTGCATGACCTATAAGAGACAAAATGCAACAACTTCAATCCCAAGTATGCTATTTATATACGATTCATGGTGTTTCGCACACGATGATCCAAGATGATCAATATGGTAGTGTGATATGCAAAATGGAGGTGCTATGCCTATTGCTTACAAGCTCTTTGTTTTTATCTTTGCTTAAAAGCTTATTGTGTATTTTCTTTTGATCTCTTTCTTTGGCCACTTTTGCAAAATGCTCGAACCAAGATAGCAATTGTGTATGCGGGAACAATGTATGACACTAGTGATGATAAGATGATACAAAGATGAGGTATGTATGCAATGGAAGGTGCGGAATCGATGATCACTAAAGCGCACATGTAGCATTGCCCAACAATACGCAAATGGCTAGTCTCGATAGGAAAGTGACGAAAAAGTTTGGCTCGAGGGTTAACAATGCAATGGCACGAAGAATGTACAATGGTGCCGTCGAGGTTACCGTCCATGCATACAGTTGGGTGTGTCAAAATGAAGAAGTGGTTTGTCGAAGTCGAGTGTGTGGCGATGATGAGTGGAGGTGTTCTTGATGTAGAAATGTTCCTAATTAGTCGAAACACCTTGGAAAATGCAAAAACCGTCAACTCAAAATCTCAAACGGCAAATGTCAAATGGTAATAGCAGAATGCGGTGGTGGTTATGGAGTTTGCAATGCGGAAACCCGGTCAAATGGGTTAAGGTGGCGGAAGGGTATGATGGGCTATACACGGTGTTGGAGTTGAAGGCACGTTCCCTAAGTAGCCGAAACACCTTATGAAACTCAAACCATAACTAAAACAACCTCAAATGCAACAGGGAACAAAATGGGCTAGGTTGCGGAAGTCGGTGGTGGCAATGCGGATGATATGGTGGAAGCACTAGGCTAAGATGCCAAAGTTCCAAACTTTTGATGGAGTCAAATGATGGTGGTTGTATTTTTGTGTGATGGGGGATGTCAATAGCTTCAAAAAAAGCTAAAGAACGTCAAAATCGGACTCCGGCTGAATTAGTTATGGACAAAACGATGAAACACGGGAGGCTGAAGCTACACGGGCCGGATGTCCGGGGGCTAGGCCGGAAGTTCGGGGCTCTCTGTTCAGAAGCGCGTCAGTTTTTCTTCTCCAGGGGTTGGATGTCCAGCCGGGGACCCGGCTGTCGGGCTCAGTGGCCCGGATGTCCGGCCCGATGATTCCAGATCTCGTTTGCGGCGGAATTTTCCGGATTGGGGGTGGAAATAGATGATTCATAGGTCAAAATTGGACGAATTTCGTAGATGGAAATGGTGAGAAAGATGGCGAAAAGCTAGATCCACTTGAAACACTTCGAATCCATGGATCAAAATCAACAAAATCTCATCAAACTAACAAATCACAAAAAAAATGAGGGGCTACTTTTGTGGGGATTTTCGAAATTGGACAAAATAAAGCAAAATTAGGCTAGAAAGTGGGGGTAGGGACTCCAAATTCGTGATCAACATGGCTCAGGATACCAAGATGATGTAGGGTGGAATCCTAATGGCCGATTTTTCACGATTTGGAGGGGGATTCCCTAAGAACACGAAGAACACACAAGGACACACAAGAGGAAAACTATCAAATCAACTGGATCCAATCACATATATGCTAGATCCAAGTACACAAGAGGGAAACAAAGGTCCAAATCCAACAAAGCGGGATATAGGGGTAACTAATTCATCTCCATGAAGGAGGTCTTGAATCCACTAGGATATCTTCCCACAAGGGGGTCTTCAATCCACTTGGGGAATCTTCTCCTAGGAGGACTTGGTCTCCAATGGAGTAGGGGTACAAGTGGATGAGCAAAGCTCTATCTCCAAAATGAGCTATCAAAATTCTAACCCTAGCTAGGAGGAGAAGGGGGTCTATATATAGTCTAGGGACGAGGGGGTAAGAGAGTGAGAGGTTACATGGGCCTCTGGCCTGGTTAGGCACGTGCAGGTGCCGGACGTCAGAACTGGGGGATGGATATCCGGGGCTTCGGGATGGGCCGGATGTCCGGGGTCACGGCCGGATGTCCGGGCTGACTCTGACATTAGGTGTTGTAGGGTTCGGCCGGATTTTCGGGCGGAGGCCGGAAGTCCGGGCGGCTCGGGCCGGATGTCCGGGTCCTAGAGATAGCTTGTGGCTATGCTGCTCCTGGTGGTGAAGCCACCAGTGACCGGATGTCCGGGTCCTGTGGACTTTCTCCGGTTCCTCTTGTCGTGCTCCTTCATCCTTGTACTTGGGGACTTGTCCATTGTTCCGAGCATCTCCGAGAGGGTCTTCTTGGTACCTAAGCACATGTAGTGTCTTTGCATTAGGTAGCAACCATGTCCCGCATGAATGGAAAGTGCATGCATTTAGGAGCGGGTTCACCCATTGTCTAATGGTGCATGCTTGAGGTCTCGTCGTATGTCAAATTGGGGCTTGGGGAGTAGTCGTAGTATACATGGGGATGATCGTAGGATGCTCCGCATAATTCAGGCTCCTAGCTCGGCTGCAAGAAGTCATCCCGCAAGTGGCTCGCTGGAAGCGTTCCACATGCCTGGGGGGTCTCAACGAGCATATGCCTGCATGAATATGCATTATCGGCGCGTTGAAGTAGCGGTCGTAGCCGCGGGACCCACCGAAGGGAAGGATTGGACCATGTAGCAATTCCTCGCCAAGGTAGTGAAAGGGGCCTGGAATACCGAGGCCAAGTGCCCCAAGGACACTTTGTAGTTTTAGGTAATACTTCGGTATGCCAAAGTGTGGTTGGATGTACAAAACTTCCTTTTTAAAATGAATGCGGCTTTATATTGCGTCATGTGATTGTGTTGTTTTCTTTCTTTCTTTTTTTGCTCCTGTTTGACCATGTTAAACTGAAAGTGGCCAGTCGTCGGCTTCGACCCCTTTGTATACTATACAGAGGGTGTTCCTTACGCGATCGTGACCCTTAGTCGACGTCTCAGTTCCCCAAGGCGGTCCGTGCACATAGGAACGGGGAAATTAGACTATAACGACTTTATAAATTTCACTTAGTCATAGGAGCTTGACTGTGGGGGTCGAATACGAGCCCCTAGTGTGTGGGGTGGTCGGCTATCTAGCTGGGATTTATGCCACTGACCACTTCAGCTCATTTGAGAAAGAAGCCCTTCGTTTAACACGGGTCATCTCTAATGACACATTGCTCGATGCGGTCATCGGACGGCTGACCAGTTTACCTTACCAAGATAGTCAGTTTTTGGCTTTCTCCACTAAGGCACTCTGCCATGCGAGCTGGCAGCACTATCACAGTGGTTCTTCCTTTACACCCTTAGCCGAATTGATTGGAAATGTAAGAGCTAAGCACAAGAGTCGGGCAACCAAAATTTAGGTTCAAAACTAATTCATATAATGCAATGTCTGAGACCCGAATACTTCGGACTTGTAATTTGGGGCGTGAGCTTAAAAGCGAAGCCCTTTGTGAATAGCAATTGTATCATAAAAATATTCTTTTGGCTCGAAGGCAGTTGTTATAAGGAAATGCTAAAAGACCTTAAGGAGCACAATTTCTTTATTTCATATGGTCAAGCCGTGTATGCCGAGCTTTGAGGAGTTGGGTGTGTGCTTACTTGCACGAGCTGCCTCCTCGGATGCCCGTACCTCTCCTGCAAAAGCCTCGGTCTGCTCCTCTGTTCGGAGGGAGCGTTCGGTTTTGCTAACAACATTAACTGTAATAACAACGTTGGGTCCCGACATTTTTAGCTTTAAGTAAGCACAATGCGGAACTACGTTGAAGCAAGAAAATGCAGTGCGCCCTAGGAGTGTGTGGTGTCCGCTATGAAAGGGAGAAATGTCAAATATTAACTCCTCGCTCGAGAAGTTCTCAGGTGACCCCAAGACTACGTCCAGCGTCACTATTCCCGTGCAACGAGCTTCAACATCTAGTATGACACCTTTAAAGGTGGTGGTGCTAGGCTTTATCCGAGATGAGTCGGTGCCCATCTTCCTGACCGTATCCGCGTAAATTAAATTGAGGCTGCTACCTCCGTCCATAAGGACACGTGTCAGGTGGAATCCATCAACGATCGGATCCAAGAGTAGAGTAGTCGATCCTCCATGCCTAATGATGGTTGGATGATCATGCTTATCGAATGTGATTGGCTAAGCCGACCACAGACTGAACTTCGGGGTGACGGGCTCCAACGCGTAGACGTTCCAAAGTTCTAGTTTCCTTCCTTCTTGGGGATGTGGGTGATGTAGATCATGTTCACATCCTTCACCTCGTGAGGAAACTGTTTCTGGCCTCCATTATTTGGCTGCCGAGGTTCTTCCTCGTCTTCGCTGTGAGGTTGGGCTTTACTATTGCCCTCAGTCGCCATTTTGCCAGCCTTCTTGAAAACCTAGCAATTCTAGTTGGTATGGTTTGCTGGTTTCTCCAATGTATCATGAATTTTGCATGACCTGTCGAGGATCTTGTCGAGCTGGCTGGGTCCATCTGTGTTCCCTTTAAAGGACTTATTTTTTGCCCGGATCTAGGTATGTTGAACCCTGCATTTACTGCAGCATCCTCGTTGTCGCTTCCTCCATTTTTATGCCTATGCTTGTTTTTGTTGCGCCTGGGCTTGCCATTGGCATCGCGAGCCTTCGAGGTGCCAGCCTCGCCATTGTGAGTATTGTGGGATAGCCGACTGTCCTCTCCCATGCAAAAGCGGATCATAAGTGAGGTGACGGCCGCCATGGTACTTGACTTATCTTGCCCGAGCTGGCGGGTGAGCCATTCATCTCAGATGTTCTGGTTCAAAGCCGCAATGGCCTCGGCATCAGGGCAGTCAGTATTTTGGTTCTTTTTGGTAAGGAATCGATTCCGTAATTTCTGAGCTGATTCGCCCGATTGCTGGATGACGTGGCTGCGGTCGTCGACGTTCCGAGGTTGGACATAAGTGCCCTAGAAATTTGCCCTAAAGGCATCTTTGAGTGCTTCCCAGCTCCCCATGGAATGAGGGGGCATGCTATTCAGCCAATGCCTTGTCGGCCCTTTAACTTGAGTGGAAAATATTTGATGGCATGGAGGTCATCTCCATTGTCCATATGTATATGGAGGAGGAAATCCTCGATCCGTACAGCCGGATCAGTCGTGCCATCATAAGATTATATGTTAATGGTTTAAACCCATCTGGGAATTGGTGTTCCATCACCCTGACTGTAAAACAGATCCCGTGAGTGGGGCCTCGGGTCTAAGCAGTGTCGTGCCGGATATCGGGAGATATCCGTGTGTAGGCTTGATCTCGAGCTCAGCCGTTCCTGTCCAGCCAGGCTTCATAGCCATCAAGTCCCATGGGTGTGCGTCTTCTTGATTCGTAAATGGACCAAGGTGACGCCTGATTTGCCTCTATGTGCCATCAAACATCGTGAGGCCCCATGTAATCAACAGGGTCCTGGCTGTGACAACGTGGCGTTGTTTGGGTGTGGAAATTTTCCCGCACTGGTCTCTTGTGCCCTCTAGGGGGTCGGTCAGGTTGATCCGCCTGTCCACGTGTTAAACACGTGTCATCGGTTAGTTGTTCATTGAACTCGGCCAGCAAACGCCTTCGCGCTTAAGATTTACGCGTGCTACAACGCGCTCTTCAAGATATTGCTTGGCTGAGAGTATTTCGACCCAGTTCTCGTTCAGTGCATCCTCATTGGCTTGCAGCAGCTGCTGCTTAAGCTTCATACTTTGGGCGGTGGACACGAGGCACCGCCGGAAGATTTCTTGTTCAAATGGGTCTTCAGGGACTATGTAGTCCTCGGTACCGAGGCTCTCGTCTTCCTTGGATTCAGGCAAGTAGTTATCGCCAGCCCCTTCAATGAGTTCATCGAGGTCCAGGTCCTCGGGGATTCCTTAGGGGTTGGTGTGTCGCTCTGGGAGGCTTGAAAATCCTCTCCTGGATTGTCAACCTCGTCGGTTGCCGCGCCGCCATTATCGGCGGTGGCGTTGTTCCCACTGGGGTAACCATTGGTGCCATGTTCGTGCCTGCACCGACGTCTGGACGGGTTTTTGGGAGTATCAGTTATCAAACATGTATACATCATAAGTAGATGTTGTAGTACACTTGCTGGTGTTTACCAGTGGCACATTGGTTTCTATAGGGCCATTGACATCTTCATCCATGTCGGTGGCCTCGTCATAGTCTAACACGTTGGTTAAATCACCGATCGTGACGACTAGGTGGGTGGTGAGTGGGATGCAAATTTGTGGATCATTGGCTTTAAGTATGATCTTGTCATAAACCGAGGTATGACCGTCTGACATTCATAAGCTCTAGATGCGGTTGAGCATCTCGTGTAGTTGAGATAGTTCCTCAGGGTCCATGGCCTGGTTGTAGGCAGGGCTAACTCGAAGTACACCAGGCGTATAGCCTGACACATATTCAGCATGGTGAGTATCCGAATGTGATTTCCAAATTTGGCGCAAGATTCGGTTCCAAATCCGATGTGATGTCCGAGGTGGGGGTCGGACTAACGTCAAGGCATGACTCTGAAACGAGATCACCCGACATTGATATACTTGGTTTTTCTGGCGGTGCCGGGGAGCCTGATCCGACATCCTCGAAGGAGATCGGTTTCAGAGTCGAGCCTTCGATGTCTGATAGCCCTCAATCGGCCGGGCGTCCAGCCTGACGGGACGAGCTCACCGCGGGAATCCGTGGTGTATTCCAAGCCTCCAAATGTCACGATCTGATTTGGTGCATAGTTCTCGATGGGGGCCATATGGCATGCCAAGTCAGTGCAAAATATCATGCCTCCGAACATAAAAAGTTGGTCGGGGATGTATACGTTCCCGTAGCCGGCACCGCAGTTAATCTGTAGATGAGCCATCAATCCTTTAGTTAATCACATAGTGGAACTCTTAATGAAAGCACCAGTGTCGGTGTCAAAGCCGACAGACCACGGGGTAGGGGCTCCTGAGCTGTAGATCTCAGATTGGTGGCAACATGAACAAGGGAGACGATGTTTACCAAGGTTCGGGCCCTCTTGATGGAGGTAAAACCCTACGTCCTGCTCTTGTTTCTATTGATGATGATGTATCGAGTACAAGCTTGATCTACCTCGAGATCATAAGTTGTATTCTAACCCTAGGGCTAGGTGAATGTAATTGTAATTCCGTCCCTTCTATGGGCTAAACCCTTTGGCTTATATACACGCCATGTAGGGCATCTAGGGTTACATGGAGGCGGTAGGAGATGTGTTCTGGAGTATACGTCAAGTCTTCGACAGAGGCAGTCTTGATTACGTCCAGGTGTGCATCTTTCGGAGTCCATCCGACGGAGAGTGGGGCCCACAGGACTAGCCCGAGGACTACAGGCCGGCTTGGTTGGCACCCCTTAGTCCAGGACACCGTCACTGCTTGATCAGCCTCACGTCCTTTCGAATGTCCAAGCTATGATTGACGATGCAGGCGGGAAGCCCAGGCATGTCAGCGGGCCTCTAGGCGAAGATGTCCCATTTGTCTCAGGAAATGCATGAGCACGACCTTCTAGTCCAAGCTCAGATATCCTCCTATGATTATTGTTGGGGGGGTTCCTCTGGGTGTAGTTGGAATTTCTAGGTTTCTTTGGACAGCTGGAAGCCTGGTCTAAGCTTGGGCTTCTGCGACAGAGGTATCATGGTCAGGTCAACTGAGTTCTTGATTTCCTCAAGCTCCACGTTGGTGATCTTCGCTTCTAGCATGCTCCCAGCGCTGTCGTGGATGGTGATTGTGCCATTTGGGTTGGGCATATTTAGGTTCAGTTACATGTACGAGGAAAGCAACATGAACTTCACGTAAGCAGGCTACTGAAGACAGCGATGTAACTGGTATGGAACGACACGGCCAGAAAGCATATCTTTTTGACCGAAAGTTTTCTTCATCCCAAAGTAATACTTCAGGGGTCCTAGCGGTTGCACCTGCTTGCCTAACACGGACCCGTGGAAGCCGGTAGGTAAGGGCACATACGCGATTTAGAGATTCCCATCTTTGCCACTACATCAAGGAAGATGACATTGACCCCGCTGCCCCCATCCATAAGAACCAAGGGAAGCTGGAAGTCATCGACAGTTGGATCTCGCACTAGAGCAGATTTCCTTGGATGAGGGACGTAGACTAAGTGATTAGTGCAACAAAAGGCGATGGTGGAGTTAGATCAATCCAGGTATTTTACGCGGGCCAGTGCAGTTGCACTTCTCGACGCATGAGCTTATGGGCTCACTATGTATCGGTAGCCCGGAAGATCATATGCACTCATTGTGATCAGGTAAGTTGGTGGGTTGATGAAGATCCAATCGCTCCAAGGTGCGATGCCTAGCTAGGCAAAGGTGATGGCGGGACATAGAGCCATACGACGTTGTCATGCATGTCGAGATGGAATTTGAGGCTTTCTAACATCATGGTACTAATGGGAGAGGGTGGCGTGTCATTGTAGAGCAACCCTCGCCCGCAAGCAATGAACTTTATGGAGCCGAAGATGAAAGTTTGGTCCAGCATGAAGTTGTCGGGCATGACTAGAGATCCGATCTGGGCTCGGTCTCTGGCCGGTGCAACCCCTAACCTGTGTGCCCACTATCGGTATAGAAAATTGTCGTTGTTTTGGTAGGATGGAGAGCGTGGCTGGAAGTACTAGAGGAGATCACACACGGGGAGTTTACCTAGGTTCGGGCACTTATGGTTAAGATAATACCCTACTCCTGCTTTTGATTAGATTGATGGTAGAAAACGCCTCACGTGAGGGTGTTACAAATTTCGGATTCAGGGCTCCGCAGACCCGAGGAGGTTCGAGCTCTGGGGCGTGTGCGAAGGTCTCAACCTCTTGAGCTCTGAGCTCGTCGCCGCACAGCCTAGCCTAGCCGGATTCGCGTGAGCAAGGAAGAAGATGAACACGGCAGTTTACCCAGGTTCGGGCCACCTTGCGGTGTAAGACCCTACTCCTGCTTTGTGGTGGATTGGCCTCACGAGGGGCTAATGATGAACTAGTACAGTAGATTAACAACCTCGCGAGGGCTTCTCTGGTGAGGGTGGAAAGGGTAGAATTCGATCCCCTCTCTACGGTGGTGGCTAACCTATATTTATAGTGGCCTTGGTTCTCTTCTCCCAAAACCCAGGCGGGAAGGGATCCCACAATAGTCAATTTGAAAGGGGACAAGTAGTACATCTAATCCTGACGAAAGGTGGTCTTCGCCTGCAAAGCTTCTGGTCGTGATGCATCGGTGGGCTCGGTGATGACCTCCGCCTTGCCGAGCATGTGGTATTGGTCTTGTAGCATTGGAATGGAAACCTTTGGGGATTCCTTGGGAACCCACGCCTGTCCTTGCCTCCTTAGCACTAAAGAGGAAAATGCCTCCTCTACACCCGCTGGTGCCCGCCTGGCCTTGGTCGTCATGGCTCACGTCATCGTAGCCTCATGAGGCTGGGTACCTACATAGAAATCTCCACTCTTCGGGAGACCGCTCCCTTGGGAGGTCTTGGTGTCGTCCGCCTTGCGAGGCTTGGCCCTTCGCGAGGGTCTTGTCTTGGTGGTCTTGCAGATGGGTCGTACCAGGCCGTCGAGTGAGCCATGCTGTGGGCCGCAGGCAAGCAAGTCTGGGTACCCTGGTTCCCAGAACGCCGACAGTAGCCCCCGGGCCCAAGACGCGCTCGGGCTGGCTTTGAGGCGAAGCCAAGGGGCAAGGGTGAAGCGTCGCAGGCCCCAATAGCCTGCGGGCCAGGCTGACGCGTGGCGCTTGGCAGGACGTGGATGCCTCCGCTCCCCCACGTGGCCTCAGCAAACGTTCCGAGTTGGCAGAAAGGCCGACGCACATCTACATAACCATCATTTCCCTGCTGCGCGCTCGCCTTCTGCTCCTTCCCCTTCGCTAGCTCGTTCCTTCCTTGTCGGATTACATGCCTCCTCAGATTTGTCTTGCCGCCATGGCCCCAAGATGAAGAGAGGCAAGACCCTGGCTACGGCGGAGCCCCCGGTGGGACCAGAGCCCGCGCTGGGTCGGTCCACCGTGATCAATCGCGAGGGGCTGGACAAGGTCCGGCAAGCGATCGCCGCCGACTCCAATGAGTGGAAGGCGACGAAGATCTTGCCTCCCCCCGACTTCTATCCGACATGTAGGCCACCGAGATCCCTCTTCATCTTCACACCCTTTTCGCCGGCCTGTTGCTGCCATTCTCCGATTTCTTCAACGCCATGCTCTCGCACTACCAAATCCATGCGATGCATCTGGATCCCGGATCCATCATTCTTCTCTCCGCCTTCGCGTTCTTGTGCAAGGCCTTGTGGGCATTGCTCCGTCTGTGGCCCTGCTCCGCCACTTCTTCTTGCTTCAGTTGGTCGATGGCGAGCAACGCTCGGGGTGCGCGTCGCTTTAGGCGGTGGCGGCGACTGCAGGCTCCGGCATCGACACCATGCTCCGCCCGAACGCGGGGAGGGGGATTCTGGAGGTAGTGGGTGTACGGAGACGCCATCGTGTATAGCCCTTGCTCCTGATCCCGTCCGCCCTCGCGAAGCCAAGCTCTGGGTGGGGGCACGCGAGGCTGGTCGACCCGCGGCTCGCCCGAGTCATGACCAGTTTGGCTAACCTGAGGAAGGCGGGGGTGACGATGGCGATGGTGGTGAGGGAGTTCGTCCGGCGGCGTGATCAAGCGCCATTCCCGTCCGATGTGGGCTTTCACCGGCCCCGTAAATGACACGAGGCTTCAGGAGCCTTCCCTTCCTTCTAGCACACTACGTGTAGTGCTCTGCCTCCTAACCGGTGAAGAAACTGCAGGGCTCCCCTCAAACGGGTTCCCTCTTTACGATCACCCGAACGGGGGAGCCTTCGCCAAGAAGATGTCGCACTTCGACGAGTGGGGACTGCTCTTCGAGGGCCACAAGGGGCCTCATGATAACCCCCACCTGGTCACCCCAGGGCACGAAGGCCTCGAGGTGCGCGCTCCCAAGGTAGCCGCGATGGAGTGCGCACCACCATGCACTCCCCAGACATCCTCCTCCAGCCCCACGGGCGGCGGGAGAGGTGCCCCGCCCGGGGATGCATCTATTGACCCTGCCATGGAGGGCCTCACGCTAGGCCCCGACGCGTCTCCTCTGGATCCCGGGGCATCCCGGAAGAGGTAGGAGCCCGGGAACTGCTGCAATCCTACCCCAAAGACCCTGAAGAAGAGGAAGTGGATCATTGTGGACAAGTAAGTACCTTGCCAAGACTCTTGCATACTGCGTCACTATCTGACTTTTGCCCCTCAGGATCCCTTCTGACGGGGGAACGAGCGTGTCCCGAGCGCCGCCTCCGGAGGGCACCGGTCCCGCCGCGACCTTAGGCCTCACGTGCCGAGCGGTTGTGCGCAAGGAGGCGCCCGTACCCGAACCAAGGCCGCCCCTGGGGGACCTCGGGCCTGCATTCCTGGCGTCCTTCTTCCGAGGCGATGTCTGGAGCGCGGGGCCATGCCAAGGGCTCCCCCACTGATCCTTGCCAGTAGCTGGGCACCCTGCAGGACGGCGCCACCCCAAGCAGCAAGGCGAGTCCGCGTCGGGCCGCATCTCGGGCCGGAGGAGCGGGCGAGGGAGTTCCAGCCCCCGGGCCCCTGCCGAAGGCGGGTAAGTCCTCGCGTGCCTCCCCTGCTGATTGGGCGCGGAGGAAAGCCCAGGCCGGGCGCTAGAGCTCGCACACGGGCGCATTGCCGTTTCGCGGGGCCTTCTTCAAGAAGCATTGAACACGCTGGGACGCCTCAGGGTGGAGCTTGGTGACATTGACACTCACCTCAAAGCGGAGCGCCTGCACCTGGCGCGCGAATGGCGCTAGCTAGAAGTCGCCATCCACTTCGGCCGCCTGTAGTGCGAGCATGCCCGAGCGGAGGTGGAGGGGCCCCTAGCCGTGGCGAGGGAGGTTCGCGACCGCGCCCTAGAGGAGGCCCGAGCTGCAGATCACTGACGTGAGGCGGCTGAGGGGCGCGAGAGGGAGCTCCAAGCTTCAAATGCCATCCTCGAGCAACAAGTCCAGGCGCGCACAACTGCGCTCGCTGCCCCAGCGGTCGGGCTGCCCGCGAGCGAGGCGAGGCCCCACATGCTCGAGGGCATGCTGGTGGTGGAGCAAAGCTTGGAGCGTGAGCATCTGGAAGTGATGGAGTGCCAAGTGGTTGTTGCCGAGGATGCCCTCGCCTCTCGGGAGGCAAAGATCCAGAGAGAGGCTGACGAGAAGGTGGCAGGGATCCGCAGGACCCTTGCTGAAGAATACCACCGGAAGCTGGAGCTCCAGGAGGCTTGCTTCTACACGCGGCGCGGCGAGGTACAGGGCGAGGCCGACAGCCTCAAGGAGAAGCTAGCTGCGGCGGAGTACCGCGAGAAAGACGTTGGGGAAGCTTGGGCCGCTACTGAGGCCGAGTTGTCCTTCCTCTACCAGCAGCTAGAAGGTGTTTCTTCCCTCATGGAGAAAGCTTCAGATGAGGCAAGCCGAGCCCGGGTGCTATAGCGCGAGCGGTCCCAGATGTTCCAGGCCCTTGGGCTTAGGGCCAACCAGGCCCTGAGCAGTATTTGTGATGAGAACGTCTCAAGCCCGCTCGTTGTCGACGATGCCGGTTACCTCAGCTTCTTCACCAAGGTAATGGCATGCCTTGAAGGCGGGGCCAGGTGGGCACACCGGCTCGTTGACGAGAGGAGCCGCGACTTTCTTGCACGCCCATTCTCGCGCGTCTTCAGCCACCTTCTTCGCTCCAATCCTAACTTCGACTTCGATGCCGCGATAGCCCCTATACCTAGAGCGATCCAAGGCGCCCTGGCGGGCTGGGTGGAAGATCATGTGGATGACCTGATCGTGGAGCCTGCCCCTGTTGAGGACGTGGACGCGCCTGTGGTCGAGGAACGCGGGGCTGACGATGACGACGACGACAGCAACGAATGTGATAGCGTGTCTCCCTAGGCTTGTATTTCCCTGTATTCCTGTCAAGACTTTGAATGTGACCCCGCGGGGATGCGAAAGCATTTTTGCAAGGACCTTCTTTATGATGTATCAAGTAATATTGCGCTCTTTGATGTCGCCTTCCCTTTGCTTTTCACGCGCTCGCGGCCCCTGAACAGGGGCGGCCATTGCTGTCACATTGGGTCGCGGTGCCCGACCTAGGTCCGAAGGCGGGTGCTTGCCGAAGGGCTCGGGCAATATGCGCGCGCTAGCTCGCTCGAGAACGCCACGCAAGGATCCGGACGCCGAAGCCTCGAAGAGGCGTTCGCGCGGAAAGGTCCGCAGCTGCTGAGGTCTGGGCCTCTGGGGCATTCTCAGAGCCGTCGGGCTGACCCAGGCGTGTGCCATGCCCAGCCCCCGCTCGCGGACGCACCGGAGGGAGCCACGGGTGCCCATCATCTTTGGCAGAGAAGAAATCAAGAGTGAAAGCACCGCAAGAAGAAAAAACGAGTGCCCCACTTTTCGAATATAGACGCAAGAACTTCAAATTCACTCCAGGAAACAGCAAATTTGGTTATAGGAAAAAGCCAAGAACAGCCGCGTCCGGCACCTATGCTAGTCTTCTAGTCTTCCCGCCAGCGCGGAGCACGGGGCTTCCACTAGGCATGGGCATAGTCGCTGATTTATGTCGTCCTCCAGTGCAGAGAATGGGACTTCCACTTGGGCGTGGGTGGGAGCCCTCGTGAGGCTCTAGGGCAACGCTCAGGAGACTCCGGGGCGTGTACAACCCCACTCATTATTACGTGAGAGTGTCACGGGCGGATATTGGAGGGGTGCGAGGCGGTCGCCCTCCTCCCTGGCGGGGACCCCGCCTCCGACCCTCGGATTGCACGCAGGCGAGCCCGGGGTGCCTAGCGGCTCTGGGCTGGGTCACCAACCCGATGACCGCCAGCTAGCAACGCGTCGTGGCTTTTTGCCGGCCGCGGGCCGCTTGACTGGCTCGCGGCGCAGGCCCTGGACTCCTTCCGAGCCTTTGGGTCTCTGGGCCCTCGACGTCGAGCGGTTACGGCTCAAGCGACCCTAGACCCTCGGGAGGCGTCCTAGCCTCGTGGGCTCCTCGGGTCCTCCTGAGGGACTGTCCACGCCCAGGGCGACGCCGTATGCCCGACACGCCTTGGCACGCCTAGTCCTGCTGCAGTTTCCCTAGCGTGTTGCCGAAGCGTAGTTCACCTGGATCCCAAGATTAGTGCACACGTTCTGAAAGCATTTGTCGTAGCGGAGGAAAGGCGTTTAACGGCGCGGTTGGGGCCCTTGTGCGGGCCTGCTTGTGGCGCCCGGGGCGTCGCTCTTCAGTTTCTCCAACCGCCGCTCCTGCCGGTGTGTCACAATGGCCACGAGGTGGCCCGTCATGTTGCCTCTCTTGGTGGGCCGCCTACCTCGCCCAGAGCTCGGGGAAGCGCTTCCTCGGTTGAGGGGAGGGCCTCGTCGGTCTCCTTCCCACCATTTAGCCCACCAGGCTCTCCCCAGAGGGGCAAGCAAAGGTAGCAAGGGCGCGCCCGCCCGTGGCGAGGGCCGCGGCACGGGCGAGGGACACAGGGGCTCTGTATCCTGGCAGGCGATGTCAAGCAGTTCGGCCACCCGGTTGAGCAAAACGGCATGATCACCATTGTTAGGGCGGTAGTGCAATAATTCGCGCGCCGCAAGGAGCGCGACCTGCGTGCCTGTCAGCCCCCACGCGGCATGGAGGGATGCCGTCATGTCGATGCTGGTGGAGGGCGCGGCGGCACGCCCGCTGCGCCACGTGGGGGGCAGCGACGAATCTTGCCGTTGGTGACGATGTGACGAGGTAAGCGGGTCACGATGGGGAGTGCCGTGGCCGTGCGGTGCCGTCTGATCAAAGCGCGCGGCCCGCCGCTCGGCGCATGCTCGGCTGGCCCTTGTCATGGTTGTCGCAGGGTGAGGACGAAGTGTGGTTGATGACGAGGCTGGGCTTTGACACACCACTACCTGGCGCGCCAAATGTTGGATTTAGGGCTCCGCATACCCAAGGAGGTTCAAACTCTGGGGTGTGTGCGAAGGTCTCAACCTCTCAAGCTCAGATCTCGTCACCCCACGGCCTAGCCTAGCCGGATTCACGTGAGCAAGGAAGAAGATGAACACATCAGTTTACCCAGGTTCGGGCCACCTTGCGGTGTAAGACCCTACTCCTACTTTATGGTGGATTGGCCTCACGAGGGGATGATGATGAACTAGTATAGTGGATGAACAACCTCGAGAGGGCTGCTCTGGTGAGGGTGGAAAGGATAGGATTCGATCCCCTCTCTACGGTGGTGGCTAACCTATATTTATAGTGGCCTTGGTCCTCTTCCCCCAAAAATCAGGGGAGAAGGGATCCCACAACGGCCAATTTGAAAGGGGAGTACATCTAATCCTGATGAAAGGTGGTCTTCGCCTGCAAAGCTTCTGGTCGTGATGCATCGATGGGCTCAATGATGACCTCCGCCTTGCCGAGCCTGTGGTCTTGGTATTGTAGCACTGGAATTGAAACCTTTGGGGGATTCCTCGGGGACCCACGCCTGCCCATGCCTCCTTAGCACCAAAGAGGAAACTACCTCCTCTGCACCCGCCTAGCCTTGGTCGTCATGGCTCACGTCATCGTAGCCTCATGAGGCTGGGTACTTGCATAGAAATCTCCGCTCCTTGGGAGGCCGCTCCCTCGGGAGGTCTTGGTGTCGTCCGCCTCGCGAGGCTGGGCCCCTCACGAGGGTCTTGTCTTGGTGGTCTTGCAGATGGGCCGTACCAGGCCGTTGAGTAAGCCACGCCGTGGGCCACAGGCAGGCAAGTCTGGGTACCCTGGTTCCCAGAATGCCGACAACAAATATGGGGTTAGCTATCGAGACGACGGCTATGGAGTTGCTCCCTAAGCTATCCCCTCTCACCATATAAAGGAAGATGAAGCCTAGGGTTACAAGGATTCAAATTGACTTGGATCTCGTCGGTGGAGTTCATATCTTGTGCTCCAAGAAGCCTTGGTTTCCTTAACAGGATCACTGCACCAGTCGGAGGCCTGCAGGAACGGTGCGGCCTGCTAGCCCCAAGGGTCGGTCCACCATCTATTATTTTACCCGGCGGGGCACCCGTAGTCTTGCACACACTATCAAAAATACCTAAACCAAATGAAAATAGCTAAAATGCACCTAGTCAATTCATCGAACACCTTGCGGGCGGAGAAGGTGAGAGCACCTGTCGGCGGTGTCGAGCCAAATCCAAAGCTCATGGTGGACAACGGGCCATGGAGTAGAAGATCGTCCGGCAGTCGACACACGTGCGGCTCGCAAGCGACAGTAGATGGCAGGCCTCAAATCAACCTCCCTGTCCAACGACAAAGCTCGATGGTCGTCTTCAAAGATTGTTTGTCTTGTCGTGATGACGATGCCACAAAGCTCCTCGCTAGTGCTTTACGTCATCTTCGTCATCCGTCGGCTTTGTTTTCAAACAACCGAAGCAACTTCGGTGCTTTTTCGACCACGAGATCGAGGCGGCAATGACGAAGATAGTATCGATTCGGGCGTTGGTGGAGACCGGTGGGCGTATCGAAGTGGGGTGGGTGCGGTTGGAGGTTGCGGGTGGTCGCCAGAGGGAGCACTGGTGAAGATTCGGTGCGAAGGGGTGCAAACATTATCCAATGAAGTGTCGTCGGTTGAGTATATTTAAGGGGCGGAAGGGGTGGCGCTTATTTTTTTACTCCTCTAATGTGGACAAGGGATCCGTGAGGTCTAATTTATTGTCAACGACTTCCCCTGTCCTGGGCTAGATTATGAACCGCTATTGGGCCTTGGGCCTAATCAGAAGCTATCAAAGTTATCAACTACATATACACAGCGGACGAGCGCGAGCAGACTTGGCTTGGATCGGAACGGCGGCTTCGGCCGAGGCATGTGTGTGGCTGTGTTCTCGTCTCCTCCTTGTACTATTCATCTTCCTCCAGTGCTTTTCTCCTTTGATTCCATTGATTAGCATTGAGTTCCTCCATAGATGAGTTGTAATCTCTGAATTCAGTCAATTGAGTAGTGAGATCCTCACAATTGGCATCAGAGCCGTTCAATTTTGCACCAAAATTTCACCCAAAATTTGTCCCCAATCAAATCCATGGACTCATGATGGCGCACGGAGCTCCTCACGAGCCTCTCGCCGGAGGGTTTGGCAAAGTATGAGGTTCTGAAGGCCCAGCTAGCTCGCGATCCGGACCTAAGATTCGCGCCTCCAAGGCGAGGCTAGAGAAGTCTGTGGAGACGGTGTTCGGCGACCTCCACCGGAAATGCCATCGAGTCCCCGGCAACGATGATGTTGAGTGCGCCAAGGAAATCGTGGCTGCTACTGCGACCGCGCCTGCTCTGTCGACACCGGCTGTGAGCCATGTCTTCCCCGACGACAAGCACAGCCTCGACCTGGCGTCTTTGACTTCATCAGCGACGAGCACGACCAGTGCTCTACGCGTATCGATCTGCGGCATCACCACCGACGGGTCCCATGAGTCGGAGGTTGCTGCCTCCTCCTCCAACCCCGCTTCAGCGTCAGCGGTCACGGGCATCTTTGTGTCAAGCGCAACTGTCGTCGCTCTCGCATCAGGCGGCATTCAGTCCCTCGTCACGCCGGTTACCACCCGCTTGACGAGCCTAGGAGGAGACACCGGTGCGGCACCAGACACCAACCCTCTCGTGTCCACAGGTCCCAACGACGTGCCTGCATCCACCATGCAGAGCGAGGCGGACCATGTGCTTGAGACGCCCATCACCTGTTCGACATTAGGCCTCTACTCCGTCGCCAACGCCATCCAGGTCAACAAGGTACCCCTACCCGAGCTCGTTGTATCCCCAGTATGATCTGCGACCTTATACTCTTCCACGTCCATCGCAGCAGTGTCCGCCTTAGATGATTGAGACCTTGCTCTAGCTACGCCCACCATGTGTTCGACCGAGTGCCCAGGAGAAGGAAACAATGCAACACGGGCCACGCCGACTCCTACAGCAACACCACTAGCATCCTTGACCAGTGTCGTTCATGCTACATGGGAGGTGAGCACTGAGGTCAATTTCCATGGCTCTGATGCATGTATCCATTTCGTCTCCTACACCCACAGAGATCACAACCACTGAAATGTTGCATCCCTTGCTGGATATCACACTTGGCAAGCTAGCTCCTGCCAGACTCACTCCTGTAGATGATAAAGGTTATGGTGCAAACAAGGAGAAATTATTCTCTGTTGTTCAAGTGCACAACTGCGACCCTGTTATCAGTTTGCCTCATGAGAAATCATGGAATACTAGATGTTTCTACTCCTGTGCCTAGATGGAATTTGTTAACAGCAAGGGCATAATAGGAGTACAATCAACGGAGTACTGGTTCCCAATCCAAGATAGGTATGGGCTACGTTCTCTTGGGAAGCCACATGAAGCTCCAGAGCATACTGTTGCCAAGAAGCTCCTGATACACGATCTGCTTGACTCAGTGTCACTGCTTGCTCTTGACGGCTTGCCATTGAAACCACCATGGCCAGTATTCTTACAGCTCAACAAAGGAGTTCTAGCGACAATAATTCTAATGCCGAAGTTACGTCCATTTTCTTGGTTTGGTGAGTTTGATGATTGTTCTCATGCATATGAACCTTCACTGAATTCTGCATTCCTTGGGCCTTTATGTGAAAGTTGTTACAAGGTTTTCCTGCTCGGCCATGTCTCTGTTGTAAGTTTCTGAAGATTGATAAGCTACGACGGTATTTCATTTGCCTGGCCGAGTTGCAGCCCTCACATTATTGAGAGCTATCTTTGCTGCTGAGTGATAATAATCAATTGGGTTCTCCATTGGTGCAATGGAAAATTGCTTGGGCACATTTTTATGCACCAGGGAGTGTTTGGTCGCAGTCTTGTTATACTGAACATGATTCTTCATATGGTTATGAGAGTTTACAGTGGAAAATTGCATGGTGTCCGAGTTCTGATATACAACCATGGTTGCCATCATTGTATTATGAAGAGGATATTGGTATGAGGAAAATTATGAAGACAATTTATTCTCAAGACAATGCATTGGGAGTGGCAGCCTGCTCGTTGGTCGTCATTCTTCTTAATTCCATCTATAATGCAGCTGATCAGTGTACTGGACTGTCGCCATCATGTGCAGCCGAAGCGTGGTGGAGACTATTGTACTTTTCACGTGTTGCGACCACCTTGGCCACTACCGATGCGAGCAGGTCTGAACAACCCTGAGGCACAGAGTACTTACAGTTTGAAATGCAGTCTTATTGCAGTTATGGATGAGTTGTTATTGGCTGTAAGGCACTTGGATGGTGGTAACATGTTCAGACAACAACACTTTGAAGCAATGCTAAGGGTGCATTCTAATTGTTTGGAGCTCGTGATTGATGGCTTCTTGCAAGCTTGGTATCTCTCATGCCTCAGTGGTCATATTATTCAGGGAGCTTATGATCTTATACAATGGAAGAATTCATGGTTAATTGCAGTGATCTGCTACTTGGTGATTGAGATAGGAGGATCTCTTCATGCTTCCAGGGTCGAACTGATGTCATGTTAGAGATAGGAGGATCTCTTCATGTCTCCAGGGTTGAGCTGATGTCATGTTATGTGCATCCTAATGAGACCTGCGGCTTCCAATTCTTACAACTGAATCGGGAGACACCTTTTGATTGAGTTCAGTCTGGTGTACAAGTGCCTTGGGATCCCGGTGGTTCGACTTGGATTCGGCTTGAGGGCAAGCCAAATGTTATGAAGGGTGGATTGTCAGCACTTCCCCTGTCCTGGGTTGGATTATGAACCTGTAGGATCTAGAAGTAGGTGTGTCTAGAGGGGGGTGATTAGACACTTAGTGCTAAAGTTGCAATTTTTTATCTTTTTCGGTTTGAGTGGAGTTTTAGGCACAATTTCAACATTCACAATACATATCAAGCAAGTATGCAAAGAGTATATGAGCAGCGGAATGTAAAGCATGCAACTTGCGAGATTGTAAAGGGAAGGGTTTGGAGAATTCAAACGCAAGTGGAGACACGGATGTTTTTCCCGTGGTTCGGATAGGTGGTGCTATCCTACATCCACATTGATGGAGACTTCAACCCACGAAGGGTAACGGTTGCGCGAGTCCACGGAGGGCTCCACCCACGAAGGGTCCACGAAGAAGCAACCTTGTCTATCCCACCATGGCCATCGCCCATGAAGGACTTGCCTCACTAGCGGTAGATCTTCACGAAGTAGGCGATCTCCTTGCCCTTGCAAACTCCTTGGTTCAACTCCGCAATCTTGTCGGAGGCTCCCAAGTGACACCTAGCCAATCTAGGAGACATCACTCTCCAAGAATTAACAAATGATGTGTTGATGATGAACTCCTTGCTCTTGTGCTTCAAATGATAGTCTCCCCAACACTCAACTCTCTCTCACAGGATATGGATTTGGTGGAAACAAGATTTGAGTGGAAAGCAACTTGGGGAAGGCTAGAGATCAAGATTCATATGGTAGGAATGGAATATCTTGGCCTCAACACAAGGGTAGGTAGTTCTCTCTCAGAACATATGAGTTGGAAGTGTAGATGTGTTCTGATGGCTCTCTCCACGAATGAAGAGGAGGTGGAGGGGTATATATAGCCTCCACACAAAATCCAACCGTTACACACAATTTACCAATCTCGGTGGGACCGAATCAACAAACTCGGTCGGACCGAAAAGGTAAACCTAGTGACCGTTAGAGATTTTCGGTGGGACTGACATGCAACTCGGTAGGACCGATACGATTAGGGTTAGGGCATAACGTAATCTCGGTGAGACCGATTACACAAACTCGGTGTGACCGATTTGGTAATTGGCTAACCAGAGAGTTGGTCAGGCAAACTCGATGGGACCGATTACTACACTCGGTTGGACCGATTTCGGTAATGAGTTACCCAGAGAGTTTGCATTGTAATCTTGGTAGTACCGATTGCCTAAACTCGGTGAGGCCGATTTTGACAATGGACATACACAGTGAGATTGCAATCCCATCTCGGTGAGACCGAGATCCCTATCGGTAGAACCGATTTGCTAGGGTTTGGCAGTGGCTTATGACAAGTGAAACTCGGTGGCGCCGGATGGAAAGAATCCGTAGGTCCAAGTTTGGCTTTGGGTTTAGGTCATATGTGGAAGTGGGAAAGTAGCTGAGGGTTTTGGAGCATATCATCAAGCACATGGAGCAAAAGGCTCATTAAGCAACACCTCATCCCTCCTTGATAGTATTGGCTTTTCCTACGGACTCAATGTGATCTTGGATCACTGAAAGTGTAAAATGAAGAGTCTTGAGCTTGAAGCTTTAGCCAATCCTTTGTCCTTAGCATATTGAAGGAGTTCCCACAACCTTTAGTCCATGCCACTCCATTATTGAACTTATCTGAAATATACTAGATAAAAGTATTAGTCCAACAAGAGATATGTTGACATTAATTACCAAAACCACCTGGGGAGCACTTGTGCTTTCAATCTCCCCCTTTTTGGTAATTGATGGCAACATACATCAAAGCTTTAGATAAAGATACAAACAATAGTAAGTAAAGCTTTGGAAGGACATGTAACAAACATAGGATCCCCCTACATGTATGCAATCATGTGAATATAAAATGTAGAAGCATGTGAAAGCATAATCATGACAGAGTAGGCAATGTGTTACATGTATCTTGGCCATATGCATCAGAGCAAAACATTATTAAGAGAAATACCTTCATGCTTATGAGTCCTTCTTGCAAACAATATGTACAAAAGCAAGAATTCCTCATACTCATGGTTCTGATGCATATACTTACCTTGTAGTCTTGAGTTGACTTAGGATGGAATGAACCTGCATAAACAAGGTTAGATAACACAGGTACATCCACTAGCCAGAGCAAACCAAAAGAAAACCACAAGAATACCAAGATTGGGATGACATGTAGAGAGTGAATACAAGGTACCACATTGGATTAGACATGTCCCCAAGAGTAAAGATATGCAATGAATTTGAATGATTTCTTTCCCTTAGATGTCTTGCTCCCCCTGAATCTGACATGGGATATTGGGAGAAGATAGGGAACAGAAAATCAGAGCTGAAAGATATGAATGAATAGAACTTAATGCAAATGAGCACATGTGAACATGTCTTTCCCCAAAAAAGACATGTGGCATCTCTCCTCTTGAACATCAAGCATCTGGGATCCTTGAGTATTCTCTCCCCCTGGAGATCTCTTTCTCCCCCTTAATACTTTCTCTCTCTTTCTCCCTGATGATAAGCTTTGATGTGATCTCTCTCTTCCCCTTTGACTGTTGGGGAACGTAGTAATTTCAAAAAAAATTCCTACGCACACGCAAGATCATGGTGATGCATAGCAACGAGAGGGGAGAGTGTTGTCTACGTACCCTCGTAGACCGAAGCGGAAGCGTTGACTCAACGTAGAGGAAGTAGTCGTACGTTCTCCTCGCGATCCGACCGATCCAAGTACCGTTACTCCGGCACCTCTGAGTTCTTGGCACACGTTCAGCTCGATGACGATCCCCGGGCTCCGATCCAGCAAAGCGTCGGGGAAGAGTTCCGTCAGCACGACGGCGTGGTGACGATCTTGATGTGTTACCGGCGCAGGGCTTCGCCTAAGCACTGCAACGATATGACCGAGGTGGAATTTGGTGGAAGGGGGCACCGCACACGGCTAAGGAACGATCCGTAGATCAACTTGTGTCTCTATGGGGTGCCCCCTGCCCCTGTATATAAAGGATGGAGGAGGAGGAGGCCGGCCAAGGCAAAGGTGCGGCCAGGATATGGATTCCTACTAGGACTCCAAGTCCTAGTAGGAGTCCACCAAAAGGGGAGGAAGGGAGAAGGAATAGGAGGAGAAGGAGAGGTGGCCGGCCCCCTTTTCCCTAGTTCAATTCGGACTAGAGGGGAAGGGGGGCGCAGCAGCCTTTTTCCTCTTCCCACTAAAGCCCATCAAGGCCCATTACTTCTCCCGTAATCCCGTAACTCCCCGGTACCTCCGAAAATACCCGAACCACTCAGAACCCTTCCGATGTCTGAATATAGTCGTCCAATATATCGATCTTTACGTCTCGACCATTTCGAGACTCCTCGTCATGTCCCCGATCTCATCCGGGACTCCGAACTCCTTCGGTACATCAAAACTCATAAACTCATAATATAACTATCATCGAAACCTTAAGCGTGCGGACCCTACGGTTCGAGAATAATGTAGACATGACCGAGACACGTCTCCGGTCAATAACCAATAGCGGGACCTGGATGCCCATATTGGCTCCTACATATTCTACGAAGATCTTTATCGGTCAGACCGCATAACAACATACGTTGTTCCCTTTGTCATCGGTATGTTACTTACCCGAGATTCGATCGTCGGTATCCAATACCTAGTTCAATCTCGTTACCGGCAAGTCTCTTTACTCGTTCCATAATACATCATCTCGCAACTAACTCATTAGTTGCAATGCTTGCAAGGCTTGAGTGATGTGCATTACCGAGAGGGCCCTGAGATACCTCTCCGACAATCGGAGTGACAAATCCTAATCTCGAAATACGCCAACCCAACATCTACCTTTGGTGACACCTGTAGTACTCCTTTATAATCTCCCAGTTACGTTGTGACGTTTGGTAGCACCCAAAGTGTTCCTCCGGCAAACGGGAGTTGCATAATCTCATAGTCATAGGAACATGTATAAGTCATGGATAAAAGCAATAGCAACATACTAAACGATCGGGTGCTAAGCTAATGGAATGGGTCATGTCAATCAGATCATTCAACTAATGATGTGACCTCATTAATCAAATAACAACTCCTTGTTCATGGTTAGGAAACATAACCATCTTTGATTAATGAGCTAGTCAAGTAGAGGCATACTAGTGACACTCTGTTTGTCTATGTATTCACACATGTATTATGTTTCCTGTTAATACAATTCTAGCATGAATAATAAACATTTATCATGAATTAAGGAAATAAATAATAACTTTATTATTGCCTCTAGGGCATATTTCCTTCAGTGACATCAATTTCCAAGAAGGTTTTTCTGGAATCTGTCGAATAGGTTTGGTCCTTGAGATTCAGCACAAAGCAATGGATAAAACTATGATGCTTGTAGAGGACAAGATTCATTGAGTGGAGCTGGATCGGAAGAAATATAGAATATGTGGCAAACTGTTTTTCCTGTTACGAAATTGGTGACACCGAGTGGCATGTTTCGGTGATACCGAAAGGATTCGGTTGGACCGAAAATTACAATCCGGTGAAACCGAGTTCATCACAGAGAAAACACTTGTCACCTCAGCTCACTAGTCGAATAAGATCTCACAAAGGTTTGCAATGAATTAACTGAAGAATTTGCAAGGAATTTGATGCAGAAATATGCAGAATAAGAATCAAAAAGAAAATGGAAGTTCTAGATGAAGTTATAATTTTTTTTGTTTGAAAAAGAGGGAAACAAATATGCAAGGGACAAATGCAATAACAAAGGAACACAAGAGAACTTCATCTAGAATTGGGCGGTGACATAGTCACCTATGTTAGAGTATATTGACTTAGGAGTCAAGTGAGAACACTTGATCATGGGTCATACTCATCGTTTAAGCTCAAAATGGGGTTCCCATTTTTCGTTTAAGCATCTTGATGTATTCTCATCTTGTTGAGTTGCTTTGTCTCATGTCTTGGAGTAAAGCTTCTCTAAATTGGAATATCATACCTTGGGTGGTGGTGTGGGTCTTGCTCGTGTAGTTGAACTTGTGTGGATGCTCGAGGTTGATGTAGCTCATCATGAGTTGGGAGCACCTCTTGGAATTTGAGTTCATCTACCTACATGGGTTAGTTCTTGCAAGGAAAAACACATTTATATCCAAGAATGACAATCATGAAGCTCAACATAGAATTTGTCAAAGGATATGTTTGAATGGTTTCGTGCTTCCTTGTCTTCAACCACCGTTGTGTAGAGACTTGGTGATGTAGAGATTGCTCAAGATGTGAGTGAGTTGCAATCTCATAGAATTAGATTCAACCAAGTACCTACATGGGTTAGATAACATGCAAGGTACAAATATATCCAAGACATAAGATAGTCATCATAAGAGATATATCAAGGATTAGTCATAAGCTCATGTCTTGCATGTCTCCAATGGAGTTTCTACTCCAAGTTCGAAGCATCAATGATATTCAATTCTCCTCTCAACCTGCAAAACACTTTCTCATCAAGTGGTTTAGTGAATATATCCGCTAATTGCTTATCGGTGCGAACATGCTTAAGATCAATGTCACCCTTAGCAACATGATCTCGAATGAAATGATGACGAACTTCAATGTGCTTAGTTCGAGAATGTTGCACAGGATTATGACCAATTTTGATAGCACTTTCATTGTCACAAAGCAATGGAACATGTTTCACATAGACCCCATAATCTTTAAGAGTTTGGGTCATCCAAAGTAATTGAGCACAACATGAACCAGCGGCAATGTATTCCACTTCGGCAGTAGATAAGGATACAGAGTTTTGTTTCTTGGAGGACCAAGACACAAGAGATCTACCAAGAAATTGACAAGTACCCAAAGTGGACTTTCTATCAACCTTGTCTCCGGCATAATCCGAGTCGGAATAGCCAACAAGATCAAAAGAGGACCTCTTAGGATACCAAATGCCAAAATTTGGTGTATGAATTAGGTATCTCACTATCCTTTTCACCGCTTTAAGATGACATTCTTTAGGAGCAGCTTGATATCGTGCACACATGCACACACTTAGCATAATATTGGGATGTGAGACGCATAGGTATAACAATGAACCAATCATAGAGCGATAAACCTTTTGATCAACCGGTTCACCATCTTTGGTCAAATCATTATGTCCACTAGTAGGCATGGGTGTAGGCATACCTTTGCATTCTTGCATATTGAACCTCTTGAATAAGTCTTTGGTGTACTTCGTTTGAGAGATAAATGTACCTTCCTTAGTTTGCTTGATTTGCAAACCGAGAAAGAATTTGAGTTCACTCATCATAGACATCTCAAACTTCTTTGACATTAACTTTCCAAACTTTTCACTAAAAAGAGGGTTAGTTGAACCAAATATAATATCATCAATATAAATTTGGCATACAAATAGTTCTCCATTAACCCTTTTAGTAAAGAGTGTGGAATCAATTTTTCCAATTTCAAAACCACTTGCAATAAGGAACTTGGTCAAGCATTTATACCATGCTCTAGGAGCTTGTTTAAGACCATAAAGGGCTTTGTGAAGTTTGTAAACATGATTTGGTTTCTTAGGATTGACAAATCCGGGAGGTTGTTTGACATAAACTTCCTCCTCTATTTCACCATTTAGAAAAGCACTTTTAATGTCCATTTGGTACAAGGTGATATTATGGTGATTAGCATAGGCAGGTAAGATGCGAATAGACTCAGGTCTAGCAACGGGAGCATATGTCTCACCATAGTCCATACCTTCGACTTGTGTGTACCCTTGGGCGACGAGACGTGCCTTGTTGCGAACCACTTGTCCATCTTCATCTTGCTTGTTGCGAAACACCCATTTGGTACCAATGATGTTGTGGTTGTTGTCGGGCTTCTCAACCAATGTCCAAACTTGGTTTCTCTCAAAGTTGTGTAGCTCTTCATGCATAGCGTTTATCCAATCCGGGTCTTCCAATGCTTCTTCAACCTTCATAGGTTCAATGCTAGAGATGAATGAATAGTTTTCACAAAAGTTAGCTAAACGAGGTTTTGAGCGAGTAATTCTCCCAGTTTGACTATCATTGTAGATTTGCTCAACGGGGTGATCTTTGGCAATTCTTGCTCGAACTCGTGAAAGATTTTGCTTGGGTCTTCGTTGAACATCTTCTTCATCTTGTTCTTCTTCTTGGTCTTCTTCATTGTTGGCGTTGTCGTTCTCTTGTCGTGGTGGAGAAGGAGGTTGTTGATGTTCGTCTTGACGCATTTCCTCGTTTCCTTCATCTTGGTGTGTCCCACTTGTGGATGCTTCCGGGTCAATTCTTGGTTCACCTTGTCGTGAAGTAGAAGCTTCCACTTGAACGGACGATGTACTCTCCTTCACCTCCGTTGGACGAATTTTGCCAATAGACAAGTCTTGGATTGCTTCTGAAGGGTCTTTGTCTCCTACATCAATTGGCAATTGCTCTACTTGCGAGCCATTAGATTCATCAAACTTCACATCTACCGTTTCTTCAACCTTTCTGGTGAAATTGTTGTAGACACGGTAAGTGTGATAGTTTGAGCCATAACCAAGTAGGAAACCTTCATGAGATTTAGGAGCAAACTTTGAACGACGATTGTCGGTGTCAAAACCGGCGGATCTCGGGTAGGGGGTCCCGAACTGTGCGTCAAGGTCGGATGGTAACAGGAGACAAGGGACACTTTATTTTACCCAGGTTCGGGCCCTCTCGGTGGAGGTAAAACCCTACTCCTGCTAGATTAATATTGATGATATGGGTAGCACAAGAGTAGATCTACCATGAGATCAAGGAGGCTAAACCCTAGAAGCTAGCCTATGGTATGATTGTGTATGATGATGGTTGTCCTACGGACTACAACCCTCTGGTTTATATAGACACCGGATAGGGTTAGGGTTACACAAAGTCGGTTACAATGGTAGGAGATCTTGAATATCCGCACGCCTAACTTGCCTTCCACGCCAAGAAAAGATCCTTCCGGACACAGGACGGAGTCTTCAATCTTGTATCTTCATAGTCCTGGAGTCCAGCTGAAGGTATAGTCCGGCTATCCGAACACCCCCTAATCCAGGACTCCCTCAGTAGCCCCTGAACCAGGCTTCAATGACGACGAGTCCGGCGCGCAGATTGTCTTCGGCATTGCAAGGCGGGTTCCTCCTCCAAGTTCTTCAAGAAGATTGTAAACACCAAAAATAGTGTCCGGCTCTGCAAAATAAGTTTCCACATATTGCCATATAGAGAATAATATTAACACAAATCAAATCTGCTGACGTATTCCGCAGTGCGTCATAACACTGCGGCCAAGCTCTTTATATAAATTGTTTTCATTGTTCCACCTCAGCGTGTTTTAGCGAGGCGGTTTCCTTGGCACGTCTTGTCAAAGCAGAGATCGTGTGCCCCTTTTAACGGGATTCTCATCAATACGGATGTGGGTAACCCAGTCACGCCATTTATCACGACGCTTGGGAGGCAAGTGAGTTTTATTAGGTAGGTGGGAATGCCTAACCGCACCCGCTTGTATAAAGGGATAAGGATTCACCTTTTTAACCTATGCCTTCTTCCTCCTTTGCCAATCCATCTCTCGCGCACTCAAGCTCCAGCGCCCAAGTCCGCTCTTCCTTCCTCAACCTTCTCCAATAATGTCCGGAGCGGGAGGCAAGTGGATGGCCTCCTCCGTTACGGAGGCCCAAGTAAAAAAGCTAAGGAAAGCCGGATACTTGTCCAAGGACATCCCGCATCGGCTTCCTGAGAAGGGGCAGCTTCTTCCTACCCCAGGGCCCCATGAGAGGGTAGTTTTTCTTCCCCACTTCCTCCGCGGACTGGGCTTTCCACTTCACCCATTCGTCCGGGGGCTCATGTTCTACTACGGCCTGGACTTCCACGATCTGGCCCCGAACTTTGTCCTCAACATCTCGGCGTTTATCGTCGTGTGTGAGGCCTTTCTCCGCGTCCGCCCCCACTTCGGCCTCTGGCTCAAGACCTTCAATGTCAAGCCCAAGGTGGTGTCCGGCACCCAAGCAGAGTGCGGAGGCGCTATGGTCGGCAAGATGGCCAACGTCCTCTGGTTCGATGGCTCCTGCGTGGAGTCCCTAAAGGGGTGGCAGGCCGGGTGGTTTTACATCACCGAGCCACGTGATCCGAAATGGGTCGCAGCCCCCGAGTTCAGATCCGGACCCCCCACGTGGCTCATGTCCTAGAAAGAGACGGGACTGTCATGGGGCAACGAGGAAGAAGTGACTGGGTTGCAAACGTGCATCCAGTCCCTGGTGAACAAGCCAATCCGGCTATCAATGTGATCCAGGTCATGCTCGTTCGCTTCCGAGGACCGCGGATACAGCTCGCAGCGTCATGCCAGCGAGGTGAGCTATCTATACCTTGGATAGGTTGGTTAAGCTCTTCTTCATAGATTAACTCTATGTGGGATCTAAACTCCCTTTACCTTTGACAGGCTTGGCAGGCTGTATCCGGACCAATTAACTGTCCGGCTCCCCTGCCCGAAGACCCAGCCCCAGCTCTCTTGGTGAAGCTGATGGCTCCGGCACCTTATGTGGTGCCGGAGAAGAAGGCCAAGAAGAAGAAAACCACCGGGACTCGAAAAAGTTCCCTCAACATGGTGGTGTCGGACTCGTCATCTAACGAGTCCGCGTCACTCTCCTCTCGTGAAAACGAGGAGGAGGAACAAGAAAGCTCTCCCCCCCCCCAGCGAGGGGAGCAAAGAAGAAGAAGGCCACCCCAACGGGGGAGGCCGAGGGGTCGAGGAAAAGGAAGACCCCTCCGCCGGACTACTCCCACGACGCCGAAGAGGGCGGAGAGGAGTGGATGGACAGAACCAAGCGTCCGGCGAAATCGTAAGTATTCATATACCAGAGTGACTCATGATATTCTTTTAATGCGCGGCTTTCCCTAATATCGCTCGTAATTTATGCAGCCCGCCCCGGGCCGATCTCGACGATTCGTCGAGCGGCTCCCTGGATTCGTCGGACGTGAACTCTGTTCCGCCTGCTGTCTCCCCCCGCCGGGCGGACGACGCTGAAGTGGCGTTCTGCCAAGCAGGGCAGGAGGAGATAGTCCTGGAGGAGCCGCAAGGCAATCCTCCGGACCCCAGGAGTAAAAGGGATGAAACCCCCAGGGCTCCAAGTCCGGCTTTGTGTCGGACACCGCGCCGAACTCGATAGTCCTGGTCCGCGGTGGGCGAACTCCTTCCAAGAGGAGTAAGCCGTCTGAGCCGGCGGCCTCCGTCCAACCGGAGGCGCCGGACAATCTGTTGGAGGTGCTTAAGGGCGCCGGCATCGATGAGGAGCACCGTACTGTTATGAGTACGGTGATCCAAAGGGTTCAGTCCGCCAAAAGCGGACTGACTGAAGCTTGCGCTAGCCTTCTAACATGCTTCGAGGTAAGTAAAAATATGTCAAATTATTTACCGCATAGACAGTAGCCCCTGATGCTCTGTTCGGTGTTCGAAAAGAAAAGCCGAATAGAGGATCTAGTAATATTCGCAGGAGTCTAACAACAAAAAGTCACATATGCGTATGCAGGCTTCACTGCTATCCACCGTCGCACTGACTGCGCAGGTGGATGTCCTTAAAAAGGACCTCGGGCGGACCGAGCAAGAGCTCGGCCTTGCCAAACGGCAGCTCGAGGAGAAAGAAGGTAAGAAATACCCTAAAAAAGAAAAAAGTGCCTATAGAGAGGCTTCATTGCATAAAGAAATAATAGGATTGTACTGCTTATTGTAGGGGCCACAACAGAGGTGGCAACCCTGAAGCAGGCGCTGGATGAAGCCGGAAAGAAAACGGCCGAGGAGCGCGCCGAGCGAGAAAGGCTTGGGGTTCAGGTCGGCGAGGTGCAGCAAGAGCTGCAAGCTCTCATCAAAAAACATGAGAGTTTGGAGCTTGAGTCAAGAGCGCAAGCATCCGAGCTCGCATCGGCCCTTGAGACCGCCAGGAGTGCCAAGGCCGAAGCCCAAAAGGCCCTCCAAGAATTGGAGGAGGTGAAAAAGATAGCAACGGGTAAGGCATTCTTAATGCAAAGTAGGAATATAAAAGTAAACTACCTGTTACTTACCCGAATCCGGAGTTCTCCAGGGGCGTTCGCCGATCTTCCCCGCAGTGTATCTGACGCCGCCCCGTTCTACCGAGCTGAAGAGGGCAACTCGACGGAGAGTGTGTTATGGTCTCAGTATTCTGAGGCCGGACACCCTGTGCCTTTGAGCGATCAGCTGAAACAGCTGATCGAGCTCCACAAGGCGGCCGAACAGGCCATGAAGGGCTTACTAGTTCGGTTGTGGCCTGGAGAGGCCCTGCCTGGGAGCTATTTCGGGCTAGTGCGGCGGCTGGTGGAGGCATGTCCACGGCTTGAGGTCATCAAGCGCTCCGCCTGCATTGAAGGTGCCCGAAGGGCCCTTGCCCGTGTAAGGGTACACTAGGGTAAGCTGGACGGAGAGAAGCTGGTAAAGGACGGGCCGCCGCCGGGGAAGGAGCATTGCAAGCCCGAGAACTACTACAAGGAAGTTCTTGCCGGAGCCCGCCTTGTCGCGGATGAATGTACTAAATATGTAGTATTTGAATGAACTCGCTCGTTTGTATCCTGTGCGCTGAAAACTTGTTCATATGCGCTAAGCAATGCTTATTGAATTTAAAATATTATTTTCTGTGCGGCCGTTTATCAAAAATTGAGAGATGGCCAGTCGTCGGCTTCTGCCCCCATGCCACTAGTGCTGGGGTGTTCAGGATAAACCTGAGGGCTCTTTTTCCCATAGTTGGGTCCTTCGAGGGAGGCGCTCAGCACAACGAACCAGGCAATCGGACTATAATGCTTGAACACTCTCACTTAGCCATAGAACGTTATAATTTTAAATTTCGGCGAAGCCCCTAGTTCGGAAGGCCGAATTCGGGGCGCTATCCACGCCTTTGGCCTGACATAGCCAGCTCCTCGCTCGAAGCGGCATAAGTCTTTAAGGACTCGAAAAACCTCTCGAACAGCGACCGGTCTCACGCCTTATCATGACAGTCTATTTTAGCTTTCTCCACTGAGGTGCTTAACCCACCTGAACTGGGGCACAATCGCAGTGTTTCTCCTAGTGCTACCTTAGCCGATATAGCGGAACGTAAGGCACCAAAACATAGGAGCCAGGCAAACCCAACATGTGACCAAAATCATGATTCGGAGCCGATGCATATAGTCCTATAAGTTTGGAGTGCCGCACTTGTGAAAGTGTACGGACTTCTCACACCAGATAGAAGGGTAATGAAGCCCCTGGCGTGTTTTGCCATACCATGGTGTACGGTTGCGATCATGGTTTTTTAATGAACATATATATTAAAAGAGGACAACGCAAAAAATAGGTGAAAAGCTATGCATTGTTTATAGAGAGGCTATTTATCAAAGTCGAACGATACAAGTAGTGCGATAAGCAAAAAAGATATTAGACTATTTAACATGTCCTGACCAGGCGCAGGCCGCGGAATCTAGAAACAGATATATCGCTCGAAATAGAGACCACCTGAGAGTTCCATAATGCGGCGTAGCTTTGTCTACTTCCCTGGGTCTTGCATCGTCTGTGCGGCAGCAAAGCCGAACAGGTTATCCAGAGTGTGGAGTCCTGAAAGGAAAAAAAAAGAATCCGGCAGCACCTAGTACGTTTGACGCCGTATTGTAAGCATGCCGTTAATGTGCCCCTCCCCCTGTGCCCATGGAATTTCGAGGGCGTAATTGTGTACTCGAGGTACTAGCTCCGCTATGTTGCGATGGCTGGGGTTGGGGCCGTATTGCCACGCTTGCTCCGAACATGCCAGGCGGTCTTGTTGCAGGTTACTCCGGGCGTGCTTTGCATTGTCCGGCTTTTTAACGGCCGGACTGGAGAGTTGCCTTGAAAGGCTGCTTTGTACTTCCGCTGCGAGGGCCGCCGTGTGCTCTTCCGTATGGATGGAGTGTTCTGTGTTTCCGTTGACCGTAATTACTCCTCGAGGGCCTGGCATCTTGAGCTTGAGATATGCGTAGTGCGGCACCGCATTGAATTTGGCAAATGCGGTTCGTCCGAGCAGGGCGTGATAGCCACTGCGGAACGGGACTATATCGAAGATTAACTCTTCGCTTCGGAAGTTATCCGGAGATCCGAAGACCACATCAAGTGTTACCGAGCCTGTGCAATTGGCCTCTACACCTGGTATGACGCCTTTAAAGGTCGTCCTTGTGGGCTTGATCCTTGATGGATCTATGCCCATTTTCCGCACTGTATCCTGATAAAGCAGGTTCAGGCTACTGCCGCCGTCCATGAGGACTCTTGTGAGATGAAATCCATCAATGATTGGGTCAAGAACCAATGCGGTAAAACCGCCATGACGGATGCTAGTGGGGAGGTCCCTTCGATCAAAAGTGATCGGGCAAGAGGACCATGGGTTGAACTTTGGGGCGACTGGCTCCATCGCGTATACGTCCCGTAGCGCACGCTTCCGCTCCCTCTTGGGAATGTGGGTCGCGTATATCATGTTCACCGTCCGCACCTGTGGGGGAAACCCCTTCTGTCCATTGTTGTTCGGCGGCCTGGGCTCCTCCTCGTCGTCGCTATGCAGCCCCTTGTCTTTGTGTTCGGCTCTTAACTTGCCTGCCTGCTTGAACACCCAACAATCCCTGTTGGTGTGATTGGCTGGCCTTTCGGGGGTGCCATGAATCTGGCACGAGCGGTCGAGTATCCGGTCCAGACTGGACGGGCCCTGGGTATTCTTTTTAAATGGCTTTTTCCGCTGACCGGATTTATAGCCTCTGAATCCGGCATTTACTGTCGTATCCTCATTGTTGTCGCTGCTAACGCAGCGCTTTTGCTTATTTCGATGTGTCCTGCCACTTTTGTCCTTGGTATCCGAACTACCAGGGTTCTTCGATAAGTTGTTGCTGCGAGCTAGCCAGCTATCATCGCCCGCGCAAAAGCGGGTCATGAGTGTCGTAAGGGCTGCCATAGATTTCGGCTTTTCCTGTCCCAGGTGCCGGGCAAGCCACTCGTCGCGGATGTTATGTTTGAAGGCTGCTAGGGCCTCTACGTCCGGACAATCGACTATCTGATTTTTCTTTGTTAGGAACCGTGTCCAGAATTGCCTGGCCGATTCTTCTGGCTGCTGAATTATGTGGCTTAGGTCGTCGGCGTCCGGTGGCCGCACATAGGTCCCCTGGAAGTTGTCGAGGAATGCGGCTTCCAGGTCTTCCCAAGAACCGATTGAGTCCGCTGGTAGGCTGTTAAGCCAATGCCGGGCTGGTCCCTTGAGCTTAAGGGGTAGATATTTGATGGCGTGTAGATCGTCGCCACGTGCCATGTGGATGTGAAGGAGATAATCCTCAACCCATACTGCTGGATCTGTCGTACCATCGTACGACTCGATGTTGACGGGTTTGAAACCCTCTGAGATTTTATGATCCATTACTTCATCTGTGAAGCATAGTGGGTGTGCGGCGCCCCTGTACTGGGCTATGTCACGACGCAGCTCGGAAGAGCTATGCTTGTTGTGTTCGGCCCGGCCGGATTTATTGTGTCCGGAGTGAAGATCATCACGTGTCGTCGGGCGTCTGCGCGATCCATAGATCGATCTTGTTTGCCTTGCTTTATCCTCCAGTACGTCTCGCAGGTCTGGCTCATTTTCCTGTGCCTTAGTTGAGCGGCACTGGGGCATGGCTTGTTTAGAGGTTCGACAGGCCTCTCTGTCGCGGCCGCGGGGTGGCCGGTCTGCCATGTCATGCACTGGTAATGTAGGTGTTTCCCACTCTGATTGGGGTAGCGGCCTGCGCTTAGTATAATTTTTGGAGGGGCGCTCGAGTTCATACTCTTCGGCCGCAAGGACTTCAGTCCATCTGTCAGCTAGCAAATCTTGATCAGCTCTAAGCTGTTGCTGCTTTTTCTTTAGGCTATTCGCCGTGGCTAGAAGCCTGCGTTTAAAACGCTCTTGTTCGGCGGGGTCTGATGGTACGACGAATTCGCCGTCGTCGAGGCTTGCCTCGTCTTCGGAGGGAGGCATGTAGTTATCATCCTCAACCTCTCGCTCTGCCGCTCTCTCATGAGGTCTGTCTTCTCCATCTTCCTGTGCCGAATCTTGCTGGATTTGGTGTTCTTCGGCGCTATCCGGTGTAGTATTATCTCCCGTGCCGGAATCACCGTTTCTGCTGTGGCGGGATTTAGAGCGGCGCCGTTGACGTCGGCGTTTTGGCTGTTTTTTCGAGGTGTCATCCTCCGCTGTTCCATCGCCATCCCCATCCTTTGGAGCGTCCACCATATATATGTCATATGACGAGGTGGCGGTCCAGCGCCCTACAGGTGCTGTTTCTTGTTCGTATCCTCCTTCGTCATCCATACCGTCGAAGTCTTCGGAGCCGAAGTCAAGTATGTCGGTTAAATCAACGACAGTGGCTATTAAGTGGGTGGTGGGTGGGCTTTGAATTTCTTCGTCGTTCGAATCCCAACCTCGCAGACCATAGTCCGGCCTGGGCTCTCCTGATAGATAGAGAGACTTGAGAGAATTCAGGATATCACCGAAAGGTGTGTGCTGAAAGATGTCCGCGGTGGTGAACTCCATTATAGGCGCCCAATCGGATTCGATCGGCAGGGGCACGGGAGGCCCGGAGTTCGGAGAAGAATCCGACTCCTTGGAGTCATGGGCCGTGCGGAGTACAGGGCTGGAGTTCGGCTCGATCGCCTTCAAGATCGCAGTCCCCGAGGTGACGTCCAACCGTTCATCCTCCAAGAACGCAGCAGGCTCCGAGTCGAGGATCGGGGCCGGTGCGTGTGCGGCCTCCAGGGCACTATTCGGAGGCAGAGCTATATCATGCCCCTCGAGGTAGTGCGGCGCGCTTGGTTGTGGCTCAAACCCGTCGAAGATCAAGTCTCCGCGGATATTTGCCGTGTAGTTTAAGCTTCCAAACCTGACTTGATGGCCAGGGGCATAGCTTTCGATCTGCTCCAGACGACCAAGCGAATTGGCCAGCACAGCGAAGCCGCCGAAGACGAAGATTTGTCCGGGGAGGAAAGTCTCACCCTGGACATCATCGTTGTTGATGATCAAAGGAGCCATCGGGCCCAAAAGCGACGACACAGAGGAACTCTCAACGAGAGCACCAATGTCGGTGTCAAAACCGGCGGATCTCGGGTAGGGGGTCCCGAACTGTGCGTCAAGGTCGGATGGTAATAGGAGACAAGGGACACTTTATTTTACCCAGGTTCGGGCCCTCTCGGTGGAGGTAAAACCCTACTCCTGCTAGATTAATATTGATGATATGGGTAGCACAAGAGTAGATCTACCACGAGATCAAGGAGGCTAACCCCTAGAAGCTAGCCTATGGTATGATTGTGTATGATGATGGTTGTCCTACGGACTACAACCCTCCGGTTTATATAGACACCGGATAGGGTTAGGGTTACACAGAGTCGGTTACAATGGTAGGAGATCTTGAATATCCGCACGCCTAGCTTGCCTTCCACGCCAAGAAAAGATCCTTCCGGACACAGGACGAAGTCTTCAATCTTGTATCTTCATAGTCCTGGAGTCTGGCTGAAGGTATAGTCCGGCTATCCGAACACCCCCTAATCCAGGACTCCCTCAACGATGCTTATCAAGAATGTAGCACTTTGAGCCGAATACTCGGAAGTATCCAACTTGGGGTTTGTTACCGGTGAGGAGCTCGTATGCCGTCTTGCCGAGTAGCTTGTGAAGATACAAGCGATTTGTTGCATGACAAGCCGTCTCAACCGCTTCTGCCCAAAAGTGCTTTGGCGTCTTGTACTCATCAAGCATCGTTCTCGCCATTTTGATGAGCGTCCGGTTCTTCCTCTCAACAACTCCATTTTGTTGAGGTGTGTACGTAGCCGAGAACTCGTGTGAAATCCCTTCATCGTCAAGAAAGGTGTCCACATTTGCGTTCTTGAACTCCGTTCCGTTGTCACTCCGAACCTTCTTGATCTTCACGTCAAACTGATTTTGGGCCTTCCTAGCGAAGTTTTTGAAGATCTTTTGGACTTGCGATTTATCATCAAGAAATAACACCCACGTAAATCTTGAAAAATCATCAACTATAACTAGACCAAAAGAATTTCCACCGAGACTCTTGTAGGCATTGGGACCAAAAAGATCCATATGAAGTAGCTCGAGTGGTCTCCTTATGGTCATGATGTTCTTCACGGGATGCCTTCCTCCAACCTGTTTACCTGCTTGACAAGCACTACAAAGTCTATCCTTATCAAATATGACATCGTTAACTCCAAGGATATGATTTCCTTTAATAAGCTTGTCAAGGTTTCTCATGCCAACGTGACCTAGTCGTCTATGCCACAACCAACCTTTTGAGGATTTAGCAATAAAGCAAGTTTTAGGTTGTGCCTTTTTAGAGAAATCGACAATGTAAAGGTCACCTCTACGTATACCGGTAAAAACCATTTTATGATTGTCTCGACGAAACACTTGGCAATCTACCTCAGTAAATAGGACATTCAAACCGAAATCAGCAAGTCTAGATACCGAAAGTAAGTTGTAGCCTAGAGATTCAACGAGCATGACATTTTGAATGGAGCTATCGTGTGAGATGGCCACCTTACCAAGGCCAACCACCTTACCCTTTGAATTATCACCAAAAGTGACATACTTTCGCGGGCCGTCATTTTCAGCAAGCTCACGGAACATCTCTTCGTCTCTGGTCATATGGTCAGTACATCCACTGTCGAGAACCCATTCCTTTCCTCCTGACACATATCCTCGAAGATTAGCCATAAGACCAAAGTGTCTCATTGCATCATCAAGATCGAAGTCACTATCATCATTCTCATCATAGTATCCATGTTCAACATGATCTTGTGATTCATCATTTCCTAGAGAGAGTGATTCATTAGATACATGATCATCAAAGTGGTTACCTTTATGAATTCTTATAGCTTCGGATATACTATCACTAATGATTCCAACATTTCCTTTAGCATGCATGAGATTAGTAAGCTCAATTAGACAATCACCAAAACTAGAATCACTAGAGTTCATTTTACTCAAGGCAATAGATTTATGGAGAATTTCATCCAAATTTTTCAAGGAATAATCGAGGAATCGTTCCTCAAGATATTTCCATATAGTATAGGCACAATTAAGAGTAGGTAAACTAGCAATCAAGTTTTTGGGCAATCCTCTAATGATGAGCTCAACAGTTCTAAGATTGCGAATCATGTCAATATCTTCATCTAGGGTGGGATGCATAGGATCAACATGAGGAGCACAAGGACTAGCAATATACTTTTTCAAATGATATTGATTGAAAATCACAAGCATCTCATTTTCCCATTCATGAAAATACTCTCCATCAAGAATAGGTACTCTATGTCTAAGACTCCCTAAAGTAGACACATCCATCTTCCTCCAATGGTGATTAAACCAAGGCAATGGAAACCTGGCTCTGATACCACTTGTAGGATCTAGAAGTAGGTGTGTCTAGAGGGGGGTGATTAGACACTTAGTGCTAAAGTTGCAATTTTTTAGCTTTTTTGGTTTGAATGGAGTTTTAGGCACAATTTCAACATTCACAATACATATCAAGCAAGTATGCAAAGAGTGTATGAGCAGCGGAATGTAAAGCATGCAACTTGCAAGATTGTAAAAGGAAGGGTTTGGAGAATTCAAACACAATTGGAGACACGGATGTTTTTCCCGTGGTTCGGATAGGTGGTGCTATCCTACATCCACGTTGATGGAGACTTCAACCCACGAAGGGTAACGGTTGCGCGAGTCCACGGAGGGCTCCACCCACGAAGGGTCCACGAAGAAGCAACCTTGTCTATCCCACCATGGCCATCGCCCACGAAGGACTTGCCTCACTAGCGGTAGATCTTCACGAAGTAGGCGATCTCCTTGCCCTTACAAACTCCTTGGTTCAACTCCACAATCTTGTCGGAGGCTCCCAAGTGACACCTAGCCAATCTAGGAGACACCACTCTCCAAGAAGTAACAAATGGTGTGTTGATGATGAACTCCTTGCTCTTGTGCTTCAAATGATAGTCTCCCCAACACTCAACTCTCTCTCACAGGATATGGATTTGGTGGAAAGAAGATTTGAGTGGAAAGCAACTTGGGGAAGGCTAGAGAACAAGATTCATATGGTAGGAATGGAATATCTTGGCCTCAACACAAGGGTAGGTAGTTCTCTCTCAGAACATATGAGTTGGAAGTGTAGATGTGTTCTGATGGCTCTCTCCACGAATGAAGAGGAGGTGGAGGGGTATATATAGCCTCCACACAAAATCCAACCATTACACAGAATTTACCAATCTCGGTGGGACCGAATCAACAAACTCGGTCGGACCGAAAAGGTAAACCTAGTGACCGTTAGAGATTTTCGGTGGGACTGACATGCAACTCGGTAGGACCGATACGGTTAGGGTTAGGGCATAACGTAATCTCGGTGAGACCGATTACACAAACTCGGTGTGACCGATTTGGTAATTGGCTAACCAGAGAGTTGGTCAGGCAAACTCGGTGGGACCGATTACTAGACTCGGTTGGACCGATTTCGGTAATGAGTTACCCAGAGAGTTTGCATTGTAATCTCGGTAGTACCGATTGCCTAAACTCGGTGAGACCGATTTTGACAATGGACATACACAGTGAGATTGCAATCCCATCTCGGTGAGACCGAGATCCCTATCGGTAGAACCGATTTGCTAGGGTTTGGCAGTGGCTTATGACAATTGAAACTCGGTGGCGCCGGATGGAAAGAATCGTTAGGTCCGAGTTTGGCTTTGGGTTTAGGTCATATGTGGAAGTGGGAAAGTAGCTGAGGGTTTTGGAGCATATCATCAAGCACATGGAGCAAAAGGCTCATTAAGCAACACCTCATCCCTCCTTGATAGTATTGGCTTTTCCTACGGACTCAATGTGATCTTGGATCACTAAAAGTGTAAAATGAAGAGTCTTGAGCTTGAAGCTTTAGCCAATCCTTTGTCCTTAGCATCTTGAAGGAGTTCCCACAACCTTTAGTCCATGCCACTCCATTGTTGAACTTATCTGAAATATACTAGATAAAAGTATTAGTCCAACAAGAGATATGTTGACATTAATTACCAAAACCACCTGGGGAGCACTTGTGCTTTCAGAACCGTTATTGGGCCTTGGGCCTAAGCAGAAGCTATCAAAGTTATCAACTACATATATACATCGGACGACCGCGAGCAGACTTGGCTTGGATCGGAACAGCGGCTTCGGCCGAGGCGTGTGTGTGGCTGTGTTCTCGTCTCCTTGTACTATTCATCTTCCTCCACTACTTTTCTCCTTTGATTCCATTGATTAGCATTGAGTTCCTCCATACATGAGTTGTAATCTCTAAAATTAGACAATTTAGTAGTGAGATCTTCACATTTATCCCCTAAGAAATGATCATTTATACTCTAAAAAACTCTAAAGTTTAAAGTTTTTCAAGAGTTAATTGAGTAGTGAGATCCTCACATTTATCCCTAAAAAATGATCATGTATACTTAAAAAACTCTAAAGTTTAAAGTTTCTCAAGGGTAATTGAGTAGTGAGATTCTCACATTTATCCCTAAAAATGACCATGTATACTTAAAAAACTCTAGAGTTTGAAGTTTTTTAATGGGTGGACAACTAGAGATGCAAGTCCCAACTAGACCGTGGTCCTTTCTTCATTGACTGTCTGTCCTTCGGTCACTCCGTCCCACAGCCCCTCCTCTCATTTCCCTGGCCGCCGCCTCCTCCAACGGCTCTCCTGTCCGCCCACATGCTTACACCGCCGCCGGAACCCTAACCCCCACAATGCCGCGCCCCGCCACCTCACTCCGCACTCCGAGCCGCCGCCGACGGCTTCTGGAAAACCCCATCGCTCCCGCATCCGTCAACTGCTCCTCTGCTACCAGCGGTTGCCAAGGCGGGTCTTGTACCCCGAAGCTGCGATGGAGCGTCAGGGAGAGCCAGGAGGGCGTCAGCGAGCAGAAGGCGCCGAGGGCTTCGTCCGTGAGGCGGCTCGCGGCCGCGGTGTGGCGCATGTGGCCGCCGGAGGAGGCGCTCGCTGCAGAGCACCAGGGAAAATCTCGTGTCGGCCTCGAGGTACATAATGCCATCCCTATGACATCTTCTCCAATGAAGAAAATGCTAAACCCTGGATGAATTATAGCCAACTGTATGCTCGAACTATCGCTAATGTCGTCGCTAATCTGGCGTACCGGAGGTGAATCTGGGACGCCGATGCCCGCATTAAAGCGCGCTATCTAGTGCACTACCGTACAACCATCCGTTCTTGCTCGTGGTGGGCAGCAGTTAATGGCCGGCCGTTGGGGCGTCGGGTGCAACCAAATCGAAGCATAGATCCCCACATTTATTGGTGTTAGCTATGTGAGCGATCGTTGGGAGTGGCATTAATATTGGCCGCCCGTCCATGGGCGCATTTCTTGTGAGCTAATCTTGCTCATGTGATCTTCCCCTCTCCCCCATCCCCCGCCCTTCACACCTAAGACTAGCCACAGTGGGAGTAACTTCAGCAGTAACTTCAAGTCCAACTCAACAAATTTGTCTATGTGGCAATGAGTTAATGAAGAGAGAGATAGTTCTAGTAACTTAGCAAGTTACTGTAACATCACACATATCAAGGCAAGATGAGTCTATAGCATAATAAATGAAGTGTTGCATGTTACTACACATATGTTACTTCCTGTAGAAGAACAAGATATGGGCTGTGCAATCTCGATGTATTGATCGGTGCACCAGGCACGTATATATAAGTACAAAGGTGGGCCACAACCTCAAATATACAAAGGAAACAGGAGGTCGTCCCTACACACAAATATACGCGTACACAATATACTCAACACCCCCCGCAGTCGAAGCGGCGCCAGTGACGCAAAGACTGGAACGAAACTCCTCGAAAGTAGAAGTCGGCAGTCCCTTCGTCATCACATCGGCGAACTGCTGAGCGGTCGGCACATGGAGAACCCGCATGCGTCCAAGAGCCACCTGCTCGCGCACAAAGTGAATGTCCAGCTCGATGTGTTTAGTCCGGCGATGATGAACAGGGTTGGCGGAGAGGTACACCGCAGAGACGTTGTCACAGTAGACAACCGTAGCCTGGGACACGTCGTGATGCAGCTCCTGCAGTAACTGTCGTAGCCAGGTGCACTCGGCGACGGCGTTGGCCACAGCTCGGTACTCAGCCTCCGCGCTGGAGCGCGAAACTGTGGGTTGTCGCTTAGACGACCACGAGACGAGTGAAGGACCGAGGTAGACGCAGTAGTCAGAGGTGGACCGACGAGTGTCAGGGCAGCCAGCCCAGTCAGCATCGGAGTAGGCCACCATCTCCAAAGAAGTAGACGCCGTGAGTGTCAGCCCGAGGGTCATCGTGCCGCGGATGTAGCGAAGGATCCGCTTCACGAGAGTCCAATGAGAGTCACGAGGGGCGTGCATGTGGAGACACACCTGCTGAACAGCATACTAAAGATCCGGTCGAGTGAGAGTCAAGTACTGAAGAGCGCCGACAATAGACCGGTAGAAAGGAGCATCCGACGCAGGCGAGCCCTCAAGAGTAGAGACCTTGGCCTTCGTGTCAACAGGAGTAGCAACAGGATGACAGTTGAGCATACCGGCGCGCTCAAGAAGCTCATGTGCATACCTCTGCTGATGAAGAAAGAAACCGTCCGGACGCCGAACGACCTCAATGCCAAGGAAATAATGTAGAGCACCCAGGTCCTTAATAGCAAACTCGTCACGCAGCCGAAGAGTAATCTGCTGAAGAACAGCTGCGGAGGAGGCCGTAAGGATGATGTCGTCGACGTAAAGCAACAAATATGCAGTCGTGTCACCATGGCGATAAACAAACAGTGAGGCGTCCGAGCGAGTAACGTTGAAGCCCAGTGTCTGAAGAAACCTGGCGATCCGCTGGTACCAGGCGCGGGGTGCCTGCTTGAGCCCGTAAAGAGAGCGGGACAGCAGACACACATGGCCGGGAAGTGAGGCGTCGACAAAACCGGTGGGTTTCTCACAATACACTTGCTCCTCAAGATGGCCATGGAGAAAGGCGTTGGAGACATCCATCTGATGAACGGGCCAGCCGCGGGACACGGCGAGCTGGAGGACGGTGCGGATCGTGCCCGGTTTTACAACCGGGGCGAACGTCTTGGTGAAGTCCACTCCAGCGCGCTGGCGGAAACCACGGACCACCCAGCGAGCCTTGTAGCGCTCGAGAGTGCCATCTGAGCGGGTCTTATGGCGAAAGACCCACTTGCCGGTGATGACGTTGGCGCGAGGAGGCCGAGGAACCAGTGTCCAAGTACGGTTCCGTTGGAGCGCATCGAACTCTTCCTGCATCGCCGCAAGCCAGTGAGGATCACGTAGGGCGGCGCGGGCGGACATGGGAAGAGGTGACGGCTCCGCAGTGGAGGCGGCGGTCACTCGTGTACCGGAGGCTCGGACGATGAATGCCGGTACGAGCGCGGGTGACGGGGCCAGAGGGCACCAGCGGAGCCACCGGCGAGGCGGCCGGCGAGTGAGCCGGCGAGGCGGCCGGCGTCAGGGCCGGCGAGGCGGCCGGCGAGGCGACCGGTGAGTGAGCTGGCGAGGCGACCGACATAGGGGCCAGCGAGGGAGCCGGCGTCGGGTCCAGCGAGGCGGCGGGGGTCGAGGCGGCTGAGGAAGCGGCCGAGCCGGCCGCGCCCGATCTCGCGGCGGGTGAGGGAGGGGCGCCAGGGGCGCCGTCAGAGCCGGCCCGGGAGGCCGAGGGGGCGGGCGCCGGCGTGAGGGCGCGAGGACCGCCAAAGCCTGGAGGCGGTCCGCGGGCCGAACGGGACCGTCTGCCTGACGGAGTCGTCGAGGGCCGCCGGTGGCCGGCGGTGACGAGACGACCAGGGGTACCTGCTGCTGAAACGGAAACACCATCTCATCAAAGTAAACGTGTCGGGAGGTGAATACACGATGGGAGACGGGATCATAACAGCGATAGCCCTTAGTGTTGGGTGGGTAGCCGAGAAAGATGCAAGCGACGGAGCGGGGTGCAAGCTTATGAGGCGCAGTAGCGGCGATGCTAGGGTAGCAAAGGCAGCCGAAGATGCGAAGCCCATCATAAGAGGGGGGTGCACCGAAGAGAAGATGATGAGGTGTAAAGTTCCCGCGAGTACGACATGGGCGGATGTTGATGAGGAGAGAAGCGGTGGCGAGAGCGTCAGGCCAAAAGCGCGGAGGCACATTGGCATGAAAGAGAAGAGTCCTAACGCAGTCATTGAGAGTGCGAAGGATGCGTTCAGCATGACCGTTTTGTTGCGAGGTGTACGGGCAAGTGAGACGAAAAATCGTGCCATGTGCGGTAAGAAGATTACGAACGGCGAGGTTGTCAAACTCCTTCCCGTTGTCTGTCTGCAATGCGAGAATGGGACGACCAAACTGCGTGAGAACATAGGAGTAGAATGCGGCAAGAGTGGATATAACATCCGACTTGCGGCGCAACGGGAAGGTCCACACATAGTGCGAAAAATCATCAAGTATGACAAGATAATAAAGAAAGCCCGTATTACTGGCAACAGGAGAGGTCCAAACATCACTATGAATTAACTCAAACGGGTACGATGCAACAAAAGAAGAAGCCCTAAACGGAAGACGAGCATGTTTGCCGAGGCGACATGCATGACACGAGTGATCCTCGTTCTTATTACACGTGAAAGAAAAACTCCGAAGTATGTGGCGAAGGGTGGCAGGATTAGGATGACCCAAGCGAGCATGCCAAAGATCCACTCCGGTGGCGAGGGCGACGGGGGCGGCGGAAGTGGTGGAGGTGGCGGAGTGAACCGGGTAGAGCTTGTCGGGGCTGTCACATCGGTGGAGCACCATCCGCGTGCGAGCGTCCTTAACAGAAAAACCACATTCGTTAAATTCAACGGTAACCGGATTTTCACGTGTAAGAGAAAGAACGGAAATAAGATTTTTAATAAGTTCAGGAGAAACTAGAATATTGGACATGGATATAGGAGTGGAGTTAGACGGAAAATATGTATGACCAATATGAGTGATAGGAAGGGAAGAGCCGTCACCGACGGTGATGCGGTTGGAGGTGTGGACAGGATGGGCGGTGTGGAGGTTACCGGGGTACGCCGCCATGTGAGCGGTGGCGCCGCTATCCATGTACCAGTCGCCGCCGCCAGTGTAGCTGGACGGGGAAGGAGCGTTGTGGAGAGCCGCCAACAGGGCCGGGTCCCACGGTGCCGGCGGGAGAGGTGGCGCGGCCGTCAGGGGCAGCGGCGGCGGCCCACCTGGCGGCGGCTGCTGACCATAGGGCGCCGCGTAAGGCTGCGGCGCGGCGTAGTACGCCTGGTGCGGCTGTGCCGGGTGCCGAGAATGCCCGGGGCAGGGGCCCGAGGAACCTGCATGGAGTAGGCGTGTACAACGCCGGTCCATGGGTTCTGGCCGGCGTACCACGGGGCCGGCTGAGAAGCCTGCTGCGGCGGGTGGCACGCTCCTCCCTGAGCGCCGCCGCCGCCCTGCTTGTGGCCACCATGACGGCCGCCGCGACGACCCCCCATTGGCCGCCGGCTGGGGCGGCGGGAAGGGGGCGGCCGGTGCGGGCGGGAACCTGGGTGGGAAGGCGGGCGCCGCTGGCTGGGGCAGCGTCGGGCGTGGCGGTGGCGGGGCCGAACCCCCGCGGGTGCCTGTGACGAGGGCGGTGTGGGTCGCGCGAGTCCGGGCCACCCGCATCCGGCGCTCCTCCAACTTGAGGTACGCGACCACCTTGGCGAAGGTGGGCTCCGGGATGAGGGTGAGGTTGGAGGCGGCGTTGTCGAAGTCCTCGTTGAGGCCGCCGGAGAGGGTGCTGATGAGGAGCTCGTCGCCGATCTTTTCCCCGAGATCACGGAGCTCATCGGCGAGCTTCCTGAGGCGCATGCAAAAATCATCGATGGATGAGTCAAGTTGCTGGCACCCGTAAAACTCACCATAAAGCAGGACCTTGTGCTGCAGCCGATTGTCGGTGAAGAGGCCGTTGAGCTTGGTCCAGACCGCATAGGCGTCGTCCTCGTCGTTCACAACGGTGTGGAAGAGGTCGCTGGAGATGGTGAGGTAGAACCAGCGGATGATGGTGGCGTTGAGGATCATCCACTCCTCGTCATTGATCATGAGCGCCGAGTCCACGGTGCCGTCCACGTGGCCGTGCAGGAGGTACTCACAGAACACAAGCGAAAAATACCGCTTCCAAGCGGAGTAGGAGACGTGGTGTGATCAAGCTTGACCGGAACACGCTCGTGGATGTTGAGGTCGCGGACGAGAGTGACATCGGGACCGGCAAACGGGTTGGAAACGGTGGACGAGGAGGAGCTCATGGCTAGGGTTCGACGCGGGTGGAGGGAGACAAGGTGTGGGTGCGGCACGGGTGGGAGGGGAGGGGAGGTTAGCGGCGCGGGTGGGAGGGGAGGGGAGGGTAGCGGCGCGGGTGAGGATGGCGGAAGCGGGAGCCCGCGGCAGTGGCGGCCTTGGAGAGGCGGCGGCGGCGGCGAGCGAGGTGGTGGGAGAGGCGGCGGTGACCAGTGGCGGCGGCGGCCGGAAGGAGGGTGGCGGCGGCGGCGGCTGGTGACGGCGGCCGCGGCGGCGCGGAGGCGCGGCGGCGGCGGCTAGGGTTAGGATCGTGCTGCGATAGATACCATGTAGAATGACAAGATATGGGCTGTGCAATCTCGATGTATTGATCGATGCACCAGGCACGTATATATAAATACAAAGGTGGGCCACAACCTCAACTATACAAAGGGAACAGAAGATGGACCCTACACACAAATATACGCGTACACAATATATTCAACACTTCCCACTACAGAGGTAGTAACATAGAGTAGTAACATGCCCATATTACTACTTTATGTTACTGCCCATTATGGCTAGTCTAGGAGGGTCTAGCATTGAACATTAGTGTATGCATGTACCTTGTCCTTGCAAGGTTGTTCGTGCAGGAGGTATCGGTTTGTCTCCTGGTGTTTATTGGTGCATCACTTCATTGGATGCTTAGAGCAAGTGCAATAGGATGATATGATGTAGTGGGTTATAAGACTTTAAATATTAAGTTAAATACACTTTGAATGCCTTAACTTGTCTAGCGTGGTCAGTTTGGTGCCCCAAAATACATAAAACTGATGCTATAACTTGTCCTATTATGCAAATATGGTGCCTCCGTACATATTCGAGTATACACCATGCCTGTGTGGCGTGCCTGCAAGACGTTGGCCCACACGTCAGTGGCAGGCAGCTGGTGAGGTGCTGGATGACTTGCGCATGATTTTTTTTCAGAATCCCCCCCCCCCCCCCATATTTTAATTAGCTATGTAGGAAAGACAAATGTAGGTCCCACATATCAGTATGATTAAATACATTAAATTGCCTGCACACTAGCCACCAGGCCGAACAATACTTTGTAACCAACTGTTCGCTGGAAACCTATATAGCTCTTCTACCTTTCACTATGCAATCCATGTTATTTACGCTTTTTTTCAAGTTACCGTTAGGTTTTTATGATATGTAAAATTTCTCATATAAAAATATAATAATTATCAATATGTCATTATTGGCTATTTAAATCTTTATTCTATTTCCGTTATTGTATAGTTTAAATAGCTAAACATGAACGTTTTTCAAAATTTATGTCGATATAAATAGTTCAACGTATATAATCAAATATTGTAAAAAAATATCTTTAGTCAGGACCACAAGCACTTAAATAGTGTGTGTCTTCATTGTATTTTTAGAATACATAATTATTAAAAATTGACAAAATTGTATTATGAAAACTGGTCAACGTGTATTAAAAATCAATGTGTAAAAAAGTTTTATAAATGTGTTAAAACATGTTAAACTTGTTTGTAGAAATGTAAGAATAATTTTACACAATAACTAGTAGAGTGCCCGTGCGTTGCCACGGGCTCTTAAAATAGTTGGCAAGAGTTACATGTTAACTTTCTAAGGCCTTGCCCCGTCGTAGATCCAGAACCCCTCCACTGATTCCACCCCGCCTAGGCCGCCGCCTGCCGCCGCGCCGCCCCATCGCGTTCGCCTCCACTCCGGCCGCCTCCACCCCGCCCCGCCCCCGCCAGCCTCCTCTCCGGCTGCCTCCACCTCCGGTCCATCCTCCGCCCAGCTCTGCTCCGTCCGCCTCCTCTCCGGTTCGTCCGCCGCCTCGCTCCGTCCGCCTCCTCCCCGCGCCGCACGCTGCCGCCCCGCTCCGTCTGCCTCCGCCCTATGCCGCACGTCACCGCCCCGCTCCCCGCTCGGCCGCCACCCGCTCCCCGATGGCGCCGATGAAGACGCCGAAGGGCAAGTCCGGTCACCGCCGATGAGGTCGTGTGTGCCTACGACGTGGCGGTGTGGTGTGCCGGACGGCCGAAGACGGACTTAAACTTCCCGGAGGTCGAGTCCCGGGCGGTTGGCTCATGCCGCAGGGCATCCGCATGGAGGCGATGCCGGCTAAGAAGGCGAAGAAGAGACCGGCGGTTGTTGTCGCTCTCGGCGAGAGCGACGAGGCGGCGATGGCTTGGTTTGCGTGAGAGCATCCACAGTACGTCCAGGCCGAGCTGGAACACTACTCAAAGCGCGACGTCGAGGCGAAAAAGAAGGGAGTGAAGAAGGAGGACGAGGCCGGCCCCTCGACTGTGATCCCTATTGAGTCGTTGGATGAGGACTGGCGAGTAGGGGGTTAATAGGCTAATCGGCAAGTTAATCGGCCATTTAATCAATTAATCGGACGATTTATCAGTTTATCGGCTACTCCGTGACCCTATGAGTAGGGATTAATCGGCAAGTTAACTGGTTAATCGGATGAATTCTTGAACAGGGCAAATAAGTAGTAGTTGAATTTGTGTATGAAACTATGTTGAATTTCATGTTTGAACTATGTTGAGAACTTGAGATGAAGTAGTAGTTGGTCGTTTTAATCTTCGTTTTGGACCTTCGTTTTGGACCATCTGTTGGAGTTGCTCCTTTTTTATATCTCCGTTTTGGACCATCTATTGGAGTTGTAAAAAGCACTTTTTGGTGCTCCAAATTTGCACCATCACCGATTTGGACCACCAAAATTTAGACCATCTATTGGAGATGCTCTTAGCCAGAGATAAAAACAACCAAATCTCATCACAACAACCAAACTTGTTATAGTCGTGTTTTATTCTATCTAGTTAAATGCCCATGCGTTGCTACGGGCAAAACAATGTAACTAATGGATGAAGTCAATATAACATTTGGGAGTGGCAATTATGATATACCGCAAGGGTGGTGTATACCTCGATGACTTCCCATCACTAAACTTGTCCGGGGAGTAGGAAATTTGTCCAGGGAGTAGGGAGCCCATGCCGTAAAATGCAATTTGGCGTCGAACCTCCAACATTTTTTTAATGGCACATTCATATTCTATCAAGGCCCAGTGAAATCACCTGCCAACAAATGGTAGCAAGGAAACTGTGGCCCTCCCCTGCACCATTTGCTGCTAGTAAATGGGCTACCTGATTGCACACCCTCAGGAAAATTCAACTCGGTACTGGACAAAGGACAAAATGAGCATGTATTTGATCTCTGAAAAATAGCTGACCGAGGCTTCAACTGTCATAGGCATTGAATGACACGGTCCTGATTAGGTTATTGCAATCAGTTGCAAGAATGATCCTTCCAATCCCCCTCAGCTCGGCCAAAAACAATGCCCTTTTCACCATGATTACTTCAGCACGCATAGCTTGACTTGCATGGCTCAGATATCTAGCCGCGGAAAAGACCAGGCCAACTTCATGATCACGAGCTGCTTCACAATTAATCGTCAGGTAATCCTCTAGAGGGGCTAAGTGCTTAGGGCGGCAGTTGCCTTTGTATCAGTAGCATGCTGCCTCACAAGAAATTGAAAACCAGCCCTCATTTTTTGTCAGAACCACGTCTAACATTGAAATAAAACAAGCAGTACTGTTGTAAAACAACACCAACAGTTAGCTCTTCACCGTGTCAGGCAATCCCATGAGCCAAAGAATAGTATATCAAATCCAGAAGAAATAAAAATCATTTCATAATAAATTAAACAATTCGAATGAAAACAAGTAAATTTTACAATTGCAGCTCCTCTCAAACTCCTCGCTTTTGTTTACAAAAGAAATTCAGAATATACAGCAACAATCCAAGAGTTTGAGTCCAAAAGAATTGGATCGTCCAACATCATTGGCTAAGTTGCCGGCTTGCTGCTGAGAAGAACGCGCGAATACAGAAAAAACAATCATGGGTGTTGTATGCCCCCATACCTTACATGGTTGATGATCTGGCTGTCGAGTGGTGCTAGAAGTTCTCCCACTCTCTCTAGTGGGTATACGCCACCTTGCTCATCGTTGCGGAAGTCAACGGCATCGTCTCTCCAAGTATGTGGTTCAACTGTGTTAATTTACAACATCTCTGGATAGATTAAATCTCTGCTGAAGAACAACAAGTGGCATGACACAATTATGGTCATCTTCAGAGAAAATATACGCAAGCGCCAATGCAAATTGTACATACCTTTAATTCACCACAGCCTTGCTTGCAATGTCGGGGATTTTCAAGTTCTTTTGAGGTCCCACTTGGGCTCATGGTCTCAACATGCTCGCCAACGGTTTGTTGATGTAGACTATAAAGCAGTGTGCGTGCTCTGATGCTATCTCGGTGTTCTTATCGATGCAAATCACACATTTCAAGTGATATATTTCCATGTATGTGTGTGTAATTAATCAACCTAACGATTATATCTTGTTGTAGCCTTGCAAGTGGAGATGTGTCAAATCCTAGAAAATCATCAAGTTAGGATTGAGCAAGTCTAACTAAGTAGAAGATGCAAAAAATGCATTTACTATGCTTCCTCTTTCAACTAAAAGGAGGAGTTGATTCAATCAAATGTCCACACATGCTAATCCGAAGGCTTAAGAACTCTCTATTCAACCAAAAATCATTAGAACTACGAAGAGAACATATAGGACAAACATGTATATATAGAAGGGGATCGGAGCATTTCTTGTGTGATGCTAAGATCTAAAACCACTCTCAGCTTAGACATATCCTACTTCTAGTTTTATGATCCAACGGAGGAAAACATGATCAATTATTTCCAAAACCTAACCATATAAGCAAGGCTAAAAGGAGCTCATTAGTATTGCAAGGTTGATATAATCACTATATCAACTACTAATGTAAGTTTTGAACAATAAAAGCAACCATTATGTGGCAGAAACGGTAAATACTATTTTAACCCTGAAACATGATTTGCCTGGTCTATAGCCAATCTCTTCATGCCTCCTACAGTTTCGTTAGAGAAAACTGCGATGTGAGACCACACAAAGCGCTAATACTGTAATTTGATATATCAGGCTAAGTAGGTGCGAGGAACGACGGGTGTGAAGGACATCCTAGCGAACTATTTAATGGCTGGCGACAGCGATAATGGCGAGCTGAACCTTAGCTTCGTGCAGACAGTGTGGAGGTCCTCGTGCAGACTGTTCAAATATATGAAGCTTTTATACAATAGAAGTTGCATGTGTTGAATTACTGGCGTCTTCTTATATTTTCCAAAATATTGTAATGTAGAAAAAACAGTACTTGCCTAGTAATACACGATTGAGAAGAACGGACGAATATAGACAAAAACAATCATGGGTGTTCTATGCCCCCATACCTTACATGGTTAATGATCTGGCTGTCGAGTGGTGCTAGAAGTTCTCCCACTCTCTCTAGCGGGTATTCGCCACCTTGCTCATCGTTGCGGAAGTCAACAGCATCGTCTCTCCAAGTATGTGGTTCAACTGTGTCAATTTACAACATCTCTGGATTGATTAAATCTCTGCTGAAGAACAACAAGTGGCATGACACAATTACGGTCATCTTCAGAGAAAATATACGCTAGCGCCAATGCAAATTGTACATACCTTTAATTCAACACAGCCTTGCTTGCAATGACGGGGATTTTCAAGTTCTTTGGAGGTCCCACGTGGGCTCATGGTCTCAACATGCTCGTCAACGGTTTGTTGATGTAGACTATAAAGCAGCGTGCGTGGTCTGATATTCTCTCGGTGTTCTTCTCGATGCAAATCACACCTTTCAAGTGATATATTTCCATGCATGTGTGTGTAATTAATCAACCTAACGATTATATCTTGTTGTAGCCTTGCAAGTGGAGATGTGTCAAATCCTAGAAAATCATCAAGTTAGGATTGAGCAAGTCTAACTAAGTAGAAGACGCAAAAAACGCATTTACTATGCTTCCTCTTTCAACTAAAAGGAGGAGTTGATTCAATCAAATGTCCACACATGCTAATTCGAAGGCTTAAGAACTCTCTATTCAACTAAAAATCATTAGAATTACGAAGAGAACATATAGGACAAACATGTATATCTAGAAGGGGATCGGAGCCTTTCTTGTGTGATGCTAAGATCTAAAACCACTCTCAGTTTAGACATATCCTACTTCTAGTTTTCTCATCCAACGGAGGATAACATGATCAATTATTTCCAAAACCTAACCATATAAGCAGGGCTAAAAGGAGCTCATTAGTATTGCAAGGTTAATATAATCACTATATCAACTACTAATGTAAGTTTCGAACAATAAAAGCAACCATTATGTGGCAGAAACGGTAAATACTATTTTAACCCTGAAACATGATTTGCCTGGTCTATAGCCAATCTTTTCATGCCTCCTACAGTTTCGTCAGAGAAAACTGCGATGTGAGACCACACAAAGCGCTAATACTGTAATTTGATATATCAGGCTAAGTAGGTGCGAGGAACGACGGGTGTGAAGGACATCCTAGCGAACTATTTAATGGCTGGCGGCAGCGATAATGGCGAGCTGAACCTTAGCTTCGTGCAGACAGTGTGGAGGTCCTCGTGCAGACTGTTTAAATATATGAAGCTTTTATACAATAGAAGTTGCATGTGTTGAATTACTGGCGTCTTCTTATATTTTCCAAAATATTGTAATGTAGAAAAAAAAAGTACTTGCCTAGTAATACACGATTGAGAAGAACGGACGAATATAGACAAAAACAATCATGGGTGTTCTATGCCCCCATACCTTACATGGTTAATGATCTGGCTGTCGAGTGGTGCTAGAAGTTCTCCCACTCTCTCTAGCGGGTATTCGCCACCTTGCTCATCGTTGCGGAAATCAACGGCATTGTCTCTCCAAGTATGTGGTTCAACTGTGTCAATTTACAACATCTCTTGATTGATTAAATCTCTGCTGAAGAACAACAAGTGGCATGACACAATTATGGTCATCTTCAGAGAAAATATACGCAAGTGCTAGTGCAAATTGTACATACCTTTAATTCACCACAGCCTTGCTTGCAATGTCGGGGATTTTCAAGTTCTTTGGAGGTCCCACGTGGGCTCATGGTCTCAACATGCTCGCCAACGGTTTGTTGATGTAGACTATAAAGCAGTGTGCGTGCTCTGATGCTATCTCGGTGTTCTTCTCGATGCAAATCACACATTTCAAGTGATATATTTCCATGTACGTGTCTGTAATTAATCAACCTAACGATTATATCTTGTTGTAGCCTTGAAAGTGGAGATGTGTCAAATCCTAGAAAATCATCAAGTTAGGATTGAGCAAGTCTAATTAAGTAGAAGACGCAAAAAACGCATTTACTATGCTTCCTCTTTCAACTAAAAGGACGAGTTAATTCAATCAAATGTCCACACATGCTAATTCGAAGGCTTGAGAACTTTCTATTCTACTAAAAATCATCAGAATTACGAAGAGAACATATAGGACACACATGTATATCTAGAAGGGGATCGGAGCCTTTCTTGTGTGATGCTAAGATCTAAAACCACTCTCAGCTTAGACATATCCTACTTCTAGTTTTCTGATCCAAGGGAGGAAAACATGATCAATTATTTCCAAAACCTAACCATATAAGCAAGGCTAAAAGGAGCTCATTAGTATTGCAAGGTTGATATAATCACTATATCAACTACTAATGTAAGTTTCGAACTATAAAATCAACCATTAATTATGTGGCAGAAACGGTAAATACTATTTTAACCCTGAAACATGATTTGCAGACTCGGATTATAGTGTCAAATACAGGTTATAGGATATTGGTTGTAAAACGTTTCCCACAAAAACATTCCGTTCTCATCTCGAGGCTCTTAACATATAAATATGAACTAAATGACTTAAGCTCCAGGGAGGAGGAAGCATACTTGTCTTTACTCTAGAAAAAATACATACCTAGTTGACACTATTGTCGATCAGTTCTCTAGCAACACTATAGTCACAATATTACAATTTAGTTCTATTACTTCGGGTAAGGTTTTCAATTGAGCAACCAACTGTAATTTTCGGAACATAATTGTTGGGGCCGCCAAAATTGGTGAGGCTGCAAACAGTGAACTAAAAAAGACAAGGTAATAAAGATCATAAAGGTGGTGATCAGGGTTTGTTAGAACCTTAGAAGATGGTTTAGATTCTGAGACTGAAATAGCACTGTTTGTGGGAAACAACTACTCCCTCTTGAGCGAGACTTATTTTAGGACGGAGGGATTAAACACGTGATAGCAACAAAAGAAATTATATTTCTGCCCGAATAGCTTTCAGTTTCAGAAATGTAGAAACCAAGACATACAAAAATCCAGTGTTCAGAAATTTATGTAATCTAAAAAACATGAATATATTTCACAAGAAAAACATGAAGGTATAGAAAACAACATAAAAAATTCCCCAGACCAACACTGAATAAATGGGTGACTTGTGAGCCGTAGCAGGCAGACTTTGCACAATGAAACCTGCTTGTCGTGGAGGGTGCTCATGGTACCTGAACCAGCTCCACCCGTTGGAGGACTTGTGATCGACCCCACGTCAGGCCTCTAGGAATAGCGAGTTCTCCTCCGTGAGCGCCAAAGCTGCTTGATTGGATCAAAATCATGAATCAGCGAGAATCAATGCGCACATCAGTCTGAACCCTCGGCTAGCTCGCATTGCTACTTCCTTGCGGAACTTGGCCTAGAGACCAGGACTCTTCAAACTCGTATTGAGTCTTCTAGCAGTGATTCCTTGCGCAGCTCCCTTCCTTCTTTGGGTCATGTGAGCCCGGGTAGCAGTCGGCATATTTTGCACAAGCAGCGGCTTAACCAGCAAATGCACAACAGGAGCAGCACACATGGGTTTTGTAGTTCAACTCAATGAAAAGGACATGGCTTGAGATTTATTACCGCAATGGGATGGCAGACGCAGGACGGGTTCGGCTGGATCTGGTTGGCGCAGGCGTCGGAGACCTTCCAGTGCAGGCACCGACGGTGGCAATCGTCGCATGCCCCTCCTCCTTGAGATCTGACCATGGATCAACGGATTTGTGGGAGGAGGAATCCCGGCTCAGCGTGGTCACCGGCAAGGATTGAGAGGACCTCCTTGAGATTATTAAGACACCCTTGGCGCAGGATACACGGACGCGGGCACCGACCGTCGTACACGCGGAAAGATGGATATCACCACGCCCCTTGCCTTGATCACTGATGCAGAAGGGGTCAACGATGGGTGGATCTGGAGCGTCGGCGGCGGGGAGGCCGCGGCCGTCGTGGCGCCGATGGATACCCATGACCGGGCGTCCTCGCAAGGGAGGCGGTGGCGCATGCAGAAGAATCTGGTGGGATTGATGTGCGAGGGCGGCGGCGAAGGGATCTGGTGTGGTGTCGCCCGAGGGCACCGGAGGCTTCGCTCGCTCGACCGCACGTTGCCAGTCCAAGACGATTTTTTTCGCTGGTTTTCTTTCGTAGGTTTATTTTCGTTCGATCTACTTTGCCTGCGAGGGGGGTGCCTGCAAGCATCGCTCCTGATAACGTAGGTTTGTTCGATTTTTTTAAGGTACGAGGGGAGGTGGGAGGACCAAAGAAGTACCAAAAAGATCGGGTGAGGTGGGGCGAAAATAAAACCCGGAACGTGACCTACCAACTGAAACATTAGGAGTAGAGATTTTTTAATACATGTTGAACATCACTTTGAAATAGATGCTGTCAATTTTTTGAATGCATGACGATCATTTTTCGAAAAAAAAAGTTTACAATTTCTTAATACATCTATTTTTTTGAAAGATACGTTGAACTTTTTTTTTTGAAATGCACTAAACACTTTCTTTAAGTTTATGGCAGTTGTAATATTTTCTTGCATTTCTTTTTTTAAACAGAAATAATAAACATGGAAAATACATGTACGGGCCCATAAGAGCGCCATATATTTAAATAAATATATAAGAGTAACCTTTGAAGAGGTATGTAGCGACGGGATATATAGTGTCTTCTGAGGAAACGTGATATATAGTGTCTAGGTAAAATATGTTCACTAAGTAGAGTCTAACCTGGTGGTAATCTTCAGCGGGCTGTACAAATCGCGGCCCACTACCAGCCAATGGCAGTTGTAAAAATACGAGGAGTTCCTGTAAAAAAATCCTCATGCGTGGGACATTCATCGCTCACCCACTGGCATGCCACACAGGCAGAACATACACCCGGATACGTACACAAGGCACTGTATTTGCATCATAAGGACAAGTTATTGCACCAGTTTTGTGTATTTTGCAACTTTGGGCACCAAACTAACCGCACTGGACAAGTTAAGGCACCCACAGTGTATTTAACTCTTAAATATTATATTTTTTATGAGATAGAGGAGAGAGAAGAGAAGCGGGCTACTGATTAACAGCCGGCTGTAGCACGCGCTCCTAAACACTTTGTGAAAATGGGAAGTGGGCCATGTATCAATAAAATAGTACATATTCATATGCAACTACTGTACTTGCCGGCTATAAGCTTGACTATAGATGATGTGGCAAGATTGTATAGCCAGCAGTTGGCTATACTATTAACCATGCTCTTAGTGGTTGCTATCACCTCACCAGGTGGTTTAGTGTAAAGTGCTACTCTGTGATTGTGACAAAGAGAAAGTTTGGGCTGAGAAGTTTACTCTCACCATTTTCTCCACTCATGTTGTATTTTAAAGTGAAGTGCCTAATTCTTACAATGCAGTAGAAAATTTCTCACGGTCCAGTTAGTTAATTATGTAAATTGCCAACTATATCTAGTTTTCAGCTACCATGTTGCTGCAGTCGATTAAGTGAGCAACACATTGTTCCTTGTCTGTTGGGGTTCAGAAATATCTGATCAGTGGGTTGGCTCATGCTGATTTAATTCGGAGGGTGTTATGCGGTCCACTGAGACTGTTCTTTGCTGAAAAAGTCTGGCTGATCCCAAGCAGTGGAACTGCCAGAGTTTTATCGGCACATCTTTATATAATTGTTGTCTTCGTATGCTATGTGTTTTCTTTACTGAGAAGTTATGATAAATCGTAGATCTTTTTTCATTTAGCCATATAACATCTTGCTGCTCTGACCGAATGAAAATGAAGGATGATTGCTCATTAGACTTTGACAATTCACTCACTTCTTGGTCACATTTACTTGTATGGCAGTTTATACCGAGACATCTGCAAGTCCAGCTTCTCAGGAAGGATCATCTTGGTCATAAACATGGTCTGAAGGTTGAGACTTCAAGCCCCAATTCCGTTTTGGGGCAACACAGCGGAGAGCTCCACAAAGTAATGCTAGAAATTACTTCGTTAAGCTCCTGTGGCTATGACTCATTCGCGGCTTGCTCATTGGCACCTAAACTGGTGTATAATTAATTTTGTGGATTTAATTGTGTAGGTTAAACTTCATCTCGCCTCAGCTTTGATGCCGATCACCGGCTTGGAGAATGCAATAAAGTGGAAGTCTGAGAGCGTAAAGGGGGGCTGAATTGGATGGTGCCTATGTGATTGCCAACCAACTTGATCACATTGAAAAACAGCAAGGGCAAACTCATGCTAATATAATCCAGATGGAGCTCCAGCGTGCACAAGATAGGGTGGGCAAGCTAGAAGCTGAGCGTGTTTCAGCTAAGAAGCAGCTTGACCGCTTGTTGGAGAAAAGGGAGGAGAAAGCAACCTGGCGGAGGAGAGAACACAAGAAGGCCCAATCCATTCTTGAGGATATGAAGGCAAACCTCGACCATTGAACATATAAACCCTGGCCATCGCGTTTTGCCTTTGATCTGGTTCACCCAATATGCATCACTGTAAAGTTTTCAGTACTTTTTGACTGGCTGTCAAAGATCTGGCCGTCAGTTCTACCTCACTCTGTGTTTTTGCGGCTTAGTGGATGACACATGGGCCACACATCTGCGTGGGCCAGCCGTGCAGTGTGCGTTGCATGTGTGCATGCATGTGAGAAAAGGAGGTGCTCTGCGGTAAAAAGAGGGGTGGACCGAAGCGCTCGTCTCCCGCAAGGCGTCGACTGTGGGCTGCTGGTTCATTTAGAGTTGATGACATGTGGGCCAATATACAGCGCGGGCCTGTTGTTTCAGTCGTTGCGTGCGTGCGTGTGCTTGTTATGCTGGAAAAGAGGGGTGGGATGCCAATGATCGTGGGCTGCAGGCCATCCAGAGCGGGCAGCAGCGCAACCAGAGAAAAAGGAGAAGCGACAGCGCGGGCAGCAACAGCATCTCCTCCCCCCGCCCTCATCCCTATTGCCGCCGCCGGGTCCTCTCCTCTCCCTATCGGTGCGAGTGGGCGGGTCGCGGCGTGAGGAGAGCGAGGAGAGGGAGGAGACAGATGTGTGAGGAGGAGGAGGCCACGGCCGTCGGCTCCTCTCCTCTCCCCGTCGGCGCCAGCGCGCTGGTCGCGGGGAGTTAGGAGAGCGAGGAGAGGGAGGGGAAAGATGCGTGAGGAGGAGGACCAGGCGGTGGCGCGCCAGCCAGATCTGAGGCGCGTGGGCGCGGAGGCAGCCGCGGTGGGCTCCGGCCTCTTCTTCACGCACGGCGGCAGGAGCAGCTCCACCTCTCCACTCCTCCACGCGTGAGCCCTCCACAACCCCACCCACCACACCGAGGCGGCGTCCAGAGGCGGTCGGCGGTGGCGCAGGTGAGCTCCCTCCCGCGCCCTTCTCTTTCCTCTCCTCGACGGCACCGGTGAGATCCATCCCGTGCCTTCCCCCCTCTCGCGTCCCTCCTCCCCCCACAGCGGCCCTCCCTGTCGATGGAATCCATCTCTTCTACGCTCTTCTTCTTCCCCTTCCCTGCCTCCCCGGTTCTCAATGATCCCATCTATTTGTACATACTAAGCTAGCTCAACCACACAGGCAGCTTGATTGATTCCTGTACTAGCAGCAGTACGTTTGTGTCTAGGCGGAACCTCCTGTACGTGCGATTTCATGGAGTCATCTAGCTCTAGATAGATGCCACTGTAGGAGCTTACTAAATTTTGTAGTTTGCAATGGCTGTTTGGGTGACATCTCAGGTTCCCTTTGAGGTCCTGTATGTGCCTTGTTCAACTTTGGTTCAAATTCATATCATAGTTAGTCCTGTTGCATGATGGAACTAGCTAAGGTGGTTGTTGTTTTGCTACCTAATGGGCACAATCTTTTAATCTTTTTCGTTTCCAGGTTCTGATAGATGAGTGATGACTAATGGTTGATGCAAAGGAGGAGGCGTACTGATGGAAGTTGGCAGCAAAATCAGGTGAGACTGGATAGGCCGTCCCAAGTGCGCATGTGAGCCCCCCCCCCCTCTCTATCTCTCTCACACACACATTTTTCCTTTGAGGTTACAAACGCGAACACCAGCTATTGTCTCCTTGTTGGGTCAAGCCGCCATTTCACTAGACACACAAATATACATTGCTCTCAGATTCTTTTGGTGGGGTTTGCAAGTAGAGAGATCACATTTATGAATTATATTTTGCCATCACACAGAATGACACAAGATGAGGCAATAGGTGTGTGGTGCAGAAGATGCTCTCCAACCATTTGAATCTGCAGTTCTCCACAACTCATTTACAACAAAAGCCTTGAGTAGTAGCACTGATGTCACTATAAGATATAATTTTGTAAAAATCCAAATAAGCATTGTACATACAATTCAGATCCATACATTAAGCATAACTCAATCTATAGGCCGAATGAATTGAAACTGAAAATATAAGCGATGCACCAAATTTTTATCTAGGAAAATTGGGGCATTTCTTTTTAGTATTAATCCTTATACATTAAATATTATGTGCCAAAACAGGATGGATAGAACCATACTTTGTGCTGGCTTGAATTTAATACTTATATATCAATTCCTTACTCCAGCCTTTTCATCAGGATTACTAAGTAGTAGTGATGCATCACTTCTCTAATAGCCTACAGCTGGCAAAATTTAGGTTATGAAACATCATGTGTCAACTGTCAATTTTATAAATGTCTGTATATTATGTCATAATCTTCCGACATGATTTCAATGTTTACAGGTGTACTACAAGTCTACAATGTAGTAAACTGATCGTGTACATTTCTCAATTTTCCATAGGACCTCTCAGTCCTCGAGCCCTTCTTCTCCTCTCTCCGCGCTGTCTCGCCTCCCCTGCTCTCGCACCGCCACCTTCCCTGCCTGACGCTCGAGGTGCAGCAGCAGGCGTGCCATGATTTTGGATCGGGCAGATATCTTCACCAGGAGAGTAGGAGCACTTGCTGTTAATATGGACGATTTCTCACTAAGTTTTTGTTATGGCGTTGTGTGCCGATTCATGATTTAAACACGCAAAATGTCTGGTTTGCATATTTGTGCCTAGCCCTGTTACCAGCAGTGTATTTTCTACCGTAAGAAAGACAACAGTGCTTTATTTCTTTGACTTTTTTACCGTGTCTAATTTCTGGTAAAAGAGAGGAATTTGAGAGAGATAGACAACCTGAAGAGCTTTGAATGGTTGTTCCCGTGTGCTGCCAGCCTCCTCGCCGCTGTTGTTGCGTAGCTGGCACCGGTGTGTGGCTACTGCCGAGATAAGCGCAGTTTACTCCAGGTTTGGTGATGGCGTTGAACGACACCTTAACTGGGCCAAGGAATTTAGTAGCATTGTGGGATCATAAACCAGTTTTTCTGTTCTGTGTGCTCACATAGTAAGAACATGCTTGCAAGTTCTTTTCCTTAGGTGTAATTTCTTTTGCTGAGATAGATTAAGCCTGGGTCGAGGTGGCTGTTGTGTGTCGGTTGCCAGTACTTGTTTGTTGTAATGTCTTACCCAGTGAGATTTCTTTTCTTCTTGCCTATTTTCAGAGGTTCTGCTTGAAGATTCTCTAATCACTTCCTTTGGAACTTTTTGCTGAGACCAGACTTAAAATGTACTATCTAGCATACTAGCACGTGTCTATATGATGCCTCCTTTTATCCTTGAATGTAAGACACATGGTGTTTTGTTCCATTGTTATGCTTAACGGAAGTGATGTTCTGTTATCATATTCAAAACTATAGCTATTTGTTTGCAGTATCTCGGAGGGAGCAATATTTTGATACTTGCTTTATAGGAATTCTCTTTCTTTGCCTAGAATTTGTGATTTATGGCTGATGTCAATTCCACCTTTGTAGGTGTTTCTCAATTATTACTAATGTTGAAACTGCAGAGGAGCAGGGGATGAGGAGGGCGCCACTTGGTGTACAATGGTGAATGATGCGGCAGTTAGATCGGGAGATGAGGAGCGCGGCACTGAGTGTAAGAAGGATTAGTAGGAAGAATGTTAATCACAGTGGGTGAAAAGGTATACGGTAAGCTTGAGCTTGAATAAATGTTCACTGCTTGGTTCATATTTGATTCCAATGCCTTCGCTTTAATATCATTGGTTTTTCCCAAGTTTATGTTCAGAGATTATGATTCAAATATTCTGTTCGGATTTCTTACAAACAAATTGTGTGATTATTGCCCAATTCTAGCTTCATCTACTATACCTTATAATTTATATATTAATTGTCGAAAATTTTGATTTAGATCATGCCAGTTCCAGGCAGCGAGTACTAGAAAGCATGATCATATTTTAGGGCATTTTTCTACTCTGTGCAAGAAATTTAATTTGATGGATATTCGACCTGTTCTCTCTTGATTATGTGTGGATTTTAATAGACAATCATTTCTGTAGAAGGTAACCTGATTGACACTGTTTTGTTATTTCCATGTGCAGAAAATGCGAGCTCGGCTGATTGCATACTATTTTGTTGAGTTGTTTTGTCCTAAAGATACAATCAAGCTGAAGATTTCTTTTGTATGGAAATTCACCATGGGAATCGAAATAATGGTACTCTGCACAGCCTTTACTTTCTTGCATCGATTCTTCATTCTACAAGTCACACCTTTTCTATTTGGTAAAAGAAGAGTGAGCTCATGCTTGAACTTCCACTATATATGTTAACACTTGGATACTGTATCAATCCAGTAATCATCTGATCCTTTCATTGTTTTCCCTTGCATTGCCTCCTTTAACTCTTCTGGACCTTTGAAAAGAATGATTTTTCGGTTATACAATGTATTACCTTTTGTTTCATTGTCGAGAGGTAGATGGTAAAGTAGGCTGGTATTTGAATTTTGTTCATATGCAGATATTTGATATAAGTGAATATATACCCTTTGGTAGGTGAATGTGCTCTCCATTAATATCACTGGTATATTTGAGCTTCAGAGAAGGATATCTATGCCATTTTGTTTTTGTTTTTTGAACAAAAGAGTGTTGTATGTGTATCGTTAAGGGGATGAAGCAGCAAAGTTACTTACGCAATTTAGCAGGATGTGGCTGATACGTACAGAGTGGTTTACTTAGGTTTGGTGTTACTGCTATCTCTTTCGTTGTAAAACTGCAGAGCAGCAGAGTTTATAGATTTATCGACCATGCTTTTGGTGCCAGTAGTTTTGTATGTAAGATGTAGCTGTTGTGCAGCTCCATGTGTCTGTGTGATCTGATGTATAGATATAACATAACATTCTGAAATTGATAGTTATTCTCTATATATGAGAAAGCATGAAAGAACTGTGTATTAGGGGTAAATAATCTATTATGCTGTTTGATAAAACGGTTAGGCGGCTACCCTGTCATATATTTTGATTCTCCTTTGACGAAATTCCTATCCTTGAATACCATTTTCTCCATGGTTTTTATGTTTTACGTTGTTCACTACATGATACTGAATTAACAATTACACGAAAGTTTAGCGAACACTTTTCTAAGAGAAGCCTCTTCCCGCACATGGATGCTGATCATGATGAGCTACCAATCAGTACAGGAGACATGACCATCAGTGTCATGGCCCTCTTTATCAAGGGCGTCGAAAACAGGGCTACACTCACAATGAACTAGAGCAGCTTCTTCCATAAGGCAAACATGAAGAAAGGGTGTACATATGCTTTCACCTTCAAGTGCACGTCCAAGGGCCTTTGCATGATTGTCTATCCAATCTAAGTAGGTCACAGTAGTCCTTTGCTACGTAACTTGGTATTACTATAAGTACCTATTGAGACTTTTATATCTGGCATCATTTTGGATCTTATGTAAAAAATTATGATAATCCTGTCCATATGACTATCATCAATCCATACTAATTTTCATATGTTTTCTTCTGTGTCTAAATATTTTGATGCACACTCTTTTAATATTTGGCTTGCTCTTGGCCTTTGCGCCATGGGCGCAACTGGTCATCTAGTGAGAAGAAGAACCGGAGGCAACTAGAGAACATTAACTTGAAGCTTGTTGATGAGTTGAAGGAGGTCAAATTGGCAGCCAATAATCTGTTGGAGGAGTATGACAAGGAGAGGAAGACACGGGAAATGGCCGAGGAGGTGTGCAACAAACTGGTGAGGGAGGTCGAGGAACAAAAATCCGATATTGAAGTCTTGGAGCGGGACTTTGTGAAACTGCGGGAGGAGGTGGATGAGGACAGAAAGTTGCTACAGATGGCCGAGGTGTGGCGGGAAGAGCGGGTGCAGATGAAACTTGTGGATGCAAGGCTCACTCTGGAAGACAAATACGGCGAGCTAAGCAAATTGCAACAGGATTTTGTCGCCTCTTTGGGTTGTGCCAAGGGAGACAGCAGCATTCTAGTACGAGAAGCAGAGAAAATTATAAGGGAAATTAGCTTGGTGAGGGACCTGGAGGTTCAATTCAAGTATGAGCCGCCTGCAGCATCGGAGGAAATATTAGCCATATTCAAGGAGCTCCGCCCGAGCCAAGAGCTTGGACGATGCAAGGTGCAGAGATCTTCACTAGATGAATTAGAAATTCAACAAGCTAGCGGCCAAATGGCTGATGTATGCCTGGAGAACCTAACCAATAGAAGCCCTTGCCAAGACAGTGAAATAGAAGATGAGAGCAGCTGGGAGACTACAAGCCACCAAGACTTTCAGGGTTCAAGCTTTTCACGGAACGGGAATGGAAGCGAACCTTCAGTCAACAATGTATGTGACAGAATTTCCTGGACGAGTGGAGACAATTCGGAGGAGGTCTGGCAGAATGACCTGAGCAATATCAAAGTTGTGGAGCATGAGAAGAAACAGTCGGCAATATCAAAGTTCTCGAGGCCTCGGGAAAACCATGAAATCCACCAGGTGGATGTGGAGGTGGATCTAATAAACTCGTTGAACAGACGTATGTATTATGACGCTGGCGAAGCTGCAGATCGGGGTATGGGACAGAGCTCCCCGAGCATGGGACCATGGAGCTCGCCGTCGCCGGACTCGATGAACCGTGGCTTCAGAGGCTGCATGGAGCTGGTCCAGAGGCACAGCCTGAAAGCAAAGCTTCTAGAAGCTCGGATGGAGAGCCAGAAGATCCAGCCCCGCCGCGTGCTCAACCATACAACCTGAAGCTGCGAAGAACTCTTGTCACCTGCAATTTCATTTAATGTCTGCCATGAAATAGAGACATTTTACGGTGCATCATACTCCTCTAAATAGTGGGTAGTATATAGGTGATCCAATGGTCATTATTGATCCCTGTTTTTTTCTCTTGAGGACATTTTAGTAATTGGATGTAAGGGTAGATTAGTCCTTTCTTAATGATAATGTTATTAATTAATAATATGGGTAATTGCAGTGATTAATAACGTAAGTAATCACAGCTGGAATAGAATCGTAAGTAATCACAGCTGCCGTATCTTAGTTCATAGGTTTCACTTCTCGTGCGCCGCCGCCTGCCGCCGCCTATCTGCCCGGCAGTCGTCGCACAGGGGCCGCCTCTCCTTCTCCCGCCCTGCGGATCGCTCCGTCGCACACGGGCCGCCTCTCCTTCCCCCTCCCATCGGTCGCCGTTGCCTGAGTCGCACTTGGGCAGCCGCTCCGTCTCCCGCCCTGCGGTCGCCGCTGCAAGATCTTGGACGGCCCCCAAGATCTTCAACGGCGCAGCCGGCCCGCGCCGCCCTCTCTCTCTGTCGCAGGATCTTCTGACGGCGTCCGAGATCGGTTCCTCCGCGCGTCGTGATTGAGATCCCTCGCATAGGTACGTTGCCTCTGTGCATGCAATACCAATTCAAAAATGGCTGCTGGGTTTTCTGTGCGTGTGGATGCTGAATTAATACTGTGTGTGAGGTTTCTAGTTCTTGTACTGTGAGTAAAATGTTGTCAGATTATGTGTTTGATATTGTGGGATGCATGTTCCTTCTTACAAGAACATAATACAAATTTCTTGGAACATGAAAACGATGGGTTAAAAATTACTATGGCCAGTAGGATTCTTGGCTTCTCAGAAAATTAGTAAGGATGTCAGAGATTATTGGTTCAGTTACAGATGATAATCGTTGACAATGTATAATTAATATGTTTTAGTTCCAGCGTATTTTCTTTCATGTAAATATGTAACAGGTTTTGCTGTTTCTTATTGCAAGATATCGGCATGGCTGGTGAAGGCATCTCGATAGATGAATTTATGGAGTACGACTCGATGGTCAGGCAGACATTTAAAAGTGAGAACGAAGCGTACAAGTCCTACTTAACGTATGCGAAGAGCAAAGGGTTTGGTGTTAGAAAGGGCGATCTGAAATATAAGGGAAATAAGGAAAATGCATACCGGAGGATGTTTGTGTGCTGCAAACAAGGATATCGTGACGTAAAGCACTTTGATGAAACTGACAAGAAAAGGACGCCAAGGGCACTCTCTCGGTGTGGTTGTCCTGCTCTTTTGCAGGTTGAGCTTCAAGCAAGCACTGGGTTATGGTTTGTAAAGAATTTTATTGACCAACATAGCCATCCATTCATAAATCCTGAGTTGTCACCTTTCTTGTGGTCTCATCGTGGCCTGAACGATCCACAGAAGGCGGATGTCATTGAGTACTCGGTTGGTGGACTTCGCACACATCAGATAATGGATGTGATGGAGAAGCAGGCTGGTGGTTTCTGCAAGGCTGGATTTATATCTCGCGATCTGTATAACCATGTCGCGTTGGAGAAGAAGAAAAAGATAGAAGGTAGCGATGCTCAGTTTATGCTGAACTACATGACAGCACAACAGATGAAAGACCCAGATTTTTTTACAGATACACCACGGACAGTGATGGGCATCTGCAGAACATATTCTGGGCAGACGCCCAATCTCGCTTGGACTATGTTGCTTTTGGTGGTGTGGTGGTGTTTGACAGCACATACCGGTCAAACAAATATAGGTTGCCGTTTGTTCCATTTGTGGGGCTGAACCATCACCGCAGCACAGTCGTGTTTGGGGTTGGTCTTGTATCCGACGAGTCGCTGACTCATATGAGTGGCTGCTTCAGGTTTTTTTGGAGGCAATGCACCAGAAGCATCCCATTTCAGCGATCACAGACGGCGACGCTTCAATGGCCAAAGCCATATCATCAGTCTGGCCTAGCACATATCACCGTCTGTGTAGCTGGCATATTGAGCAAAATATGGTGCTTCACCTCCGAAAGGAAAAGCTTAAGGAATTTAGGAAATTTATTTACTATCCCATGGAGGTTCATGAGTTTGAGAGACGCTGGTTGGCTTATAAGAAGAGATTCAGAATCACAAGGAAAAAGAAAGATGCATGGATTCACAGGATGTACGAGCTGAGAGAGAAGTGGTCTGTGGCATATAACAAGGAAAGGTATTTCCTAGGGATGTTGAGCAATCAGAGAAGTGAGTCTCTAAACTCGAGGCTTCATGTGCACCTGAATAGGAGAATGAAACTCGTTGATCTCGTGCAACACGTTGAACATTGTGTGTCAGTTTTGCGTCGGAATGAAGCAGCATTGGACGCTGTAGCTTCGCACACAATCCCCTTCACTAGATTGACTGCCGACCCACTTGAGATAAGTGCGTCGTCTATTTATACCCCTATTATGTTCAGTAAGGTAAAGGCCGAGATTGTCTACTTATCAAGATGGAATGTTCTTGAGGTGGAAGAGGACACTGGTTTGGTTAGATATGGAGTTGCTCGCAAAGAGTCGGTGCACGTTAGGTTCCATGTCACATGTATTTTTGATGGATCTAAGATGGAAAGTGCATATTGTGGATGTAGGAAGATGGAAAGCGAGGATTTTCCATGTGCTCATATATTTTGCGTTCTGAAGTACAATGGGATATGCACCATCCCCGCATGTTGTGTGAAGGCTAGATGGACAATGCAAGCCAAGCCTGCTTTCGATTCTGTGAGGAGTGCCAATACACATGTATGGTCAGAACAGATGGATAAGTACCATCAACTACGCAATATGGCTAGTGAGGCTTTATTCACGGCCTCAGCTAGCGAAATGCAGTCAGAAAAGGTGATGGAGTACCTGAGGAGCGTATTGGACGAGGGCAACGGAAATGATGGGAATACTGGCACACCATCATTTGTTCCTATGCCGGCGTATTTTTCTGGGGCGCGGCAATGGTTTACAGATCAAGTCCAAGACCCTGTACCAATAATAAATCCCAAAGGCAGACCAGCCAAAGAATCGAATAAGAGGCTGAAGCCATTCCTGGAGAACTTGAAAGCAAAAAAGAAAACATTGAAGTAAGTGTTTGGTCATTTTGATGTGTACTGCATATATTCATTTCTTGGTTGCAGCCTGTCAATATGGTTTACTTTTTGCAGGAAAGTTCATGGTCAGTTGAGTAGGGGGAGGAAAAAAAAGAACAATACTGTAGAAGAAGCAGGAGAAGAAGAAGAAGGAGAAGGAGAAGAAGAAGAAGAAGAAGAAGAAGAAGAGGCGGCAGAAGAAGATGATCGTGCTAAGAAGAGGAAACCGGTGAAGTAAGTTTTTAAGAAATGTCATGTATCTTGTGTACTGTACTTGTGCAAGTCGAACTGTTGTTGAAGCATGTTAATATGTGCAATTTAAACAATGTTTTGCACTACACAGGAAAGCTTCAGCAAAGGTGAGTGAAGTTAGTATGATGACTCGGGGGAGAAAGAGAAAAGAAATCAATGACGAAGTGTGTGCTAAGAACAAAAGACCTTTCAAGTAAGTTTATACATTTTCAGAAGTACATGTTGAACCCTCTGTCGATACCATGTTAATTTATTTGAGTTTGTACAGGAAAACGGCTGGAAAGTCTAAGTACACAGACAAAGATGACAAGGGGGACAAAGAAAAGATGACAATAAATCCACTTTCTGTTTGCCATTATTCTATCAAATTGTTGGTCACAAGTGTTATACATTCAGTTTTTTACTATGGAATTTATCATCAGAGTTATATTTGTACTTTGAATGAGATGTAGATGCATGCTACATTTTCCTGTTTATGAGATTGGAATTTACAAGATGCATCAGTGTTGACTCTTGTTGTTATCGTACTGGCCTAGTCTCTACTGCATGACTACGTGCCCGTCTTCTCACAGCTGCCATGCATGCCCGTGCCAGTCATACGTTACATGGAATTCATCTGAATGTTCAGACGCTTTCTGATGGACCATAAGCGCATCATGAGTGAGTAAGAGCAAGAAAACCACAATGAACCAGCACGTTCGTTGAGTTCAACATTAATGATCTATAGGTGAAATCTATTCTTACAAAGTGGGGATGAAAATTCTAGCAACATATATGATCAGCATGAACCAAAAAAGTATTGAGTATCTCCTACATTTGTATCTCTCTTCTTGTAATTTCTTTGCGAGTATGTCCTTCTCTCCTGTAGTAGGCAACTCTGACGCCAGAGAGTATAGTTTGGTCTCTAATTCTGATATTTGTTGATCCTTCTCCTTCAGAAGCATGGCCGCAGTAGCCAATGCATCTTCATGACAATTGTCCATTGCCGTTGTGCAGTAATTGACCATCTGCTCAGCGTAGTTGTTGAGGAGGTCTTCCCGAATGAACAACTTGCAACCCAGCTGCGTACATTAATAACATGGGGAGAAGTATACATCAATAATAAAACACTAGGAAATTCGTTGACAACAGTGCATGAGGGTGACAACAGACCTCATGCATGTTGCATTTTAGGTAGCAACACCGCGTGTTATAATCAGTGTAATAGATGTCTCGGACTGCTGGCTCGTGACAAGCACATAGCAACTCAGGCAAATCAGAATCATCTGCAATACAGTGTGAATCCAATCAGTACCAAACGCTGAAACTAGGAATCAACGACATTTTAGGGTTCTAGGAACGCATAGCAACTCATATGAACGATTGCTGTGCCCCTGGGGAGTTAGTGCAGTACCTATGAGAGAGTGGGGATGACCATGAGAAGGTCGGCGTGACATCGTTCACCACGAGCTTCTCCGGCGGCTGTGTGCTGCCCACGAGGAGGAGAACCAGCCGTGGATCCCAGCCAGCATAGCTGGATCTGGACCGCCGAAGATGAGGCTGTGGTGGAACGAGATGGAAGAGGCCGAGATATGGTTATGAGATATGCACGGTTTGTTAACAAATCGGTAGATATGAGTTTCTGAAAAAAAAACAGGAGATATGCACGGTTTGTTAACAAGTCAGGAGATACCTGCCATGAAATTAGGAGACGCGCCAGCTCCCTTCAAAAAAAAAAGGAGACGCGCCATCTGGTTAACCAATACATTTTTTCCATTTTAAAGGAAAATAAAACCAGTACGTTCCTTTGAAAAATAAAGTGTGACGAGGAACATTCACGAAGGCCAAAATTATTTATACAAATAAACAAAAATAATCAAACTGAATCTTGTCGGACAGTATTTTAGGAATTTGGGTCCGTTTGGTGCATCTGAAAAAGCAATCACTTTCAGACTTGGGCTTCCGTCCTAACCGAGGCAGCACGTTTCCACATGGTGTATCTCTTGCCATGCATGACATGATTCCAAAATTTGGCATCATGTGAGAATTGCCAAGGGAGGGCCCCACGCAAAAAATGAACGAGTTCAGACACCAAACACACGTTGCGTCACGGCCGGCCACTATTTTAGGGTTTTTTCTTCGGAAAACCATAGAAATTGCATAAAATGTTAGATGTGAAGGAAAATTGGCATGTGTGCTTGCCATGGTGTTGTGTGCGTGTGCAAAAAATTTGGGTCCGTTTGGTGCATCTGAAAAAGCAATCACTTTCAGACTTGGGCTTCCGTCCTAACCGAGGCAGCACGTTTCCACATGGTGTATCTCTTGCCATATTGTGTGATATGTTACTTGCAGCTTCTTGGAATGGAAACACATATTGATATAGCAGTGATGCAAAATGGAATGCAAGGAAGTAGATGGCCGGACACTCAAGTGGCTTCATGGCCTATCAAAGACTATGAAGTGCCACATCAAAAAGATGGCTGTTCCTGTGCTCTCTGGGTGTTGAAATACATCCAATATTGGACTGGAGTGAGATTGTCGGCAATATTCAACCAGGTACCTACATCTTCCCTATCTAACTTAACTTTCACATATACAAAGGGTCCTAACGTCTACCTCCTAACGTCTACCTCCTATGCAGGATGACATAACACAGTTCAGAAGATGGCTTGCTGCTGCGTTGATCAATTCACCTCACAATGAGTTGAAAGTTCGGAAGTCCATACCAGCGGTTGACTTACAAGATGATTTAGAAGACCTCGACCTCGGAGGGGACGACGGACACAACGACAGCGGCGGAGATGTCTCGGGAGATGATGGTTCCGCACTAGGGTAGAGTTAATAGGATTGGGCGTGGTGTGGTTTTTGCCCCGTAGACGGTTTCCACACTGTTTTCAATTTTATTACTTTATCTATACAGCGGAGATGTATCAAACAATTCTTTTGGTTGTGCTACTTTATCTATACGGCAAATTGCCGTAAATTTACCTACTTTTATCCGCATTGAATATCTACATTAATTTTTCATTAAAAGTCTTAAACGCACAAAATCTTGTATTCTTTGTTTAATGATGCAATTCCCTTTGGTTTATAGGATGTGATTGAAAAACAAAATTTCTAACTGGCTTTACACTTTCGGTCGCAATTTCCTTCTTACTTCTGTCCTTGGAAGCAACACATTCTTTTTAAACCTGGGGTTTCAATTCTGTATTATGCCAATGAATGATAGGGAAATGCTGTCCTGTTATGTCAACTTGTGCATCCTACCATCTAATTGATGATCAGGATTTTGTAAAGAGCCAACTTGGCCACCAACTTGGGAACTACCCATTGCCTATCTGAGTGTTCAACAGGTGTACTAATTAACTAGACTGAACTGAAACTGAAACATGCTCTATGTGGAATCTGAAACTGCACATGCTCTGCACTAATATCACATACAAAAAAATTCCTTGTGTACATGAGCTCCTGTACTTTCGGACTTGCTGCTATATATCACATACAAAAAAAATCCTTGTGTACATGAGCTCCTGTACTTTCGGACTTGCTGCTATACAAGCTAGTGTGGATTTCTGAATTTGAACAAGTACACAAGATGAGCAGAGAGGACGAGCATGGACCTGAACTGCTGCTGGTGTGATGGAACTCGTCCTCCTCCTAGGCGAGGACCATGGCTGGATCAGCTTTTTTCCTCCAAATCGCTTGTCACTGCTACACAGGAAGGATAGATATCTTAATGATTCATGAACTAAGCTGAATAAGCCTAGGTCCAATTTCAGAATAAGCCTCGGTACAGACACAGCTAGCAAGTGGCGGTGCCTGGGCCAGAGACGATGGAGAAGCTAGCTTACGAAATCGAGGAAAGAAATGGGGGCCAATGGATCGATGGGTCGGATGCGAGTACCTGCATCGGCCGCGACAGATCTGTACGGCACTGGTCCGCGGCACGTAGGGCCTTGACGGCGACGGGGCATGCCGGCGACGTCTCGCCTTAGTCGTCCCCCTCGGCGACCCGCTCCACATCCCGCAGCTTAGGAGGGGAACACGAACGGCGGGGACATTTAGCCGCCGACCACACCCGCCTAGGACACCGGGGAGGGGCGGCGCCCGTGGTGCTGGCTCGTCCGGGTACGGCGGGGCGCCAAACCATACCGCCCGCAAATACTGCGCGGAGGGCACTCACGGTGACCGGGGTTCGCCGTCGTCCTGTCGCCATAGCGCCGCCATCGGTCGCCCTTTTCCTTTGACCTTTCAGTCGAGGTTGTGTGCGTGGGTCTTCCGTCAGACTGCGGGTGAGGAAGGGCGACGATGGCTATTGAAAAAACAAATGATCACGTTAAATTCCACTAATGCCCTTCACTTGTTTTTGGGGGAACCAGCCCGCGTTTTCGTTAAACAGTGAACTACCGAAACTACCCCTGAGCGCAAAATATACTACCAGAAATCGCGCAAAATATACTACCAGAAATCGGGAGTAGTATTTCCATATCTGGGCCATCCATACAGAAAAATGAACGGCCAAAATTCATCTGATGCACCGTAAAATGTCTCATGAAATAAGTCCATCTCTCGTAACGTATAGTGTACTACATAGTTAGCCGTATGGTAGATTCCTATGCTCATCTAGCCCTAGTTCAAGTGCCACTACATTTGAAACAAATCTGTAGTAATGTGTCGTCATTGATGTGTGATCTAACGACGTCGTGAGAGGTTAGGGCATCCTCCATTCCTCACTCCTGTTAGCTGGTCAGGCTCGGCCACCTTGCCACCCCCACAATGTGAGAGAGATGGAGAGATACGAGGAGCAAGAGGTAGACTCCTCCGCCTCCATCCCTTCGTTTATGTCTTGCGCGAGGGCCAACAACGCTCCACTTTCTCCACCCTTACCGCTCTAATTTTCCATCCCTCTCTTGGCTGCGGCCAGTTTGGATTTTATTCACCCATCATCCTCTTCGCCGCTCTAACCAGAGTCCAAGAGGGATGGCAATTTTGGCAAATGGGATGTTCCTTTGCCAAAGGTAATTCTCAGTGCAAATTCTTATTGTCAACTTGCTTTTTTCATGAATATGCAAAGCTTGCGTATCTTTCATTAATAGAGGGTATAGTTAAGTTACAAGGCACTCTGGCACCAGTCTAAAACGGAGGATGAGAGCGGGGGGTGAGGGGGGTGGCACGGCGGTGGATTGCCACTCAACTAAATATTGCCTCCATTTATCTTCTATGCTTGAGAAACTGACCCAACCTAGCCGCCGCACCTTGCAACTTCCCCTCTCCTCCTCAACCCCTTGCCGCTATCGGAGGATGCGGCCGGGCTAAGCACGTGCCGCGGACGGCGGTGGTGGGGTAGCTCTCGCGGTGCGCGGTGCCTTTCCCCGGTGGTTCTCGGCTGTTGCGGCGGCGGTTCCCATCGCCAGAGTCCTCCGCTGAGATGCGGTATCACATGCCCTGCTGAGGTGCGTGTGTTGGGGTCCGATGCTAGCGTCCATGCTGGTCCCGGGAGCAATCGGCCCCTCTTCATGACATAGGCAGCACGCCGCCTACGATCTAGAAGTCCAGATCCAACAAGCACCGACCCTCGGCCAGGCCTGATGCAGACTTTCCTTAGCGTCAGCTTGTGACGCGCCCCAGCGGCTCCGCTTGGCATGTTGGCGTTCCTGCAGCGGCGAGTACCAAACTAGTCTGGATCTGATGGGCGCGACCCCCGTGCCCCTGGTGTGAGCCCTCTCTGCTTCGAGGATGATGGCATGGGTGGTGGTACATGCGGGTCAGCCGGCCTATGTGTTTGGGAGGCGAGACGGCCAACGAAAGTTGGGCTCGGATGCGGTCCGGGCCATTGACGACGGTGTCTATGGGCATATCGTTGCCTTGTTGAAAGTGTCAATGCGGTCGTTCTCTTCTTTCGAACTGTATTTCTCTAGGGGAATACCTAGGACCCTCAGAGCCGACGATGATGTCACTCTTGTGTCGTGACTATCTTGAGGGCATCGTTTTGGAGATGGTTTGGCTGATGGGACCAGTGGTATGCACCGTTGCTGCAGCTTCTTTGTCTCTCCGGTGCCTAGATGTGGGTGGATGAGGCATGGAGGTGATGGCAGGCATCAGTGATCTTTCGTGGCGGCGTTACATCATAGTGGAGATGGTGCGCGACGACAGTGCTGCTGAGGCTGGACGTGCAGATGGCCAGGCCATGGCGGAGCTTATGGAGGCAAGTTGCAACCATGGCGGTGCAGTGTCAGTTCATGGTGTATTGTTTGGGGGCCAATGGCCATGCACAAATTATATCATTGTTGTACATTTGCGACAAAGGACTAGGACCGTCAAAGCGTTCCCAATATGGGATTTTGGTAGTGCCAACCTCTTTCAACAGTTGATCTACATCACACGAGTGTCATTGGTTCTTGGCTCTGTAGACTACACTTGGCGGCTATCCAAAGTCCGGATCATGGACGTACACATCATCTTCATTTTGGTCAGTAGTTGCTCGACGTGGATCACCGTTGCTCTATTTTTTCTTCCTTTTTCTCCACCTAAACATAACTTCAGTCTTATATGACTTTGCTATTAGGCGGCGTATTTCTTTATGTGTGTGCATTGACGTTGGCTGTGTGCATCTTTGCTATGCAGAGGCCAGTGTTACTCATTGTGTTTTGTATCCTCTTGATGCTACATTCTGAATCAATAAAAACGCCCTTTATAAAAAAAGCTTCTTTCAGGTTAGGCATGTTGATGTAGAAGAAAAGTTCAAAGTTGTATAGATTGGCACGCGAAAAATTAAGTCATGATAATTTTTTTACTGGAAACTGTGGGGCATCACAAGTACAAATAGAATAGGAATTACAAGTACAAATACAAGGATTACAAGTTGTAACCAGTGGGACTAAAGTAAGGAACTAGAAAAAAGAATAAAAGCAACAAAGAACCTCAAGGAGGCAGAAAAGATATCCACCTGAAGAATTCATCCTTGATAGCAAACTTAATTCTGTACTGCATAAGGGTGATGTCATGAATGAAGGCACTTCTCCATCCTGAACGCTCTGCCATTTCTAATAATCCAGATATTCCAGCAAGCAATGAAAACCACTTCGGTGAAGAAAGGCTTGTCAAAATTTCTCCTGGCCTGGATAACCAGCTCATTCATTGAGTCACCAGATGACCAATCTATCTGAAGATAGTTCCACACCCTCACACTGAAATTGCAGTTGAAGAACAGATGGTACCTTGTCTCTCTGGTCTGCAGAGGGCTGAGCACACAATTCACTCCATCTTGTTGGGAACATAGCAGCCATCGGTCGCCCTTTTCCTTTGACCTTTCAGTCGAGGTTGTGTGCGTGGGTCTTCCGTCAGACTGCGGGTGAGGAAGGGCGACGATGGCTATTGAAAAAACAAATGATCACGTTAAATTCCACTAATGCCCTTCACTTGTTTTTGGGGGAACCAGCCCGCGTTTTCGTTAAACAGTGAACTACCGAAACTACCCCTGAGCGCAAAATATACTACCAGAAATCGGGAGTAGTATTTCCATATCTGGGCCATCCATACAGAAAAATGAACGGCCAAAATTCATCTGATGCACCGTAAAATGTCTCATGAAATAAGTCCATCTCTCGTAACGTATAGTGTACTACATAGTTAGCCGTATGGTAGATTCCTATGCTCATCTAGCCCTAGTTCAAGTGCCACTACATTTGAAACAAATCTGTAGTAATGTGTCGTCATTGATGTGTGATCTAACGACGTCGTGAGAGGTTAGGGCATCCTCCATTCCTCACTCCTGTTAGCTGGTCAGGCTCGGCCACCTTGCCACCCCCACAATGTGAGAGAGATGGAGAGATACGAGGAGCAAGAGGTAGACTCCTCTGCCTCCATCCCTTCGTCTATGTCTCGCGCGAGGGCCAACATCGCTCCACTTTCTCCACCCTTACCGCTCTAATTTTCCATCCCTCTCTTGGCTGCGGCCTGTTTGGATTTTATTCACCCATCATCCTCTTCGCCGCTCTAACCAGAGTCCAAGAGGGATGGCAATTTTGGCAAATGGGATGTTCCTTTGCCAAAGGTAATTCTCAGTGCAAATTCTTATTGTCAACTTGCTTTTTTCATGAATATGCAAAGCTTGCGTATCTTTCATTAATAGAGGGTATAGTTAAGTTACAAGGCACTCTGGCACCAGTCTAAAACGGAGGATGAGAGCGGGGGGTGAGGGGGGTGGCACGGCGGTGGATTGCCACTCAACTAAATATTGCCTCCATTTATCTTCTTTGCTTGAGAAACTGACCCAACCTAGCCGCCGCACCTTGCAACTTCCCCTCTCCTCCTCAACCCCTTGCCGCTATCGGAGGATGCGGCCGGGCTAAGCACGTGCCGCGGATGGCGGTGGTGGGGTAGCTCTCGCGGTGCGCGGTGCCTTTCCCCGGTGGTTCTCGGCTGTTGCAGCGGCGGTTCCCATCGCCAGAGTCCTCCGCTGAGATGCGGTATCACATGCCCTGCTGAGGTGCGTGTGTTGGGGTCCGATGCTGGCGTCCATGCTGGTCCCGGGAGCAATCGGCCCCTCTTCATGACATAGGCAGCACGCCGCCTACGATCTAGAAGTCCAGATCCGACAAGCACCGACCCTCGGCCAGGCCTGATGCAGACTTTCCTTAGCGTCAGCTTGTGACGCGCCCCAGCGGCTCCGCTTGGCATGTTGGCGTTCCTGCAGCGGCGAGTACCAAACTAGTCTGGATCTGATGGGCGCGACCCCCGTGCCCCTGGTGTGAGCCCTCTCTGCTTCAAGGATGATGGCATGGGTGGTGGTACATGCGGGTCAGCCGGCCTATGTGTTTGGGAGGCGAGACGGCCAACGAAAGTTGGGCTCGGATGCGGTCCGGGCCATTGACGACGGTGTCTATGGGCATATCGTTGCCTTGTTGAAAGTGTCAATGCGGTCGTTCTCTTCTTTCGAACTGTATTTCTCTAGGGGAATACCTAGGACCCTCAGAGCCGACGATGATGTCACTCTTGTGTCGTGACTATCTTGAGGGCATCGTTTTGGAGATGGTTTGGCTGATGGGACCAGTGGTATGCACCGTTGCTGCAGCTTCTTTGTCTCTCCGGTGCCTAGATGTGGGTGGATGAGGCATGGAGGTGATGGCAGGCATCAGTGATCTTTCGTGGCGGCGTTACATCATAGTGGAGATGGTGCGCGACGACAGTGCTGCTGAGGCTGGACGTGCAGATGGCCAGGCCATGGCGGAGCTTATGGAGGCAAGTTGCAACCATGGCGGTGCAGTGTCAGTTCATGGTGTATTGTTTGGGGGCCAATGGCCATGCACAAATTATATCATTGTTGTACATTTGCGACAAAGGACTAGGACCGTCAAAGCGTTCCCAATATGGGATTTTGGCAGTGCCAACCTCTTTCAACAGTTGATCTACATCACACGAGTGTCATTGGTTCTTGGCTCTGTAGACTACACTTGGCGGCTATCCAAAGTCCGGATCATGGACGTACACATCATCTTCATTTTGGTCAGTAGTTGCTCGACGTGGATCACCGTTGCTCTATTTTTTCTTCCTTTTTCTCCACCTAAACATAACTTCAGTCTTATATGACTTTGCTATTAGGCGGCGTATTTCTTTATGTGTGTGCATTGACGTTGGCTGTGTGCATCTTTGCTATGCAGAGGCCAGTGTTACTCATTGTGTTTTGTATCCTCTTGATGCTACATTCTGAATCAATAAAAACGCCCTTTATAAAAAAAACTTCTTTCAGGTTAGGCATGTTGATGTAGAAGAAAAGTTCAAAGTTGTATAGATTGGCACGCGAAAAAGTAAGTCATGATAATTTTTTTACTGGAAACTGTGGGGCATCACAAGTACAAATAGAATAGGAATTACAAGTACAAATACAAGGATTACAAGTTGTAACCAGTGGGACTAAAGTAAGGAACTAGAAAAAAGAATAAAAGCAACAAAGAACCTCAAGGAGTGATGAGGACATCAATACCATTGTTACTCCCACAGCCCCTGCTGCTATACATACTGGACCAATTACTAGAGCTCGCGCACGCCAATTGAATTATCAGGTACTTTCGTTTCTTGGTAATGATTCTAATGTTCATGAGAATATGATGCTGCCTAAATTGGATACATTTGTTTTGCTTACAAATGAAGGGCCTAGCTTGGAGAAGGATGAACATTGGAGCAAGAACAAGCATGGAGTTGACGGCATGCGCAAGGGGAACAAGAACAGGGTTACAAGTGATGATTTCAGGACTCTGAAGCCACCATAAGGAGTGAATGAAGCCTTGGACGAAATATACAAGATGCCACTTCATAAATTTCGTCCAGAGGCTATTCTAGGTGCTGCGTCACCTTATTATTGGGCCAGGCCCATGTAATTTCGAAATACTTAAGTATAGGCTGTTTTTAGAGTCCGTATGTGTGGGGAAACAAGAGTTAGGGTTGGTTTCGGACCCCTTCCTCAAGGGCCACGAAATTCCCCCCTCTTCCTCCATATATACAGCCCTTAGGGCGTCGTTTAGACTTTGGTTTTGTTTAGATCAAAAGTTCGCCATAGCCGCAACTTCGCGTACTTCGTTTGTGTTCAACGGCCAGACCAAGGCGTCACAGAAACCCACCTTCATTAATAAAGATTTCCTCTTATATTCGCAATATCCAGATTGCAATCTTAGTTTCTTGCTCGTTCTTTGTTTGCTCGCAGGAAACAGGCCCTCGTGGTCAGGTTGATCGTGCTCCGGCGTGGTCAATAACCCTCGGAAGTTGGTTTAGCGATTGCTAAGGCGCGACGTCTCGCACGTTCGTAGTCGGATCGTCAAGGTCGACTCCCACAAAAACGATAGCCACCATCTCATCGAAACATCGGGACACCTTTGCCTCTATCAAGTGGTATCAGATTTCCAGGTTGCTCGGTGAGATTTTACATTTTTTCGTAGTTTAGATCGAATCTGTTCTTCATACCTATAGTCCACGAAAAAGCCAAAAAAAATAGGGTTAGTTCATCCTATCCGTACCAATCTGAGCCTTTGCATAATCTTTTCTGTATTTGCTTTGTTGAATTTGCGGTTGCATCGTCGTGTCAAGTTGCTGGTCTTAGCGTCTAGTCCTTTAGAGTTTCGAGTTCTGTTCACAGGTTGTCACGTCGCCGCTGCCATATATCACCACCGCATCATCATCATCACCGCTGCCATATACCACCATCGTCATCACCGCTGCCATATACCACCATCGTAATCGCCGCTACCATATACCACATATCCCCCGCCATCACGCTAATCCGAGTCCACCTCCATCACAGATTCACCACCAGTCTGTGTTCCATCGCCCTGCAAATATCCGCCACCAGTCCGAGTTTCCACCAGATTCATCTCCGCCACGAGTCCTAGTCCGAGTCCAGTAATTGTTGCTTTGTTCTCGGTTTCCAGATCACGCGATACTCCGAGTCTTGACAGAGAAGGACTCCCCAACTTTCGTGCTACCCGCAGAAGAAAAATAGTTCCAGTTTAAAAAAAAACGAAGTCTGGAAAATTCTGGCTAGGCAGTTTTTAGGACATTTGTAGACTTTTTCGAAAAAAAATTGTTGCGGAGCAAAAAAAAAGAGAAAAAAGGTGCAAAAAAAAGTGAAAAAAAAGAAAAAAATTCAGAGTGTGCTCCTCCCTTGTTTACGTGCAGCGCCGTGATTTTGTTAGTGTTCTAGGCTCGCGTCTCTAGTACGGTCTAGCCTAGGACCAGCACAGTACCGTCGTTGAGCGTTTATTCAACTTTGCATCTCTGAATTGATTATTGCTGACCCTTTTTGCTACCATATTATAAGCCTTCCTAGCTCCATATACATCCACGTCGTGCGTTTGACTCTCCCTGGTAATCGCTCTATCCAAGCTTTGAGAGTTTTGACTACAACGGTTGCCGATCACTGCCTGCTGCTTGGTAAGAACTGGTAAGAATTTGAGATTTGCTTGACGGATTTGTGACTGTCCACCACACCACCACCACCACTTCCTAGTAGTCTGTAGAATCATATTCTTGTGTGTTTCTATTGCTGCTAAGCATGGCAGGATCACAAGCCGACGAGACTGACTGGGAGAACATGACAAACAAAGTGTTACATGATAAGTTTCAACAAATGATGAGTGGACAGGTGGAAGATGTGCTAAATAGATTTGAAGAGGCCATGGAGAAGATAGATGGCATTGAGAAGGCGTTCGAAACAAAGCTCGATAACAAGTTTAATGAATTGCTTGCGCGTCTACCACCACCACCACCGGCTGCACCTAACGCACCTCTACAACAACAACAACAACGACTACCTCCACATCGCGAAACAGCCCTCCGCCAAGCGACCCGTGTCCCTCTTCAGCCTAGCCAAGCTGCTGGTGCTGCTGTTGATACTTCTGTGGCTCCTGCTGCTGATGTGGGGGAGGATGATTATGTGGGAGATTACGAGGATGAGGTTGATCAACATCAGAACTACGTGCAACCACCAGCACCACAACCACCAGGTCGTCCACATGCAAATAGTGGCAATGTTAGGGCTCCCCCTCAGGTACGAGATCATGACCATCTCCCTAAACTGAAATTGAATATTCCACCATTTGAGGGTAGATATGTTCCTGATATATATCTTACTTGGGAGTTAGAAACTGAACAACGATTTACATGTTTACAATATCCTGAGGAGAGACGTTTTCCTGCTGCTGTTTGTGCTTTCACTAGCTTTGCATGTGTTTGGTGGTCTGAATATTGTAGATTATATCCCGTTCCAGCTACTTGGGCTGCTTTCAAAACTGATATGCGTACTCGTTGGGTTCCACCATATTATCAACATGAATTACTTCAAAAATTGCAGCGCCTAAGACAAGGAAAAAATTCGGTAGAAGAATATTATCAGGAAGTACAAACTGGCTTGATTAGATGTGGTATCGTTGAGGAGAATGAAGCTATGCTTGCACGTTTTCTGGGTGGATTAAATAGAGAGATTCAGACCATTCTAGACTATAAGGATTATAATAATATCACTCGTTTATTCCATCTTGCTTGTAAAGTTGAACGTGAAGTGCAGGATCGACAGGCATTGGCGCGAACTAACTTTTCTGCAGGTCGACCTTCATCGTGGACACCACGTGCATCATCTACTTCGACACGTTCTGCTACACCGGCACCTCCGTCAGCTGCCACCTCCAACCGTGATACAAGAAAGCAGGCACAACCACCACTATCTGCCAAGAGCACTCCTGTCGGGCCTGCACAGAGCTCTGCTTCTTCCAGGGCGTCTACAGGGCACACAAGTGATATTATTTGTCGTCATTGTAAGGGAAGAGGACATTTTGCGCGAGAATGCACATCTCAGCGTGTGATGATTGCTACTGAGGATGGTGGGTATGAGTCCGCTAGTGACTATGATGAGGAGACTTTGGCTCTTCTTACACATGAAGAACACGGCGGAGATGTTTCTGATCATGAGACGCAATACATGGCTGCTTAAGATGCTGACAGGTATGAATGTTTAGTTGCTCAACGTGTTTTGAGTGTGCAGGTCACGCAAGCTGAGCAAAATCAGAGGCATAATTTGTTCCATACAAAGGGAGTTGTGAAGGAACGTTATGTTCGCGTCATCATAGATGGAGGGAGCTGCAACAACTTGGCTAGCATGGAGATGGTGGAGAAGCTGTCTCTCACCACAAGACCACATCCACATCCTTACTACATCCAATGGTTCAACAACAGCGGCAAGGTTAAGGTAACACGTACTGTTCGTGTGCATTTTAGTATCTCTACATATGCTGATTATGTTGATTGTGTTGTGGTACCTATGCAAGCATGTTCCTTATTACTTGGTAGACCATGGCAATTTGATAAAAATTATGTACACCATAGTAGAAACAATCAGTATACTCTTGTTCATAAGGACAAAAATATTACTTTGCTTCCTATGACTCCTGATTCCATTTTGAAAGATGATATTAATCGAGCTAATAAAGCAAAACAGGAGCAAAATAAGAGTGAAAATCAGATTGTGGCAAAAGAATTTGAGCAACAAATGAAGCCTAATAATAAACCATCTAGTGTTGCTTCTGAAATTAAATTGAAAAGTGCATGTTTATTTGCCACCAAATCTGACATTGATGATCTATATGTTAGCAAATCTGTTTGCTATGCTTTTGTGTGCAAAGAGGCATTATTTTCATTCGAGGACGTGCCTTCCTCTTTGCCTCCTGCTGTTACTAACATTTTGCAGGAGTTCGCTGACGTCTTTCCACAAGACGTGCCACCGGGATTACCACCTATTCGAGGGATTGAGCATCAAATTGACTTAATTCCCGGTGCTTCGTCACCCAACCGCGCACCATACCGTACCAATCCAGAGGAGACGAAGGAGATTATGCGTCAAGTACAAGAGCTACTCGACAAAGGTTATATACGCGAGTCCCTTAGTCCTTGTGATGTTCCTATTATTCGAGTGCCGAAAAAGGATGGTACCTCGCGTATGTGTGTTGATTGTAGAGGCATTAATAATATTACTATTCGTTATCGTCATCCTATTCCTAGGCTAGATGATATGCTTGATGAATTGAGTGGCTCTACAATATTCTCCAAAGTTGATTTGCGTAGTGGATACCATCAAATTCGTATGAAATTGGGAGATGAATGGAAAACAGCTTTTAAAACTAAGTTTGGTTTATATGAGTGGTTAGTCATGCCTTTTGGGTTAACTAATGCACCTAGTACTTTCATGAGACTAATGAACGAAGTTTTACGTGCTTTCATTGGACGATTTGTGGTAGTCTATTTTGATGATATACTGATTTATAGCAAATCTTTGGAAGAACATTTGGAACATTTACGTGTTGTTTTTAATGCTCTACGTGATGCACGTTTGTTTGGTAACCTTGGGAAGTGCACCTTTTGCATCGACCGAGTATCTTTTCTTGGCTATGTTGTTACTCCACAGGGAATTGAAGTTGATAAAGCCAAGATTGAAGCTATTGAGAGTTGGCCGCAGCCCAAAACGGTCACACAAGTGAGGAGTTTTCTTGGACTCGCTGGTTCGTTTTGTGAGAGACTTTAGCACCATTGCTGCACCTCTCAATGAGCTTACAAAGAAGGATGTGCCTTTTGTTTGGGGTACCGCACAGGAAGAAGCCTTCACGGTATTGAAAGATAAGTTGACACATGCTCCTTTACTCCAACTTCCTGATTTTAATAAGACTTTTGAGCTTGAATGTGATGCTAGTGGAATTGGATTAGGAGGTGTGTTATTACAAGATGGCAAACCTGTTGCATACTTTTTGAAAAATTGAGTGGGCCTAGTCTGAACTATTCTACTTATGATAAGGAATTATATGCTCTTGTTCGGACTTTAGAAACATGGCAACATTATTTATGGCCCAAAGAATTTGTTATACATTCTGATCATGAATCTTTGAAACACATTAAAAGTCAAGCTAAACTGAACCGTAGACATGCTAAATGGGTTGAATTCATTGAGACTTTCCCTTATGTCATTAAACACAAGAAGGGTAAAGAAAATGTTATTGCTGATGCATTGTCTCGTCGTTATACTATGTTGTCACAACTTGATTTTAAAATATTTGGTTTGGAGACCATCAAAGATCAATATGTGCATGATGCTGAATTTAAAGATGTATTGCAGAATTGTAAAGAAGGTAGATCATGGAACAAGTTCGTCGTTAACGATGGATTTGTGTTTCGTGCTAACAAGCTATGCATTCCAGCTAGCTCCGTTCGTCTTTTGTTGTTGCAGGAGGCGCATGGGGGAGGACTAATGGGACACTTTGGCGTGAAGAAGACGGAGGATATACTTGCTACACATTTCTTTTGGCCAAAGGTGAGACGGGATGTTGAGCGTTTTGTTGCTCGCTGCACTACATGTCAAAAAGCTAAGTCCCGACTCAATCCTCATGGTTTATATATGCCTTTGCCTGTACCTAGTGTTCCTTGGGAGGATATATCTATGGACTTTGTTTTAGGTTTACCTCGAACAAAGAAGGGGAGGGATAGCATATTTGTTGTCGTGGATAGATTCTCGAAAATGGCACACTTTATACCATGTCATAAAAGCGATGATGCTGTTAATGTTGCTGATTTGTTCTTTCGTGAAATTATTCGCTTGCATGGTGTGCCAAATACTATTGTTTCAGACCGTGATACTAAATTTCTTAGCCACTTTTGGAGATGTTTATGGGCTAAGTTGGGGACTAAACTGCTTTTTAGTACTACTTGTCACCCCCAAACTGATGGACAAACTGAAGTAGTCAATAGAACATTGTCTACTATGCTTAGGGCTGTTTTGAAGAATAATAAGAAAATGTGGGAAGAATGCTTGCCTCATATTGAATTTGCTTATAATCGGTCGTTGCATTCTACTACTAAGATGTGCCCTTTTGAAATTGTGTATGGTTTCCTACCTCGTGCACCCATTGATTTGTTGCCTCTTCCATCTTCGGAGAAGGTTAATTTTGATGCTAAAGAACATGCTGAATTGATTTAAAAAATGCATGAGTTAACTAAGGAAAACATTGAGCGTATGAATGCTAAATATAAACTTGCTGGAGTTAAGGGTAGAAAACATGTTGTGTTTGCACCTGGAGATCTTGTTTGGTTACATTTGCGTAAGGATAGATTTCCTAATTTGCGCAAATCAAAGCTAATGCCACGTGCTGATGGTCCTTTTAAGGTGTTAGAGAAAATAAATGATAATGCATATAAAATTGAGTTGCCTGCAGATTTTGGGGTTAGTCCCACTTTTAACATTGCAGATTTGAAGCCTTATTTGGGTGAGGAAGATGAGCTTCCATCGAGGACGACTTCATTTCAAGAAGGGGAGGATGATGAGGACATCAATACCATTGTTACTCCCACAGCCCCTGCTGCTATACATACTGGACCAATTAGCCAATTGAATTATCAGGTACTTTCGTTTCTTGGTAATGATTCTAATGTTCAAGAGAATATGATGCTGCCTAAATTGGATACATTTGTTTTGCTTACAAATGAAGGGCCTAGCTTGGAGAAGGATGAACATTGGAGCAAGAACAAGCATGGAGTTGACGGCATGCGCAAGGGGAACAAGAACGGGGTTACAAGTGATGATTTCAGGACTTTGAAGCCACCATAAGGAGTGAATGAAGCCTTGGACGAAATATACAAGATGCCACTTCAAAAATTTCGTCCTGAGGCTATTCTAGGTGCTGCGTCACCTTATTATTGGGCCAGGCCCATGTAATTTCAAAATACTTAAGTATAGGCTGTTTTTAGAGTCCGTATGTGTGGGGAAACAAGAGTTAGGGTTGGTTTCGGACCCCTTCCTCAAGGGCCACGAAATTCCCCCCTCTTCCTCCATATATACAGCCCTTAGGGCGTCGTTTAGACTTTGGGTTTTGTTTAGATCAAAAGTTCGCCATAGCCGCAACTTCGCGTACTTCGTTTGTGTTCAATGACCAGACCAAGGCGTCATAGAACCCCACCTTCATTAATAAAGCTTTCCTCTTATATTCGCAATATCCAGATTGCAATCTTAGTTTCTTGCTCGTTCTTCGTTTTCTCGCAGGAAACATGCCCTCGTGGTCAGGTTGATCGTGCTCCGGCGTGGTCAATAACCCTCGGAAGTTGGTTTAGCGATTGCTAAGGCGCGACGTCTCGCACGTTCGTAGTCGGATCGTCAAGGTCGACTCCCACAGAAACGATAGCCACCATCTCATCGAAACATCGGGACACCTTTGCCTCTATCAAGGAGGCAGAAAAGATATCCATCTCAAGAATTCATCCTTGATAGCAAACTTAATTCTGTACTGCATAAGGGTGATGTCATGAATGAAGGCACTTCTCCATCCTGAACGCTCTGCCATTTCTAATAATCCAGATATTCCAGCAAGCAATGAAAACCACTTCGGTGAAGAAAGGCTTGTCAAAATTTCTCCTGGCCTGGATAACCAGCTCATTCATTGAGTCACCAGATGACCAATCTATCTGAAGATAGTTCCACACCCTCACACTGAAATTGCAGTTGAAGAACAGATGGTACCTTGTCTCTCTGGTCTGCAGAGGGCTGAGCACACAATTCACTCCATCTTGTTGGGAACATAGCATGCAATTTCAAAAAAATTCCAACGATCACGCAAGATCTATCTAGGAGATGCATAGAAACGAGAGGGGGAGAGTGTGTCCATGTACCCTCGTAGACCAAAAGTGGAAGCGTTAGGTTAACGCGGTTGGTGTAGTCGAACGTCTTCACGATCCAACTAATCTAGTACCGTACGTACGACACCTTCGAGTTCAGCACATGTTCAGCTCGATGACGTCCCTCGAACCGCACAGGGTTCATGTCCCTCGAACTCTTGATCCAGCAGAGGGTCAAGGGAGAGTTCCATCAGCATGACGGCGTGGTGACGGTGATGGTGATGTGATTCGCGCAGGGCTTCGCCTAAGCACTACGACGCTATGACCGGAGGAGTAAACTGTGGAGGAGGGCACCGCACACGGCTAAGAGAACAACTGTTGTGCTTTGCGGTGCCCCCTTGCCCCCGTATATAAAGGAGGGGAGGAGGAGGCCGGCCACCAAGGGGCGCGCCAGGGAGAGGGGAGTCCTACTAGGACTCCAGTCCTAGTAGGATTTGGCCCCCCTTTTTTCCTTCTTTCGGAGGGGGCAAGGGGGAAAGGAGAGGGAGTAGAAGGAAAGGGGGGCGCCGCCCCCTTCCCTAATCCAATTCAGCCTCCTCCTTTGTGTGGGGAGTGCTAGCCCCTTGTGGGCTAGTTAGCCTCCCTCCTATGGCCCATATGGCCCATATCTTTCCCTGGGGGGTTCCGGTAACCCCTCCGGTACTTCGGTATGTACCCGATACACTCCAGAACCCTTCCGATGTCCCTATACTACGTTCCAATATATCAATCTTTACCTCTCAACCATTTCAGGACTCCTCGTCGTGTCCGTGATCTCATCCGGGACTCCTAACAAACTTCGGTCACCAAAACACATAACTCATAATATAAATCGCCGTCAAAACATTAAGCCTGCGGACCCTACGGGTTCGAGAACTATGTAGACATGATAGAGACACATCTCCGGTCAATAACCAATAGCGGAACCTAGATGTTCATATTGCTTCCTACATATTCTATGAAGATCTTTATCGGTCGTACCGTAATGACAACATACGTTATTCCCTTTTTCATCGGTATGTTACTTGCCCGAGATTCGATCGCCGGTTCATCATACCTAGTTCAATCTCGTTACCAGCAAGTCTCTTTACTCATTCCGTAATGCATCATCCCGAAACTAACTCATTAGTCACATTGCTTGCAAGGTTTATAGTGATGTGCATTATCGAGAGGGCCCAGAGATACCTCTCCGATACTCGGAGTGACAAATCCTAATCTTGATCTGTGCCAACCCAACAAACACCTTCGAAGACACCTATAGAGCATCTTTACAATCACCCAGTTACGTTGTGACATTTGATAGCACGCAAGGTGTTCCTCCGGTATATGGGAGTTGCATAATCTCATAGTCAGAGGAATATGTATAAGTCATGAAGAAAGCAATAGCAATAAAACTTAACGATCATTATGCTAAGCTAACGGATGGGTCTTGTCCATCACATCATTCTCTAATGATGTGATCTTGTTCATCAAATGACAACACATGTCTATGGTTAGGAAACATAACCATCTTTGATTAACGAGCTGGTCAAGTAGAGACATACTAGGGACACTCTGCTTTGCCTATGTATTCACAGATGTACTAAGCTTCCGGTTAATACAATTCTAGCATGAATAATAAACATTTATCATGATATAAGGAAATATAACAACTTTATTATTGCCTCTACGGCATATTTCCTTCACACCTTCCATATGCCAATGCCTCCTTTCTACCATATCTTTAGTGTTTAGTCTATCCATAATGAGCACCCAAGCAAACACTTTTATTTTCATGATGCAAGCAGATTTCCATATCCAAGTGAGCAAGGGATTAAAGGAACAGAGTGTGAGAATAAAACATCTTGGGCTTGTACTCCTTTGTAGACCCGTGCCAAGACCATACATCCTTCAATCCTGCCACTCTACCATGACTCTCCATCAGAGACTGCAAAATGATAAGGTCCTCATAAGCCTGTTCTGACAGTGGAAGGTGAAATTTTCCAAAAATATCTTAAGTCTCAAAAACCTCTTTGGCAGTGATCCAAGGGTCCTTAACATAGGAAAACAGCCTAGGATACCTGGTCTGCAGGGTAGTAACCTCCTCGCCAATTTTCCAGTGATCAGACCAAAAAAGAGCAGTATCCCCCTCATTAATCTAGGCCCATGAAGAGTCCCCGAAGTTCTGCATTACCTTGTGCTACCTCTTGAGCACTGCGTTGGTTTTCCGTTGAAGAGGAAAGGGTGATGCAGTAAAGTAGCGTAAGTATTTCCCTCAGTTTTTGAGAACCAAGGTATCAATCCAGTAGGAGACCACGCTCGAGTCCCACGCACCTACACAAACAAATAAGAACCTCGCAACCAACGCGATAAAGGGGTGTCAATCCCTTCACGGTCACTTATGAGAGTGAGATCTGATAGATATGATAAAGTAATATTTTTGGTATTTTTATAGTAAAGATAAATAAAGATGCAAAGTAAAATAAACGGCAATGGAAATAGCCAAGTGTTGGAAGATTAATATGATGGAAAATAGACCCGGGGGCCATAGGTTTCACTAGTGGCTTCTCTCAAGAGCATAAGTATTACGGTGGGTGAACAAATTACTGTTGAGCAATTGATAGAATTGAGCATAGTTATGAGAATATCTAGGTATGATCATGTATATAGGCATCACGTCCGCGACAAGTAGACCGAAACGATTCTGCATCTGCTACTGTTACTCCACACATCGACCGCTATCCAACATGCATCTAGAGTATTAAGTTCATAAGAACAGAGTAATGCTTTAAGTAAGATGACATGATGTAAAGGAATAAACTCATGCAATATGATATAAACCCCATCTTTTTATCCTCGATGGCAACAATACAATACGTGCCTTGCTGCCCCTGCTGTCACTGGGAAAGGACACCGCAAGATTGAACCCAAAGCTAAGCACTTCTCCCATTGCAAGAAAGATCAATCTAGTAGGCCAAACCAAACTGATAGTTCGAAGAGACTTGCAAAGATAACCAATCATACATAAAAGAATTCAGAGGAGATTCAAATATTGTTCATAGATAAACTTGATCATAAATCCACAATTCATCGGTCTCAACAAACACACCGCAAAAGAAGATTACATCGAATAGATCTCCACGAGAATCGTGGAGAACTTTGTATTGAGATCCAAAAAGAGAGAAGAAGCCATCTAGATAATAACTATGGACCCGAAGGTCTGAGGTAAACTACTCACACATCATCGGAGAGGCTACGGTGTTGATGTAGAAGCCCTCTGTGATCAATGCCCCCTCCGGTGGAGCGCAGAAAAAGGCCCCAAGATGGGATCTCATGGGTACAGAAGGTTGCGGCGGTGGAATTAGGTTATTGTGGATGCCTCTGATGGTTTGGGGGTACGTAGGTATATATAGGAGGAAGAAGTACGTCGGTGGAACAACATGGGCCCCACGAGGGTGGAGGGCGCGCCCCCCTACCTCGTGCTCTCCTGGTTGATTTCTTGACGTGGACTTCAAGTCCTCTGGATCATGTTCGCTCCAAAAATCACATTCCCGAAGGTTTCATTCCGTTTGGACTTCGTCTGATATTTCTTTTCTGCGAAACACTAAAATAGGCAAAAAACAACAATTCGGGTTGGGCCTCCGGTTAATAGGTTAGTCCAAAAAATAATATAAAAGTGTATAATAAAGCCCATTAAACATCCAAAATATAATATAATATAGCATGGAACGATAAAAAATTATAGATACATTGGAGACGTATCACCTTGCAAATATCCCTCCACCAGAAAGATCGACAATCACTTGTTGCATGTGGCACCCTGCCATGGTAGTATGAACCCCATATTAAAGACACCCATGGAAGGTCGGTCTTGTTCAAAAAATTGTTTGCATGCTTGAGGAGAAGAGCAATGTTCTGCACCCTCAGGTTGAGGATACCAACCCCCCCCCCCCCATTCTTAGGCCTACAAATAAGCTCCCAAGGGACCAGAGATGGAGCTGGCTCATCCCTGTGTGTCCTCCAAAGGCACTGCCTTTGAATTCTTTCTAGTTGTTTCAGAATCCCAGCAGGAATAGCCAAACTAAAAAGGAAGAAGATAGGCATGGAAAGCAAGGCAGAATTTAAAAACTGCAATCTTTCTCCTTGATTGAGGAAAGAAGAGCTGGCAGACATTCTCCTCTGTTCATAAATACAAGAAGTTTTAGAGAGTTATATGGTCAGTCTAAAATGCTCTATATTGGTGAACAGAGGGAGTATTAACTGATTGATGCAAAGACTTTAGATCCAATAATGAAAGAGTTCCTAGTTGGACTCAAGAGGTGTAACAGTTCGATTACATGAGGACCGATATTTTCAGCAAGTTCTGTCAACAAAATTCTGTCATACCTTTTATGTGGTAGCTAGCTATGATCAGAAAACGCGTCACTTTGTTTGTCAGCCAGAGGCCTGTACTGAATTGATAACAAGAATGACAAACACATTGCCCTGTAGAACTTCACATGCCAGCAACATCATGATAATTTTTGATAGCAGAAGAATATAAAACACACAGTATGAATGGTAATTAATAATTAGTAATTACAGTTTTCGAAAAGGGGTGCTTTATTACTTAAAAGATTTAAGCATTACACCCGTCCTCTGCATAACTAAAATGCACACAGCCAAATAAGATCCTCTCACACAAAATAAAAATAAAAAGGTGAACTACAACAAAACATGTAGATCCTTTCATTTCTTAATCTCATGTGATGTCATTCTAGGATTACATCTAAATGGAAAAGCAAAATGCTCAAATCTAGAAGTTGCAGGAAGTAGCTTACTATCAATATTTTATACTCCCTCCGTCCGGAAATACTTGTTGGAGAAATGCATAAAAATGGATGTATCTAGAACTAAAATGCGTCTAGATACATCCACTTCTCCGACAAGTATTTCCGAACGAAGGAGTATTTAACTTCCAGTGCCGTTCATTTACATGGAAAGTAACAGGAAAATCACTGTTCATGAAACATGGATTCGTGTGATTTACAGGCCACAAATACCCGCTATAAGATGCAATGTTAAGCTTTGTAATTTCTGTTGGGACACAAACGGTGGCACCATTTTCTTAGAAATAAAAAACTGCATCCAGCTGCTGCAACCTGACTGAGATGGCCAAGTACAGGTTCCCGAGGATCCAAAGCAGGCAGTGGCATACATGATGCAACGACTAAAAGGGCTTTTGAAATACCTCCGGAAAATAGGGAAGACAAAAGAACTAACAATATTTACCACACCATGTAGAAAAATACTAAAGGTCCTACAAATCAAAAAAATGTTGATTTCATGATGAGAGACAAACACAAAAAACTTCCAGGAGGAGAAAGCAAATCTGTGCGCTGATTCTGTAGCTAGTTCACTGAAATAAGGCCTTAGCTTTTTTGCTGGTGTAGCACATGGGAGACCACAGTAGTGTTCTTTTTTTTTGAAACAAAGAAGGTGGCAGGCTGCCGACCTTATATTTCAAAATAGGCCAGAGCCTGATGAAGTAACAAGTATCAGTACAAGTACAGCTTGTTTGGTGCACCAAGGTGCAACACACAAGCAGGCTGAAAAAAGAAGAAAAGAGGAAGGAAGGAAGAGGAAGGAAGGAAGAGGAAGAGGAAGGGAGGGGAGAAGGATTACATCATTCGTCTACACACTATGCAGCAGCTTTTGTCTCCAAACCTGGAGATCCTCCCTGGTGCGCTGATTTTGAGTTCTGTAACTCCATAGACGGAGCATGTCTGCGGCATATAGGCATGTGTATGTTACAGACCAGATTTTGGAGTTGAAGACTCTGTCATTCCTAGCATGCCACAAGGCAATAGCACAAGCCGCGAAAGCCATATTCCATTTGTGCCTGAAGCTGATCTGGTGTTGTGCTTGCTCCACAAAAGAGAGAACATTAGTAGCCGAGCAAGCCAGAACGTCCAGCTCCATCTTGCCCCAAAGAACGCTGGCGGGTGCACAACGTAGTAGTAAGTGATCGATTGACTCAACAGCGGGGCATGTGTCACAATGTGCAAACGGGGCAGCCTCCGACCAGCCTTTCTTTACCATGTTATCCTTAGTGTTTAGGCGGCCATGTAAAGCAAGCCATAAGAAGATTCTGTGCTTGAGGGGGATCACCACATCCCAAACCCAAGTGTGAAAAGTTGTCAAAACCCCTCGGAAAGTGAGTAGCCTGTAGAAGTATCCAGTGCAAAGCTGTCCTGAGCTCACAGAAGCAGACCGTTTGTCCTCATGCAGTGAGTTTGGAGCAATGCCCGACAACAAACCCTGCAGGGCAGCTAGCTCAGTTGAGGCCGTTTGTGAGAGATTAGGGTGTAGCTGAATAGCCCATGAACCATTAGAATGATGTGATTGTACTGAGCAAGCTGGCTGTGCCGCGAAGGAATACAGCGTCGGGAAGAGCTGGCATAAACGGCCCACTTCAAGCCACTGGTCCTTCCAGAAGGAAATCAAAAACCCAGCCCCCAGAACACATTTAGAGGAGTTGATGACCATAGGAACGAGATCTCTGAACCCTTTCAAGATGGTAGTGTCTCTGCTACTAGCACGTTGTGGAAGAACAACCCGGCAGTAATGTGTGGCAAACCAGTTATAACATGGTATGTCCGAACCTTGTAGAACTTTGGAGACAAACTTGCACATCATAGCTTGATTGTGAGCCTGCAGCTGACGGATTCCCAAACCTCCATTGATATGAGGCAACGATACTGTATCCCAAGCCACTAGGCATTGGCCACCCTTGACTTTGTTCTTGCCTTGCCAGAAGAAAGCACGTAAGAGACTTTCTAATTTCCCAAGAGACTCCTTGGGCCAGGCAAAGCATGACATGAAGTAGCTTGGTATACCAGTGAGAACTGAGTTGATGAGAGTCAGTCTACCCCCTAAGGATAATAAGGTAGCTAACCAGCCTGAAAGACAACGATCAACCTTGTGTATAACTGGCAATAACATACCGTGCGTAATCTTGTGCAGAGAGAGAGGCAGACCCAGGTAGTTGCATGGGAAGGATGAAACGGGGCAGCCTAGGATCTGGGAAATGGCCGAAGCGGTGCTGGAGTCCACAGCAACAGGTACGAGAGTGCTCTTGTGGAAATTTATGGTGAGCCCAGAAAACGCAGAGAAAGCTGTGAGGGCTGACTTAACAACTGCCGCCTGCTGCGTAGTGCCTTGAAAAAGAATCAGCGTGTCATCCGCGTATTGCAGAACCGGGAAGAAACTGTCCGAACCGAGTGGGTGTAGCAGGGAGCCATCCTGGAACAAATGGCAGCACATTCTCTGCAGCACGTCTGCAACAATAATGAAGAGGTACGGGGATAAGGAGTCGCCTTGCCAAAACCCTCGCTTAGCCCGGATGGGAGCACCCATCTCGCCATTAAGAATGACTTTAGAGCTGCCAGTTGACAAAAGCATATGAATCCAACTAATCCACAGCTGAGGAAAACCTCTGGCTTCAAGTACTTTGTGCAAACAGGACCAACTGACACTGTCAAAAGCTTTATGGAAGTCCAACTTCAGAGCAATGACCGGCATTTTCCGTTTGTGTGCATATTGGATCATTTCAGCAGCCAGGGTAAAATTTTCTATGATCGATCTGCCTCGCAAGAAGCCAGACTGGAGGGAGTGAATCAAGAGAGGGATCCATGCTTTCAGTCTACACGCCAGAACCTTAGAAACCAGCTTGGGTATACTGTGTACGAGAGAAATTGGTCTGAAATCCCGCATCTCCAGGGGCGTATCCTTTTTGGGTAGCAGGGTGATGAGAGCAGAGTTAATACCAGCAATATCAACTTCATTTTTGTGGAAATAATCAAAAAAACGGAGCAGGTCATCTTTTAGCAGCAGCTTGAAAGTTTTGTAAAACTCGTTGGTGAAACCGTCAGGTCCCGGGCTTCGGTTATTGGGTGAGCCACTGATGGCTTGCACGATTTCAGCCTAGGAGAACCGTGCCGTCAGGGCAGATAAATCAAGCGGAGTGTATAGGGAGCGCACATTCACTGTGTTCAAGGAGGGGGCAGGCTGACCCAAGATTGCTTTAAAGTACTCTGTGGCCAAACTGAGTTTTTGACCATTTTGGAAATGCTCCACCCCGTTGTGCACAACCACTTTAATCTTATTACACCGGTCCTGACAGTTGGCTGCAGCATGAAAAAACTGAGTGTTCTCATCTCTAGAGACACACCACCACACCTTGGCCCGTCGCCGCCAAAACGCAGTCTGCCAGAGTATCAGCTGTTCGGCCTTGGCATTGGCAAAAGCTCTGAGCACTACTTCAATATCGAATAGCGACCTCTTCTCTTCAACTGCATTGAGATAAGAGACGACATGCTTGTTGTTGTCCAAGAGAATCCGCAGACTAGGCTTCATACGGCACCAATGCCACAGGGCCGCCCGGACGCGCCTCATTTTGAAGCTGATCAGTGATGTAGAAGAGTGGATTTCTCGAGTGCCTCGACCCCAAGCCTCAGTGATGATGTTTCTAGGCTCCTCCATTTCCAGCCAGTAATTTTCCATACGGAACAGCTTGCTGGCAGGTGTGTCAGTGGAGAAGGATAGAAGAACAGGCGCATGGTCTGAAGTGGTTGAGGTAATGCAAGTAGCAGTTGATTGTAAGAAACTGAGATTCCAAGCTGCATTGACAAGTACCCGGTCTAAACGAACAAGAGTAGGAAGATCTCGTTTGTTAGACCAGGTAAAAAGCCTATTGTCAATCTGCACATCGTCCAAACCATGCCCTCTGATCCAAGCGTTGAAGCATTCCATCAAATTCCAATTGATCTGGCCACGAGACTTCTCATGAGCATATCTGTACATGTTGAAATCGCCCAGAACCACCCAAGGGAGATCAGGCGATCCAACAACCGAACTGACTGCATCAAAGAAACTTGGCCTCTCATTGTTCAGACATGGAGCATAAACCGTTGTAAGCAGGAAGGAGGTATTCGTTGTTGTGGAGGACATTCTGACAGTAACGTGAAACTTATGCAGCGCAACCACTTGTCCCAGAACCGCAGCAGGGTCCTAGGCCACCAAAATCCCGCCAGCCGCGCCGTCAGAGAGAGTGACAACATGTTCTTTGAGGTGCATAGGCAAGAAAGCTCTCAACTTGAGAGGAGAGACAGGGGAGAGTTTGGTTTCCTGCAAGCAAATAACACTAGGACAACAAGAGGTTATCGTGTCACGGACCAACGAGCACTTGTCATCCTCGCCAAGTCCACGGACATTCCAGTTCAGAATCTTCATAATGCAGTAAAGAACACACAGCCAGGGACCAAGGGGCTAGGAAGCATATAAAGCATGATCATGATAGTAAAGCAAGCAGTGCTAAGCATTGAGACATAGATGCTAGAAAAACAACATACAGACTCTAGACTGACAGACGACCAACACCAACTAACTCTGAAGAGAGACAGACTCTGACAGACTGAAACGCGAATGACTAGACAGAACAACAGATAACTGCAGTGCACTAACATAGGTAAACTCTTGATCCAGACCACTACAAGTAGCACTGCCCGAAGGCCTACAAGGAAGACATCAGCCCTAACCATTGAAAGAGTTGAAAACACATGCAGGAGAGCCAGTGGAAGCACTGGCAGAGTTGGAGGCGTCGCCCGAAGAGATGGAGACGGCTCTGTCCTTGGCTTGTTCCAGGATGGCATTGGCGTTGAGGTCGCAACACTGAGCGATCTGCTTCAGCTTACCCCGAGTGAGCGGTGATGGCGTGTTCAGAAGTGGTAGCTCGAGAAGGCCTCACACGGCCACTGCCTTGACTTTCTTGCGGCGCGAAGAAGGACCGGAGCAACGGGATGATCCAGAACTGGAGTCGGAACCTGTTGCCACAACCTTCCTCTTAGCAGCCCGCTCGACAGATCCCACGCGCGCCCCGTCGTAGGCGCGCCTGATGCGTTGACTGCGCCTCGGCGAAGCGGTGAGCACTGGCGGTGGCGCCTCCTCCTCCGCCGCCGGCTGGCCAAGATCAAGATTGGGAGCCCTGGTGTGATAGCCTGGCTTATTAGGGATGATAGACTACTCATATCAATAAGGAATTCCTTCTTTTCCGGGAGCCTATTCGGACAGAACTCCAAAGTTAAGCGTGCTCAGCTTGGAGTAGTGTCAGGATGGGTGACCGACCGGGAAGTTGCTCCCGGGTGCGCATGAGTGAGGACAAAGTGCGCAGAAAAGACTAGTATTGATCTGTGGGGCCAGTCTAGATCCCGCCAGGAGTAACGACCACCGGTGGGTGTGTCCGGGGCGTTACAAGTTGGTGTCAGAGCCGACCCTTGCGGTTACACGGATGGTTGCGGACAGGTGCGTGGTCATGTTGTTCATGACGTTTGTGACCCGTCGTGGCACCCGGCATGGCACATGTACCGGACTGGAAGCACATACGTTTGTGCCAAGAGGGAACGTTCCTGTGGCCCGACGAGGACGTCGGTTCCTCTGAGTGGGGGTGTATGTGATAGCCTGGCTTATTAGGGATGATAGACTACTCATATCAATAAGGAATTCCTTCTTTTCCGGGAGCCTATTCGGACAGAACTCCAAAGTTAAGCGTGCTCAGCTTGGAGTAGTGTCAGGATGGGTGACCGACCGGGAAGTTGCTCCCGGGTGCGCATGAGTGAGGACAAAGTGCGCAGAAAAGACTAGTATTGATCTGTGGGGCCAGTCTAGATCCCGCCAGGAGTAACGACCACCGGTGGGTGTGTCCGGGGCGTTACACCTGGCCGCCCCCAGGGTCCCCAGAGCAGCCGGCGCCAGGTCCTGGATCTCCGCCGCGTTGTTGAGATCGAAGGCCGCAGGGACGGTCGGGGCCGCCACCCCTACACTCATAGAGGGGGAGGGGAAGAGCCGCAGCGCGGCTGTGGGCAGTAGATCACCGGCGGGAGGCTCGCGCGGTGGTAAGCGGTAGCTGCAGAGGGCGGTGGCCACCTGGGGTGGAAGTGTGGCGCACGCCCCGTGCAGCAGATCAGTGGAGACGACTGGAGACGGTTGACCGCTCAACAGTATCCCTGGCTCAGGACGAGGAATGCAGTGGAAAGGCCTGGAGCAGATGGGCCGTGCCACCAGGATCTGGTGGGCTCGGTAGTGTTGCTGGGCTGGGAATTGGTTCTCTATTGGCAAGTCGCTGGGTGCGAAAGCGAGTGCGGGCCCAACAGCAGGAAGCAGCCCAACAGGCACATTAGCTTTAGGTGGATGCCTGCATTCGACAGACGGAAGAAATGGAAGGGTGCGAGAGCAAAGCCCCCCATCCAGCATCTTGGGCCAGAAGTTGAAGAAGAGGGAGCGAGAACTTTCCCGCGAAAGCTTCCCCGTGGTGTAATCAACGCATGGGAAAAAACCATCATCCAAAGAGAGCAGGCGGACAGGAATGACACCCATAGCCTCCCTACTGTTGTTGATCTCAAGCTTGAAAGTGAAGCTGAGATCGTCAGGGTTGAAGGAGAACGAGACGCACGGCTTGCATACGTTCACCGCCCAGAGTGACGTGTTGAGGCAGATCCTAAGCTCGTCCTCGTGCAGGATTTGAGCTTCAGTGGGCAGTGAAAAAGCACTGCCTCTAATGAGCTTGGGCTTGCCAGGAAGTCACTTGGTGCAGCCATCTCTGGGTGCAGGAAGGCCCGGAAGGCACAATCCGCCATGCCCTCGCCGCCATCCGCACCCCTGCCATCCGCACGCCCTCGGCCCGAAGAAGACCCAGGGAGAGCATGCCCCCGCCGAGGCTCAAGATGGGCAGGAGGGCGGTGACCATTGGCCTCCCCGCCGTGTCCATCGTACCGCCCAGGTGGCCGTGGCGTGACCGTGGGGGCGCCAAGGGAGCGAGCGACATCCCAGATCTCGTTGATGATGACATCGGCGTAGATGCCGTTGCCGTTGACCCGATGGAAAGTGATATGGTGGGGGATGTGGTGCAGAGCTTCCACTTTGACGAGGACGAAAATACTCGAGAACTCGCTGCCGTGGAGGCAGGCGTGCTCCAGACGGAAGAGGCTAGCAAAGCCGACAACGCTCGCTGCCACCCCTTTCCGGTTCCATAGCTCCAACGGCATCTTCTCTAGCGAAAGGCTGACGACGTGGCGGTAGGTGAACCAGAACGCGTTGTCCCCGGCGTTGTGAGGCAGGATCCAAACGGTGCGGTCACCTACCTCCAACGGGCTAGCACGCATGGCAGTGACTTGTTCAGACTCACGTTGGAACACGACGAAAGCCGTGCCAACCGTGGATCCGGCAAACCGTACCGCGGTGATGCCAAGAAGGTTTCGAAAAGCCCTACGGAGCCAGGGGAGGAAGGAAGCTTTGGGTGGAGAGATAGTGACGAGGCATGCTAACGAGTTCTAGTCGGAAACCAGTGGGTAGTGGACATCAAGTGAGGAAGGACGACCATGCACGACCGGCTCCATAGCAAAGCAGGGTGAGGAAGGAGTGGAGGTAGTGTGGTCTTGGCTCGGAGGAGGTGAGGGGGGTGAAGATTGTGTGGGGGAGGACGTCTCCCTACCACGCGTACTTAAAGGTACATGAGCGTGTCGAGGTGGGCGGTAGAAGAACCTATGACTGCATTGAGAGCGCGTGTGGCCAACCGAGCGGCACAGCCAGCAGACCATAGGGTCCCTACAATCCCTTCGCCGGTGGCTATAGGCAAGGCATCGAAAACAACGACGATGCAAGTCCTTAGGCTTTCCAGCCCATAACCGGGGATTTGGCGCGGTGACCGAGAGATTAGCTGCAGTAGAGACAGCAGAGGGGGAGAGCAGTGCATCTCTGTAGGGCGCGCAGCTAGATGTGGCCGGCTGTGTAGTCTGACCAGGGCGGGCAGCTGGAGCGTCGCCAACATAAGCGGAGGAATCCGCGCGCGGACCGGCCAGCGATTGGTCAGCAGTAGGCGGCAAGTCCGTAATGCAAGGGACTGGGGAGGATGAGAGCTGAGCTAATTGATTACGAGTTATCGTGTTATCGCATGGATCAGCGCACCCCGCGGGTAAGCGTGTCGCAAAATCCCCCGAATCCAGGGCACGCAGAGTCGTGACAGTCCAGGGGTTGCGATCCTGCGGCTGGGACGAAACGCACGGGGGTCTAGGAGCAAGGATAGACGGCAGGATGGAGTTGGCTGCCCACCTACTTCTACGTGCATGCGCGCATGCACACGTCTCCGCCGGCCCACGATGAACAGAAAGGTCCAAGGAGGAAAGGGACATGCCAACCGAGATAAACCCGGACCTCCATGGATCGCGGAGCACGATCTCTTTAGCAATGCTCTCATGAGCTACCTGAAAAAGAAAGGACCCCTCCTGACAACGCCTGACACGGTAGCCGTTAGCACAGCCCCCGAACCATGTAACCATGAGAGAAGCAAAAGCAGCGGGCAAGAACGAGATGCCATCGTTGAGAACGACGGCGAGAACACCGGCCGGCCGGCAGCGACCGGCCACCGTTGAAACGGTGCCGCAGCCATACTTAGACAGCATGGCGTCCTCAAACCTAGAACCATCCATGGAACAAGCCAGAGAGCCTCAGGGAACCCTAGAGCAGGACCTCAAGAGAGGAAAAAGATGCCGGAGAGGCAAGCATGCATGCATCAAAGTTGGCTGCAGTTCTAAACCTGCACTACAAGGACTGACCTGGAGACCAGAAAACCAGTGGAAGGAAGACGAAGGCGACGTTGATCTGAGCTAAGACCTCGAGCTGTGCGGCGGAGCTCGGGGTGGGTGGACGCCGGCCCGCTCGAGGCATGACGGTTTGGTGGACACCGACGCCGGACTGGCAGACGGCGGCGAGCTCACGCCTCCTAGCTATCTTGGTGGACGCCGTGCCCGGGCGGCACACGGCGGCGAGCTCACCATGGCAACAGCCATCCGTAACTCCTCCGTCTCAGGTTCTCAGCTCTCAAACAGCTGGTCTTGATTGTGATAATAATAAACGTTGGTTGATATCCCACAGTAGTGTTCTCAAGCGAAATATTACGTATTAATAATCTGAATGGAAGGTATTATTTTCTCTGAAGGATGATACCTGGCCACCGAGTTTCTGAATGTCAGGTGTATAACAGGACATATTTATGCTGACGCATAGCAATTGGCAGGTAAAATTACTTGCCATGACATGCCTAGCAGATCCTTAAATCACAAACTGCAGTTCTAGATATAACTCTTATCCTCCCATGAAGAGTAGGAGACATAAGCGGCAAATAGGTAAAAGAAGTAACCAACTACTGTTAGAACCAAACTAAGTTTGGAAGAGGAGGGAAGCACACAATGAATTCATAATGCTTCTGAATTCAAACTGGATATAGAAAAACTCACACGCACTGTCCTTTCCAAAGTTGTTTGCGACTTGGTTCAAAAAGTCCAAACAGAATATATGCAATCATACCTGCAAAAAATAAGAGCATGTGTTAGTTGTATGTGTCATATTTATTGAGGGGAGGAGAGAGCATAAAATAAGGATAGAAACATACATTGCTCTCACAATAACAATCATGTGGCATATCTTTGTATCAACAACGGTTATGGCCAACAAAATCGGCAATTAGTTAAAAACTCAATCTAATAGTATGTGTCAAGATAATTTGTTGCTTAGCAAATCTATTTTACCAGGTAGGATATTTCCACTTTGATCTGGGCAACTCGGCCTCCCAGCAATCCCCTGAGATAGACGTTTCCTGGTCGTTCGATCTTCCTGCTCGCACACGGACACGTCACCGTGTACCTCCAACGCCGAGGGTGATGCACCGCAGCTCACGTCGAAGGAGAACCGTCCGGAAGCGCGATACGCAAGCAATCTGGCGGGTGCTTTTCAGGACCCGAAACCCCACGCGTCCGGGAGGGACCCCGTCTAGACGCGCGGCGGCTATGGGTTGCCCTAGGTCGGTTCGCCCGCCCCTAGAGCCTCGAGGATCGCTGCCCTTCAACACGAAGAACGAACAACAGGGAGAGAAGTAAAACTAGGGTAAAAAGTAGATGATTTGTTCGATTGTGTGTTGTTCAATCGACCGTCACCTCTTAGATAAATAAGAGGCGTATGGACTTTCCGTACAAGAAAAGGACTCCAAATCACGTCCAAATCTTTCCAAAATTAATCGAACTCGGATTTAGGTAAGTCTAGAACATCAGTTCGGTTTTTTGGTCCCATGGGCCATAAACGACCTCGGATAAAGATGAGTCCAAAAGCAAATTTGATCGTTTCGACGAGGCGAACAACTTTCTTGTTGAACGTTTTTCAATTTGAGGCCATCTTCACGGCCGAATTGGTGGCGCAAAACAGGCTGTTACTCGTGCTACCCATCAGACACCGTGTCTGAACGTGCGCGCCACTTTTGCCCCGTGACAGGGCCGCACTCAGGTAGTTGTAACTTTTACATACGATCTCGGATTGATACTGTTTTTACATGAAAATCGACTGTTTCGATGAGACGAAGACAATTCATGTAGAATGTTTTCTCATTTGAGGACTCCCTTTGGGTGTAATTAGCCGAACAGTGCTTTGGATACAAAATCTCAATATTTCGAACACAACGTCGGCCTTCGAGATGAGATCGGATGGCGATGGCCCAAACTTCAAAGAGGTTTATGTCAACAATACAGAACTTTTTCATGTAGATCACTTCTCCATTTGAGACAATCTTAATTGCATTTTATTCTATGCCAAAATCTGGTGCCAACACATGCCCCCCCTGTTTTTGGCAAAGCTTGAGTGCCGAAAAATAATTTACACCGTGTTTGTTCTAAGGACGATGTCAACACTCCATCGGCCATTTTATTTCTCAGGGCGATAACTATGTATCGGCCATTGATTTTAACTTCTTATTTACATCATACCTTGGAACCGATTACCACCAATCGACTTTAAAGAGATGGGAATGAACCCGATCCTTGTAGCACTAAGGAAAACAAACTGTGAGAGGTCACGCCCTATTAAGCAAGTAACATCGGGATGATTCCAATCCACCGATGCATCGGCCAAAGCAACACATGCTGAATTATCCGCGTGAATGACTTCTACCTCATCATCGACCCATTGTATTAAGAATTGATGCATGGTAGATGGCACACATTGGTTAGCATGAACCCAATCGCAGCCTAACATAACATTATAGTTACCTTGCACCTCGGCGATGAAGAATATGGTGGCCAAAGTTTTGCTTCCCACAGTGAGTTCCATGCACATCACACCTTTGGCCTCTGTCTTTTCTCTACCCTCAAATCCATTAAGTATCATGTTGGTCTTCATCAATGCATCATCATCTAAACCCAACTTTCTTGAAGATCGAACAGGGCATAAGATTTACCAGAACACCACCATCAATGAGCATCCTAGTAACCAGCGATCCGTTTATATGACCTTTGAGGTATAATGGCTTCAAGTGTTTCACCGGTTCTTTTGGCTTCTCGAAGATAGCGTTCTTAGGATCAAAATCTAGCTGGGCCACATCCCCTTCTTCACCTATAGCACAAAACTCGGCAGGTAAGTAATACACCATATTAATATCCATACCTTCCCGAACCGGCGTAGATTCGTAATCCACCATCTCATCTTCATCTCCCAATGTGTATATTGGGTTTAAAGTTTCCTCAATTTAAGGGGATGTTTCAGGTGGTGTAGACGATGTAATAGGGGTCGCATCATCCTCTTTTTGTGGTGAAGGTGTTGTTGTAGCTAATGTACAAGCATTTGCATTTTCTTTTTGTTAGGCCTCCACACTTGTTTGGTGAGTGCGATGGGCCGAACTTCACTGAACAATTCGTCCCTTTGCTTCTCTTCTTTGCGCTCTACCTTCTCATGGTTCCTCATGCGTTGTAATCTCCTTTTCATGGTATTAGTTAAACCGAGAGGACACCACTTACGTTGGGTATATTTGGGATCCCTAGGTTTGGCCTTGCTTGTGCTAGCCTCATGATCATTAACCATGGAACCCTGCTGAACAATAAGAATATCACCATTAGAGTTAGCCAGATTACCAATAATCGCCTTTTTGATCTCCTTTTGCTTGTCGCATTCTGAAATTTCCGCATTAGGTGACTTAATACGCCACACTTTTTTATTGGCCTTTCTTGGAGAAATTTTTGTTGGCCGATTAGCACCATAGCTCAAACAGCCTTGTGTGGGATAATAAAGCCTCTCGCGAGCAGGCCTTCTAGGTGTTGTCCATCCCATATGAAAAACATAAGGAGCCATTGGGGGCTGCCCCCATCCTCCATTAAATTCTCTCATGTAATATGGCGCATACGGGGTTTGTGACATCCATGGTGTCGGTGTCCATGACCCATATGGCCTTGCATAGCGTCGAAACTCTTGCTCTGTAGGCGATCTTGAACACTTTGAATGTGATGGACGATTAGAGCTAGAACCGGACGCTTGACTTGCATATTTGGATATCAACATATCAAAAGTTGGCTTGATAAATTTAACAAGAATATCTTCTTGTACTGGTGGTTGCCCACCGAGTGCGGGATTTTTTATGGTGATCTTCAATACTTCCTTGCCATCGGGTTGCTTATCAAACACAATCTTTCTTCCCAAGACCTTGTTGCCCTCCTTGCTATTCTTGGGTTCACCAATAACAACATTATCTTTATTAGCGGATTAGGCTATGTTAGGCCAAATTAACATTTTCTTCCCTTCCAAGTCTATGGTGTTTATCGGGAAGGGTTGTTTATCAACTTGCATCTCGGCAAAATTCAATCGTCCGTCATTAATGGTCGATTGTATCTATCATCGAAAAACATTGCAATCGTAGTAGCATGAGAAAATGAATTATGGTACTTGCAATAAGCACGCCGTTTTAGCTCCTCAAACGGCGGTATGGTGTGTGATATTCTAATCATCTTGTCTTGCAAGAGTGCATCAAATACTGTATCACACTTTGATATATCAAAAGTAAACCTCATCTCCTCATCACGATTCTTGCGAAATGGCTTAAGAGCATTGCACATATAGGGTTTGGCCTTTGAGGACCAAACAAATTCAGTAGTATAGACATCAACCTCATCGTCCGGATTATCATCATTGTGTTCAACTATATGCATTCTAGGACGATTGGTTGTAGACCTATGGACCTCTTTACTTCGAATCTCTTGGGCCAAAGCTTTTTGTAAGACTTGATTAATGCTCAAAAAATCATAACTTTCTAGCCTATCTTTAATGTGAGTTTTCAAACCATTAAGGACAAGATCCGCCAAGTCTCTCTCAGTTATCACTAAGCTATAACATCGGTTTTTTATATCTCTAAATCTCTTGACATAATCGGTGACCGATTCATCATGTTTCTGCCTAACGATGTAAGATGTGACAACTTTAGCTCATTATCGCCGCTATAAAAGTGATCATGAAACTTTTGCTCTAGTTGCGACCATAAGAGAATTGAGCCATGTGGTAAAGCAGCAAACCATGAAAATGTGGTGTCAGTTAAAGACAAGGGAAATAAACGCACTTTCAACTCTTCTATGGAACCTGCTTCACCCAACTGTGCTAGATACTGACTCACATGCTCCCAAGTTATTTTCGTGCCCTCTCCACTAAATTTAACAAAATCAGGAACCTTGTACCCTTGATGGTACAAAACTGCACCAAAGTGTTCAGGATAAGGCCTTTGGTATACACAACTCTTTACTTTCGGCTCGTTCCCGGAAGTTTCTTGAAACATCTTATGCAAATCCTCCCTTAATTTGGCTAAAATTGGATCTGAGGTAGATGAAGATGTTTGTGGCAATGAGATAGGAGCAAATTGAGCACTAGCTAGTGGTGCAACTTGTGGGACGGGCGCTGAACCATAATTCGGCGAAAGACCAAACATGCTTGCGCCTGTAGATGGTGTGACAAAGTGATTCGGCGTTGATGCCGAATTGGGCATACTCATAATAGGATTAGGATATGTAGGTGCAGCCATAAGCTGGTGTTTTGCGTATGGTAAAAATTCAACGACATATTATATTGTTGTTGCATAGGTGGTGCCGATGAAATAGGTAAAGTTGGACTAGGGTTTTCAGATATACCAACATTACCACTAGATGACGGAGGCATATTTTTCTGAGCATTAGCACTAGCCAAAAAAGAATTGTATGCCATCACATTACCCTTACTAACAAGACTCTCAATTACAGCCACTTGCTCTGGAGAAAAAACTTTACTCACAGTGACTTCATCTTGTTCGTCAATGAGAGGAGGGAAATTGATGTTTCCAACTGGAGTGATGTTGCCTTGATGGTCCTTCTTGAAATTTGAAAGAAATGCTTCCAAATCCTCCTCCTCGTGCTTCTTCTTGAGCGTCTCAAAAGCCTCTTCACGCTGCTTCTTGCGCGCTTCATAGGCTTGGCGATTTCATCCGATAGTTCATCAAAACCGGGCTTAATGATGTTATCGGCGCTAACTTCTGAGGGCTTGGGGAGATTAGACATGGTTGATGATGATTCTTGATCTTTCGTCCACAGCGGAGTCACCAAAAAGTGTGTTCGCACACGAACACGTCACCGTGTACCTTCAACACCGAGGGTGATGCACCGCAGCTCATGTCGAAGGAGACTTGTCCGGAAGCGCGGTACGCAAGCAATCCGACGGGTGCTTTTCAGAACCTGAAACCCCACGCGCCCGGGAGGGACCCCGTCTGGACGCACGGTGGCTATGGGCTGCCCTAGGTCGGTTCGCCCACCCCTAGAGCCTCAAGGATCGCTGCCCTTCAACACGAAGAACGAACGAATAACGAGAGAGAAAGAACCAGGGAGAGATGTAAAACTAGGGTAAAAAGTAGATGAATTGTTCGATTGTGTGTTTTTCAATTGGCCGTCACCTCTTAGGTATATAAGAGGAGGATGGACTTCCCATACAAGAAAAGGACTCCAAATCACGTCCAAATCTTTCCAAAATTAACCAAACTCGGATTTAGTTAAGTCTGGAACATCAGTTTGGTTTTTATGTCCCACAGGCCACAAATGACCTTGGATGAAGATGAGCCCAAAAGAATATTTGACCGTTTCGATGAGACGAACAACTTTTGTGTTGAACGTTTTTCGATTCAAACCTTCTCCAGGGCCGAATTGCTTGCACAAAACAAGATGTTACTCGCGCTACCCATCAGACACCGTGTCTGATGGGGCGCGCCATTTTTGCCCCGTGACAGGGCCGCACTCAGGTGGCTGTAACTTTTACATACGGTCTCGAATTGATACAATTTTTATATCAAAATCAACCATTTCGATGAGACGAAGACAATTCCTGTAGAATGTTTTCTCATTTGAGGCCTCTCTTGAGGCGTAATTAGCCTAACAGTGCTTTAGATACAAAATCTCAGTATTTTAAACACAACTTCGGCCTTCGAGATGAGATCGGATGGCGATGCCCAAACTTGAGGTTCATGTCGACAATACAGAAAATTTTCATGTAGATCACTTCTCCATTTGAGACCATCTTAATTGCATTTCATTTTATGCCAAAATCTGGTGTCAACACTCCCCTCTCAGATTTCTTCTCACATCTATCTCAGGGGACCGCTTGGAGGCCGAGTTGCCCAAGAACAAGTAAATACAATTAATATAGAAAAAGGATGGTCTTGACCTACTTGTAGAAACAAAGCCATTCCATGAAGGAAGTCGAATATCATGGCAACACCAGAAAAATATTACAGTCACAAGATTGTTTTTACCTGCAGCAATATAAAGAATGACACCACAAAATTCACTATGCATGAATAGATGTAGGGGTGACACCACAAAGCAGAACATACATGTAATTAACTAATCTCTTCAGCCCAGAGCATATATGTAATTAAACAAATCTCCTGTAACACACTCTTGATTACTGCCCATAATTTCTGAAACCATCCACTCTAGTATATACAACTAACTTTTGTTTCACAAATGTATTAGACAATGACACATTCTTTCACAAAAGAAATGTGACCAAATTCCAACAGAACATAACTAAAAAAATTAACAAAATTGCATATTCCATATGAACTTCTCAAGCTCCACAGCCGGGGCAATGGCCTCTTCACCAGCTATATATCCCATTGCTTCTACATGGATAAGAAAGAAGGTAACTCTGGGCCTGTTTATATGAACAAGAAGGACCACCAAACGAAATAGCAGGGCAAAAAAAGAAAACCAAAAAAAAACTATAGGTCTCATTAGACCTCATGTATAGAACAAAAATATATTCTTGTACACTGAGATTCACAAATTTTGGGACATTCTACAAATAAAGCATCCAGACCCACGATATATCAAATACTTCCACATGAAAATGAAGAAGAAAAACATGGCACCGATCATTCATTCATAGAGCTTAAAACATGATAGAAGGTGACAAAAGTATGTCAGATTGACAATACATTATTAGTAGATAACTCCATTGGCACCCACTGTTGTTGGGACTATCAAATTAAAATTCCATATCTATCAGAAAACTAACAAAGCATGAAGGCCTCTTAAATACGAAGAAAAGACATGTGCAGAGAGGTCGTATAGACTGATTAAAACTCTCTTTTTAGCAACCAGACTCCTTCATTCAACAAAGGAGAGGTGGAGGCATGGTCATGGGATTTGGGCTCAGGAGCAGTAGGGCTGCAGGATCAAAACAAACGAAAGACTTTTTTTGCATGTTTTACTATTTGGTTATTTGGTAACTATGAAGTAGTTCAAAAACTAAAAGCAAGATGATGTATATGGCAGCTATAGTATGCATTGGCATGCTCCATTTGATCGCTGCAAATCCAAACTTGGCATTCACATAAATTGTATTTCTTTCTTCCATACGGATTCTTCTGCCAACAAAAAACATTTAGGCATAGAAATAACCGTCTTCTTTAGTCGAGAGGCCATTCACCTGAGCTACAAATGCAAGACCGACGAGAAAAGGTACTGCATTTCATTATGGGAAGAGCCATTTCACCTCAGCGTTGAAGGCAAGAACTCGTGGACAGGGGAATGCAGAACAGAAAGCATAAACCTGCACATGGACAAATCGAAGGTAGCAAGGCTAAATACCGTGAGGAATAGAATGCCAAAGAGGAAGGGAGCAGGCAAGGAACCATGACGAACAGAGGCAGCAGAGCAGCGCCGCAGAGGATGGCGTCAAGGGGGGCCGTTCCTCAGCGTGGAACCAGCTCGGTCAACTCATCGCATCCAGCCGCGGCCGCTGCCCCCGTTCACACTGCTGCCACCTGTCATGAAAGCAACTTTGTATTATCAAGAGGCAAAAGCCATCATATATACATGTACAGGGAAGGCCAAAAGGCTGGAATGCAAAAGGCCAAAGGCCACCATAAATATAACTCTAACACCCCCCCTCAAACTCATGGTGGATCCACAACACTGAGTTTGGAGAGGTAAAATCCATGTTGCGCTCTAGTCTGGGCCTTCGTGAAGAAGTCCGCCAACTGTAACTCCGAAGGCACATACTGAAGAGCAATAACATGGTCATGTACACCAGCGCGCACAAACAAAGCATCAACACCAATATGCGTGGTAAGCTCATGCTTCACTGGGTCCCGCGCAATACTGATAGCACCTATACTGTCTGATAATAGTGTAGTAGGTGTAGTAACAGTAACACCAAAATCCTCAAGTAACCAGCGTAACCAAGTCACCTCTGCCGTGAGAAGAGCCATAGCTTGTAACTCGGCCTCTGCACTCGAACGGGAAACTGCAGTCTGTTTCTTCATCTTCCAGGCAATGAGAGAACCACCAAGAAAGACACAGTAAGCAGAAAGTGAACGGCGATCCGAAGGATCACTAGCCCAGGTAGCATCCGAATAGGCCTGGAGCTTTAATGAGCCGGAACGAGGAAAGAAGAGACGGTGAGAGATCGTGCCACGAAGATATCGTAGAACATGAAGAAGGTGACTATAGTGAACCGAGGTGGGAGAAGAAACAAACTGACTCAGGATATGAACAGGATAGGAGGTATCCGGAAGAGTGACAGCGAGATAGACAAGACTCCCAACAAGATGTCGATAACGAGTCGGATCAGACAAGGGCTCACCATCAGAAGCACGAAGGAGAACATTAAGCTCCATAGGAGTCTCAACAGTGCGCTCATCGGTAAGAGCCGCACGAGCAAGAAGATCCTGGATATACTTTTCTTGGGAAATAAAAAAGCCATCAGAGGTGGAGGAAATCTCAATCCCAAGAAAGTAACGAAGAGGACCAAGATCAGACATAGAAAACTGCTCGCTGAGACGGGCCTTGACAAAGCCAATGTACTCAAGATCATCGCCGGTGATGATCATGTCATCAACATATAGAAGAAGAATAGTGCGACCACGAGCAGAAAGGTGGACAAACAATGCTGGATCATGAGCACTGGGCGAAAAACCAGCTGCAGTGACCACTGAGGCAAAACACTCAAACCAAGCGCGGGGGGCTTGCTTAAGGCCATAGAGAGAGCGACGAAGATGACAAACCATGCCATCAGGAACTGAATACCCAGGTGGTGGGTGCATATAAACCTCCTCACGCAACTCACCATTAAGAAAGGCATTCTTAACATCAGGCTGAGACACGGACCAATGGCAAACAGAGGCCACGGCGAGAAGTGTGCGAACAGTGGTCATATGGGCCACAGGAGCAAAAGTCTCATCATAATCACGACCATGCTCCTGCTGAAAGCCACGAGCCACAAGACGAGCTTTATAACACTCAAGACAACCATCAGAGCGAGTCTTAATCTTATAGACCCACTTACAAGTGATGGGACGAACACGGGGAGGAAGACAAACCAGATCCCACATGTCGGTGCGCTCAAGGGCAGCGATCTCTTCTGCCATGGCAAACTGCCATTCAGGATGAACAATAGCATCTCGATAAGAAGTCGGCTCAACAACAGTCGAAAGACCATAGCGAGAAGGAGAATACCGATCAGGGGGCGGACAAGGCCGAGAACGAAGACCATAAGTCGGCTGAGAGGAGGAAGATGACACATCAGAAGTAGAGGGTACATCAGTAGACTCATCCACAACACGTCGACGACGAGTATAATGGAAAGGAAAGGAGGGGAGAGGTGGAATCAGTGGAGGTGGAGACGGGGAATGTATCGGTGATGAAGGTGGAGAAGAGGAAGGTGTCGGTGATGAAGGTGGAGAGGCATGCGATGAGGGAGGAGAAGAAATCATAGGAGAGGACGGTGTCAGATCTGCAATAGCGGGACAAGGAGTAGGAATACTGGGCACATAGGGAGGTGTATCCGGAAACATAAGAAAAGAGATGTCCTCCGTGGAAAAGGCCGAGGAGGATGGACGCGGGTAGAAGGGCCGAGACTCATCAAAGGTGACATCCCGGGAAATACGCATCCGGCGACCCACAGGATCTCAACACCGATAGCCCTTATGCTCATCACTGTATTCGAGAAAGACACAATCAACAGACTGAGCGGTCAGTTTGGTGCGTTCACGAGGGGCAAGCAAAACATAGCAAATACAACCGAACAAACGAAGCACCGAATAATCAGGAGAGCGACCAGAAAGACGCTCAAGAGGAATACCACCCTGTAGAGCAGCAGATGGCTGAAGGTTGATGAGATAGGTGGAAGTGGTAACAGCCTCAGCCCAGAAGTGAGGCGGGAGAGAGACGGCGATCATCATCGCACGCACCGTCTCAAGAAGGTGACGATGCTTGCGTTCAGCCACACCATTCTGAGCATGAGCACCAGGACAAGAGAATTGAGCAAGAGTACCCTGCTCAGCAAGGAATCCTCGCAGCGCATGAGAGATATACTCACCAGCTGAATCTGCGCGAAAAACACAGATAGGAGTGGAAAACTGGGTATGAACCATGGCAGCAATTTTTTTGTATATAGATAAGACCTCACTACGAGATGACATGAAATAGATCCAAGTGTACCGAGAAAAATCGTCTATAAAGATAATATAGTAGCGATGACCCCCTTTCGAAGCGAAGGGAGCCGGACCCCAAACATCAGAGTGAACGAGATCAAAAGGGCACTCAGACACCGACTCACTGTGAGGATAGGGTAGCTGAATCTGCTTGCCAAGCCTACAACCTAGACAATCCAGCAAAGCGTTACCAGAGACAGACCCCAGAACACCACGATGAACCAAAGACGAGAGACGAGAACCACATAAATGGCCAAGACGATGATGCCACTGCTGAAAAGAGCTGGTAGATGCAGCAACAGGGGCTGCGAGACTAGCGACGGTGGCAGCGGAGGGAAGGCGAAGCCAGTCAAGCTCCCATAGACCATCAGAGCGTCGAGGGCCAGCACCAAGCAGAGCGCCTGTGCGACGATCCTGAACAGAACACGAATCGAAGTCGAGAATGACCCTACAGCTAGAGTCAACAATTTGACCACCGGATATGAGTTGCATAGTAAGTCTAGGAATATGAGCGACAGAGGGAACATGAAATGAAGAAGTGCTAAGAGTGCCTCGACTAGCAACAGGGAGGGGAGTGCCGTCAGCCGTAAGAACACGAACAAGAGATTCGACAGGTTGAACAGATGTCAAAGCGGAAGAATCGTAAGTCATATGAAAAGACGCCCCAGTATCAAGAATCCATGGAGATGTACCTGAATGAGGAGAATGTGGTTTCTCAGTGCCAGAAGAGTTAGTCACAGAACTTGCAGAACCTGTCGGTGAAGAATCCCAAGCAGCAATCAGGCACCGCAATTGCGCAATCTCACATGCGGACAGGAACACAATGGAAGAGGTCGAGGTAGAAACACATGTTGACGATGAGCAGTCACCACCACCCGTGGAAGCATGGAGAGTCGACGTAGATCGGCCACCGTCGCGCGCAGAAGTCGCAGACAGAGTCGATGTAGAGCGGCCACTGGCGCGCGCGCAGAAGCCGCGGATGGAGTCGACGTAGAGCGGCCACCGGCTCGCGCAGAAGCCGCAGATGGAGTCGACGTAGAGCGGTCACCGGTATGCGCAGAAGCCGCGGATGGAGTCGATGTAGAGCGGTCACCGGCACGCGCGGAAGCCGCGGTCGGAGTCGATGTAGAGCGGCCACCGGCGCATGCAAAAGCCGCGGGCGGAGTCGACGTAGAGCGGCCATCGACGCGTGCGAAAGCCGCGGACGGAGTCGACGTGCCACCGCCACACACGGAAACCGCGATATAAGTCGACAAATAGCGACCCGCAAAGCATGCTGAAGATGCCATGGAGAGCAACGTCGCACATGGACGTGCACCAAGCACCGAGCGACGACGTATATGTGAGACTGGATCAGTGTAGGAACCTTGTCGAAAATCACCGGACAGAGACCCGCCGCGACATGAAACCGAACAATCCTCAAACCAACAGAAGAAGCCAACAGCCGAACGAGCTGAGCCGAGCCCGTAGTAGCCGAGCCGAGTCGATCCACAGGATCAGAGCCGATCAGAAGCCGAGTCGATCCACAGGATTCTGCAACTGCACACAGGCAGTCGATCCAAAGAGAACAGCAGCCCGCGACGATGGGGGCCGGCAGCGGATGCGCAGAGGACCCGCGGTAGGCAGCCGGCGCCGACGGAGACCGGGCGGAGCAGGCAGCCGCCACCGACGGACACCAGGCGGAGCAGGAAGCCGCCAGCGACGGAGACCGGGCAGAGCAGGAGAGCAGACGGCAGCGGGAGGCCCGCGCGAAACAGGGCGGCGACCTGCTGGGCCGGGACGCGTTGTGGCAGAGACGGCCGGCTGGATTGTCGCGCTGACTAGGCGAAGAAGAGTTGGAGGTGAGGCGAGCTGAGATGATCACCTCGAGCAGTGGATCGAAGAAGCCTGCAGGGATCCAGGCGTTTGACCTGATGCCAAAACGCACTAGCCATACCAACCGTAAGAGAGCAGCGGCAGCAGAGAAAGACACCGGTGAGTTGCAGTTCCTGGTCTTCCAGCGGAAGCAGATGAAGAACAGGGAAAAAAATCGATCACGCAAGGCAGATCAGGATCGAGCATGGAATTGCGGCATGCAGAGGAGTCCTAAACCTAGGCTCTAATACCATGTCATGAAAGCAACTTAGTATTATCAAGAGCCAAAAGCCATCATATATACATGCACAGGGAAGGCCAAAAGGCTGGAATGCAAAAGGCCAAAGGCCACCTGTCGGTGTCAAAACCGGCGGATCTCGTGTAGGGGGTCCCGAACTGTGCGTCTAGGCGGATGGTAACAGGAGAAAAGGGACACGAAGTTTTACCCAGGTTCAAGCCGTCTCGATGGAGGTAAACCCCTACGTCCTGCTTGATTAATATTGATGATATGGGTAGTACAAGAGTAGATCTACCACGAGATCAAGGAGGCTAAACCCTAGAAGCTAGCCTATGGTATGATTGTTGTATGTTCTCTCGTCCTACGGACTAAAACCCTCCGGTTTATATAGACACCGGAGAGGGTTAGGGTTACACAAAGTCGGTTACAATGGTAGGAGATCTAAATATCCGCATCGCCAAGCTTGCCTTCCACGCCAAGGAAAGTCCCATCCGGACACGGGACGAAGTCTTCAATCTTGTATCTTCATAGTCCAGGAGTCCGGCTGATGGTATAGTCCGGCTATCCGGACACCCCCTAATCCAGGACTCCCTCAGTAGCCCCTGAACCAGGCTTCAATGACGATGAGTCCGACGCATAGATTGTCTTCGACATTGCAAGGCGGGTTCCTCCACCAAGTACTTCATAAAAGATTGTTAACACTAAGGATAGTGCCCGGCTCTGCAAAATAAGTTTCCACGTATTGCCATAGAGAGAATAATATTTACACAAATCTAATCTGCTGACGTATTCCATAGCGTGACACCACACTACGGCCAAGCCTCTATCCGAATCGTTTTCACTTACCCACCTCAGCGCATTTTGCGAGGCGGTTTCCTTGGCACGTCTTGTGAAAGCAGAGATCGTGCCCCTTTATTTACGGGATTCTCATCAATACGGACGTCGGTTACCCAACTGTGCCATTTATCACGGCGCTTGGAAGATAAGCGAGTTTTACCAGACTGGTGGGGACGCATAGTCGCATCCGCCCATATAAGGGGATAAGGATCCACCTTTTTACCTACGCCTTCTTCCTCCCTTGCCTATCCATCTTCCGCGCACTCGAGCTCCAGCGCCCAAGCCCGCACTTCCCACCTCAACCTTCTCCAGCCATGTCCGGAGCGGGAGGCAGGTGGATGGTCTCCTCCTTCACGAAGGGACATATCAAAAAGCTGAGGAAGGCCGGATACTTGTCTAACGACATCGTGCACCGGCTTCCCGAAGAGGGGCAACTCCTCCCCACCCCAAGGCCCCATGAGAGGGTAGTATTCCTTCCCCATTTCCTCCGCGGACTGGGCTTTCCTCTCCACCCGTTCGTCCGAGGGCTCATGTTCTACTATGACCTAGATTTCCATGATCTGGCCCCGAACTTCGTCCTCAACATCTCGGTGTTTATCGTCGTGTGTGAGGCTTTCCTCTACGTCCGCCCCCATTTCGGCCTGTGGCTCAAGACTTTCAATGTCAAGCCCAAGGTGGTGCGCGGCAACCAGGCGGAGTGCGGAGGTGCCATGGCGGGCAACATAGCCAACGTCCTATGGCTCGAGGGCTCCTTTGTGGAGACCCTGAAGGGGTGGCAATCGGGGTGGTTTTACATCACCGAGCCGCGCGATCCCAGATGGGTCGCAGCCCCTGAGTGCCGGCCCGGAACCCCTACGCGGCTCACGTCTTGGAAAGAGACGGGCCTGTTGTGGGGCAATAAAGGAGAGGTGACCGGACTGCAAAAATGCATCCAAACCTTGGTGAACAAGTAGCTTAAGCTTGTTAACATAGTCCAGGTTATGCTCGTCCGCCGGATCCTCCCGTGTCAGCAACGGGGCTTCAATTTGTGGGAGTTCGACCCGGCGCAGCACCCAACCCTGAGCAGGCTCTTCGACACAACATACGAAGACGCCTGGAAGGTGCTATCAAAGGTGCCGAGGCTCCTGCATCCACTTCTGAGGACCACGGATTCAGCACGCAGCTTCCCGCTAGTGCGGTTAGCTATTTTTACCTTTTACAGGATGTTGGTTTTCCGTAGTTTGATTCTATGTGGGATCTAAACTCCCTTTCCTTTGACAGGATTGGCTGGCGAAGTCCGGACAGATCGACTGTCCGGCCCCTTTGCCCGAAGACCCAGCCGACGCTCGCTTAGCGAAGCTGCTGGCTCCGGCACCTTACGTGGTGCCAGAGAAGAAGGCCAAGAAGAGGGCCACGGGGACTCGAAAGAGTTCCCGGCGCCAGGAGGTGTCGGATCCTTCATCCGACGAATCCGAGACGCTCTCCTCTCGTGAAAACGAGGAGGAGGAAGAAGAAACCTCTCCCCCTCCAGCGGGGGGAGGAAAGAAGAGGAAGGCCGCCCCAACAGGGGAGGTCGAAGGGTCCAAGAAGGGGAAGACCCTCCCTCCGGACAACTCCACCGACGCCGACGAGGGCGAAGAGGAGTGGCCGCACAGGGCCAGGCGCCCGGCGGCATCGTAAGTATTCGGAGACTAGAGTAACTCATAGCATTCCTTTGTTGCAAAACTTTTCCTTATGTCGAATATGATTATGCAGTCCGCCCAAGGCCGGGCTCGACCAGTCGTCGAGCGGCTCCCTGGATTCATCGGACGTGAATTCAGTGCCGCCCGCTGCCTCCCCCCGCACAGCGGACGACGCCGAAGTGGCGTCGCGACAAGCTCCGGGCCAAGAGGAGGTTGTCCTGGAGGAGCCGCGAGGCGACCTCCCGGACTCCGGGAGTAAACGGGACAAGACCCCCCCCCCCAGGGCTCCAAGTCCGGCTTTGAGACGGACACCGCGCCGGAATCTTCAACGGTTCCGGACTGCGGTAGGCGAACTCCTTCCAAGAGGAGCAAGCCTTCTGAGCCGACGGACCCCGCCCAACCGGAGGTGCCGGACAATCTGCTGGAGGTGCTTAATGGCACCTCCATCGACGAGGAGCACTGTACTATTATGAGTACGGTGACCCAAAAGGTTCAGTCCGCCAAGAGCGGACTGACTGAAGCTTGTGCCAGCCTTCTAACAGGCTTCGAGGTAAGTAAAAAAATATGTAAAAGTATTACCGCATAGACAGTAGCCCCTGATGCTCTGTTTGGTGTTTGGAAAGAAAAGCTAAATAGAGGATCTAATAAATTTCGCAGGAGTCTAACAAAAAATGAGTCAATATGCGTATGCAGGCTTCGCTGCTTGTGACCGCCACACTGACTGCGGAGGTAGGCACCCTGAAGCAGGGTCTCGAGCGGTCCGAGCAAGAGCTCGGCCTTGCCAAGTGGCAGCTCGAGGAGAAAGAAGGTAAGAAATACCTTATAGAAAATATATAAAAAAGATGCAATTGCCAAAATGACAGGATTGTGCTGCTTATTGCAGGGGCCACAACTGAGGTGGCTACCCTCAAGCAGGCGCTGTTAGAGGCCGAGAAGAGAGCGGCCTTGGAGCGCATCGAGCGAGAGAAATTTGAGGCGCAGGTCGGCGAGGCGCGACAAGAGCTTCAGGCTCTCATGAAAAAACATGAGAGTTTGGAGCTTGACTCGAAGACCCAAGCGTCCGAGCTCGCGGCGGCCATCGAAGCTGCCAAGTCTGCCAAGGCCGAATCCCAGAAGGCCCTCCAGGAGTTGGATGCGGTGAAAAAGATAGCGGCGAGTAAGGCATTCTTTATGCAAAGCAGACATATAAAAGTAAGCTACTTATTACTTACCCGAATCCGGAGCTCTCAAGGGGCATTCGCAGATCTTCCCTGTAGCGTGTCTGATGCCGCCGCATTCTACCGAGCCGAGGAGGACAGCTCGACGGAGAAGGTGGTCTGGTCTCAATATGCTGAGGCCGGACACACCGTGCCCCTGAGCGATTAGCTGAAGCAGCTGGTCGAGCTCCACAAGGCGGCCGAACAGGCCATGGCGGGCCTCATAGTTCGGCTGTGGCCTAGAGAGGCCCTGCCTGGGAGCTATTTCGGACTGGTTCAGCGGCTGGTGGCGGCCTGTCCAAGGCTTGAAGTCATCAAGCGCTCCGTCTGCATCGAAGGTTCCCGGAGGGCCCTTGCCCGCGCTAAGGTGCACTGGGGCAAGCTGGACGGTGAGAAGCTTGTGAAGGATGGGCCACCGCCGAGGAAGGAGCATCGCAAACCCGAGAACTATTATAAGGATGTTCTGAAGGGTGCCCGCCTTATGGCGGATGAATGTACCAAGGATGTAATTTTTGAATGAACTCGCTCGTGTTGTCCCGTGCGCTGAAAACTTGTTCATATGCGCTAAGCAATGCTTTTTGAATTTAAAATATTACTTTCTGTGCGGCCGTTTATCAAAAATTGAGAGATGGCCAGTCGTCGGCTTCTGCCCCCATGCCACTATTGCTGGGGTGTTCGGGATAAACCTGAGCGCTCTTTTTCCCATGTTTGGGTCCTTCAAGGGAGGTGCTCAGCACAACGAACAAGGCAATCGGACTATAATGCTTGAACACTCTCACTTAGCCATAGAACTCTATAATTTTAAATTTCGGCGAAGCCCCTAGTATTCGGAAGACCGAGTTCGGGGCACTATCCACGCCTTGGCCGGACAAAGCCGGTCCTCGCTCTAAGCGGCATAAGTCTTTAAGGACTCAAAAAACCTCTCGAACAGCGACCGGTCTCTCGCTTCATCATGACAGTCAGTTTTAGCTTTCTCTACTGAGATGCTCAGCCCAGCTCAACTGGGGCACAATCGAAGTAGTTCTCCTAGTGCTACCTTAGCCGATATAGCGGAACGTAAGGCACCAAAACATAGGAGCCGGGCAAACCCAACTATTGACCCAAGACATGATTCGGAGCCGATGCATATAATGCTATAAGTTCGGGGTGCCACACTTGTGAAAGTGTTCGGACTTCTCACACCATATTGGGGGGTACTGAAGCCCCTGGCGTATTTGCCGTACCACAGTGTACGGGTGCAACATGTCATTAATGAACATATATTTGGAAAAAGGTAATGCAAAAAATAGATAAAGTCTATGCATTGTTTAAAGGGGCTGCGATCAAAGCAGAACGATACAAATGGCGCGATAAGCAAAAAGTTGGACTATTTAACATGTCCGGTCCAGGGGCGGGCCGCGGAACTTATATGCAAAACAGGTATACTGCTCGTAATAGAGACCACGTGGGAGTCCATAATGCGGCATGGCTTGTCTGCTTCCCTGGTTCTTGCGTCGTTTGTGCGGCAGTTGAATTGCCGAACAGGTCGTCCGAAGTATGGAGTCCTGAAAGTAAGAGAAGATAAAGAAAGAATTCGGCAGCCCCTAGTATGATTTAAGCCGTGTTTTGGGCGTGCCGTGATGGTGCCCCTTCCCCTGCGCCCATGGTATTTTGAGAGCGTAGTTGTGTACGCGAAGCACTAGTTTTGCTATTTCGCGAGGGCTGGGGTTGGGGCCGCATTGCTACACCTGCTCAGATCGTGCCAGGCGGTCTTGTTGTAGGTTACTCCGGGCGCGCTTGACAGTGTCCGGCCTTTTAACGGCCGGACTAGGGAACTGCCTAGAGAGGCTGCTTTGTACTTCCGCTGCGAGGGCCGCCGTGTGATCCTTCATTCGGAGGGAGCATTCGGTGTTTCCATTGACCGTGATTACTTCTCGAGGGCCTGGCATCTTGAGCTTGAGGTATGTGTAGTGCGGTACCGCATTGAACTTTGCAAATGCGGTTTGCCCGAGCAGTGCGTGATAGCCACTGCGGAATGGGACTATGTCGAAGATTAACTCTTCGCTTCGGAAATTATCCGGGGATCCGAAGATCACTTCAAGTGTGACTGAGCCTATGCAGTTGGCCTCTACACCTGGTATGACGCCTTTAAAGGTCGTTTTGGTGGGTTTAATCCTCGAGGGATCTATGCCCATTTTCCACATAGTGTCCTGGTAAAGCAGGTTCAGGCTGCTGCCGCCGTCCATAAGGACTCTTGTGAGATGAAATCCGTCAATGATTGGGTCTAGAACCAATGCGGCGAACCCGCCATGACAGATGCTAGTGGGGTGGTCCCTTCGATCAAAAGTGATCGGGCAGGAGGACCATGGGTTGAACTTTGGGGCGACTGGCTCTATCGCGTATACGTCCCGTAACGCACGCTTCCGTTCCCTCTTGGGGATGTGGGTTGCGTATATCATGTTCACCGTCCGCACTTGTGGGGGAAAACCCTTTTGTCCATTGCTGTTCGGTGGCCTGGGCTCCTCCTCGTCATCGCTACGTAGCCCCTTGTCTCTATTTTCGGCATTTAACTTGCCTGCCTGCTTGAACACCCAACAATCCCTGTTGGTGTGATTGGCTGGCTTTTTGGGGGTGCCATGTATCTGGCACAGGCGGTCGAGTATTCGGTCCAAACTGGACGGGCCCTGAGTATTTATTTTGAATGGCTTTTTCCGCTGACCGGATTTGTAGCCTCTGAATCCGGCATGGACTGCCGTATCCTCGTTGTTGCCGCTGTTGACGCGGCACTTTTGCTTGTTCCGACGCGACCTGCCACTTTTGTCCTTGGTATCCGAATTACCAAGGTTCTTGGGTAAGTTGTTGCTGCGAGCTAGACAGCTGTCTTCTCCCGCGCAGAAGCGGGTCATGAGTGTCGTGAGGGCTTCCATAGATTTCGGCTTTTCCTATTCAAGGTGCCGGGCAAGCCACTCGTCGCGGATATTATGTTTGAAGGTTGCTAGGGCCTCTGCGTCCAGGCAGTCGACTATTTGGCTTTTCTTTGTTAGGAACCGTGTCCAGACTTGCCTGGCCGATTTCTCTGGCTGCTGAATTATGTGGCTTAGGTCATCGGCATCTGGTGGTCGCACATAGGTACCCTGGAAATTGTCGAGGAATGCGGCTTCCAGGTCCTCCCAAGAACCGATTGAATCTGCTGGCAAGCTGTTAAGCCAATGCCGGGTCGGTCCCTTAAGTTTGAGCGGGAGGTATTTGATGGCGTGTAGATCATCGCCGCGGGCCATGTGGATATGAAGGAGATAATCCTCGATCCATACCGCAGGATCTGTTGTGCCATCATATGATTCGATGTTCACGGGTTTGAAACCCTCAGGGATTTTATGACCCATTACTTCATATGTGAAGCATAGTGGGTGTGCGACGCCTCTGTATTGGGCTATATCACGACGCAGCTCGGATGAGCTTTGTCTATTGTGTTCGGCCCGGCCGGATTTATTAAGTCCGGAGTGACGATCCCTGTCACGTGCCGTGGGGCGCCCACGCGATCCATAGATCGATCTTGTTTGTCTTGCCTTGTCCTCCAGTATCTCTCGCAGGTCTGGCGCATTTTCCCGTGCCTTAGTATGTTTTGAGCGGCGCCGGGGCACGGCTTGAGTGGAGGGCTGAGAGGCCTCTCTGTCACGGCCACGAGGTGGCCGGTGGGCCATGTCATGCACTGGTGATGTAGGTTTAGGTGCTTCCTCCTCTAATCGGTGTAGCAGCCTGTGCTTTGGGTAACTCTTGGAGGGGCGTTCGAGTTCATACTCTTCGGCCGCAAGAACTTCAATCCATCTGTCGGCTAGCAGATCTTGATCAGCTCTAAGCTGTTGCTGCTTTTTCTTGAGGCTGCTTGCCGTGGCCATAAGCCTGCGTTTAAAACGCTCTTGTTCGGCTGGATCCTCTGGCACGACGAATTCGTCGTCGTCGAGGCTTGCCTCGTCTTCGGAGGGAGGCATATAATTATCATCCTCAACCTCTTTGTTTGCCGCTCTCTCGTGAGGGTTGGCTTCTCCATCCTCCTGTGCTGAATCTTGCTGGAGGGGGTGTTCTTCGGCGCTATCCGGAGTATTATTATCTCCCGTGCCGGAATCACCGTTTTTGCTTTGGCGGGATTTAGAGCGGCGCCGCTGACGCCGGCGCTTGGGTTGTTTCTTGGAGGTGTCATCCCCCGCTGTTCCATCGCCATCTCCATCTTTTGGAGTGTCCACCATATATATGTCGTATGACGAGGTGGCCTTCCAGTGCCCTATAGGTGCTGGTTCTTGGTCGTCTCCTGCATCGTCGTCCATACCGTCGATGTCTTCAGAGTCGAACTCGAGCATGTCGGTTAAGTCATCGATAGTGGCTACGAAGTGGGTGGTGGGTGGGCTTTGAATTTCTTCCTCGTCCGTATCCCAACCTTGCTGACCGTAGTCCGGCCAGGGCTCTCCTGATAAAGAGAGAGACTTTAGTGACTTCAGGATGTCGCCGAAGGGCGAGTGCTGGAAGATGTCCGCAGCGGTGAACTCCATGATCGGCGCCCAATCGGATTCGATCGGCAGGCACGCGGAGGGCTTGGAGTCCGAAGAGGAATCCGGCCCCTCGGAGCCACGGGCCTTGCGGAGTGCCGGGCTGGTGTTCGGCTCAATCGCCTTTGAGATCGTAGCCCCCGAGGCGGCGTCCAACCGCTCATCCTCGATCGGAGCAGCCGGCTCCGAATTAAGGGTCGGAACCGATGCGTGTGCGGCCTCCAGGGCACTGTTCGGCGGCAGAGCTAGATCATGTCCATCGAGACAGTGCAGCGCGCTCGGCTGTGACTCGAATCCGTCGAAGATCAAGTCCCCGCGGATGTCAGCTGTGTAGTTTAAACTTCCAAATCTGACCTGATGGCCAGGGGCGTAGCTTTCGATCTGCTCCAGATGGCCAAGCGAATTGGCCCGCAGTACAAAGCCGCCGAAGACGAAGATCTGTCCGGGGAGAAAAGTCTCACCCTGGACTGCATCGTCGTTGATGATCGAAGGAGCCATCGGGCCTAAAAGCGACGACACAGAGGAACTCTTAATGAAAGCACCAATGTCGGTGTCAAAACCGGCGGATCTCGGGTAGGGGGTCCCGAACTGTGCGTCTAGGCGGATGGTAACAGGAGACAAGGGACACGAAGTTTTACCCAGGTTCGGTGTCGCGACCCGACCCGAATGGATCAAGTCTCTGTGCTTAAGTGTCATCCCTGGATCGGTATGCTGACACACACAGTACTCGAAGGATTTATAACAGAGGTAAATCACATGTATAAAGTAACGTAAATACTATTACCTCAATCCAAATATAGCGGAAGCAACAAGGTTGTGGATTCCCATCAACACCAACGGCAAAGTTGAGTGTAGAAATCGTAACCCTAAATTATCACTTACTCGTCGTAAGATCCTGCAACATGAGACGTTGCAGCCACAAAGGGTCAGTACATTGAATGTACTAGCAAGTTCACACCATAGAGAATGATGAACAATGGCTAACACTACATGCATATATGGCTGGTGGAAAAGCTCTATGGTTATAAGGTTTTTGCGAAAAGCCAATTTTCCCTACTGCAAAGGAATATATTTTATTTAACTATCATGGTGGTTGTTAAACATTGAGAATGGTTGACAGCATTCCCAATCCCAATTAAGTATCATCATTAAAACCCAACAAAGTTAATTAAAGTAACATGATGAGATCAACAGGATAATCCAAGAACTAGATACTCAAGATGTCCATAACCGGGAACACGGCTAATCATGATTAGTTTGTACACTCTGCAGAGGTTTGCGCACTTTTCCCCACAAGACTCGATCGCCTCCGTTTGATTTCTCGCACTACATGGTGTTTGAGAAACGGATGACCGAGACATAGTCTTTCAGAAGCGCTAGCACCTTACGTTGGATAGACCGGTACACCTACTTTCCCCTACATCTGCTAGTCTACCATGTAAGAGTTCGCACGACTTAATCAACTATGCTAGAGCCCATAATGGCTTGTGGCTGCACACGGAAGTTTCTAGTATGAATAATCTCATGATCCCTTTGAGCCTGGGTGGCGGTCCAAAAAAAACAGGCAATCCTGGAATACCCAGGTGCCTAGATAGGCAATCCTGGAATACCCAAGTACCTCAATCCACCCAGATGTGTGTTTAAGTTGCCACCTTAAGTAAACCATTAATTAACAATCTCACATCGGTCATGAATACTCTCAAAACCCAATCCACGTCTACGAGCATATCATAGCAGTATAAGCATACCATAATAGTAACTTCCAAGGTTGGAATGTAGGGCAATAGGTTCCTACCTCATAAACTACTTCCCAATACCCACATGTTATCAATCCTACTCATGCAATGTTTGAGGGTTGAAACTAATGTATAAAAACTGGGTATGAAAAGGGATATGATCAAAGTGTGAACTTGCCTGCAATGTTGATGAAGATGATTCGCACTTAAAACTCTTGATAGATCTACTCGTCACACTCCGGTCAATCTATCGTAAGCAAGCAATAGTAACCACACATAAGCAATCACTCAAAAGCTCGGAAAGATCGAAGAACGATTTGGAAAACAACAAAACCAAGCAAATAACTCTTGCAACGTAAAACAATTTCTAACAGTACCAAAATTATGTGAATTTAGCCTTATCAGAAAGTTTAGGTCAAGGGCTTTAATTTGCAAAAAGAATCAACTAAATCGGAGTTATAAAACTCAAGTTATGATCAAACGAAGTTCAAATACAAATCTGTTTGAATTCAAATTTTAAAACTTTCAAAAACATGTTTGAGTTGGATTACTGGATAGAGGAGATCATAACGAAGAAGTGGGCGTTGGTTTCGTCTAATTTGGATGAACGAGTAAAAAGTCATGGCTATTTGAAAAATTAGGGCCAAGCTATGTTACGGAAGAAAAATAGTTACGGCTAAGGTCTAATGTATAAATACGCAGACTAATTGATAATCTAATTATTCTATCGTATTAGTCTAGAAAATAATAAACTACGAAGGTATAAAAAAGAAGAAAAAACAAAGAAATATACCTTTATAAGGCAGAGAAAAGATGACTTCGGGGAGAGAGGACAATTCCCAAAAGTCGCGCCGGAGAGGAGAAAAATATTTTTCTTTAAAGAATCTAGTCAAACCAAAATATTGATTTAACCCGAATCGGATGATTTTTGGAGACTCTATGGGTCTATATTTATTGATGGAAAAGGGGCTTAGGGGTCAAAGCCTTGGCAATATGAGACTAAACGTAGACGTAATTAAACGAAACAGAGGAGAAAAAGGCTAACGCCTCGCATGGGCCTAAAGCCCATCGGCTGGCCGCGCGCGTATGTGCGGCTGCAGTTTTTTTTTAAACAAAAATCAGCCTAAGTAAAATAAAAATAAAAAGGCTGGCTGGGCCTGGCCCATTTAAGAGAAAAAACAATGGGGCGCCAGAAGCTACTATACTGTGCATGTAGGCGATAAATAAATATGGTCTGCATGTACAAATTTAAAAAAAAAATAGAAACAGAAGGAAAACCGAAATAACGAAACTAAATGTAAAATTATATATAGGCATATTATATATCGAAATTTTCACAAAAATATTTTCTACAACGTGAACATTTTTATAATTTCAAATAAAATCCACAAAAATTCAGATAATTCGAAGAGTGCTACTGATCTAATAAAATCCAATAAAAATCATTTTAAAAATACCAAAATTAATTCAAATTTAGTTATCTCCAATTTTCTGATGCAGGGAATCATGTTACCCTATTTTCCGTATATTGTATTGTTGGAGAAAATTAATTTGAATAAAGCTCGAATAACTCCAAATTGAAAATAAATTCAAAAGAACTTTGAATTCAATTCTTTGAAACTCCCAACTCATATTTCGTAATTTGAAGAAGTCATTTTATCTTCTCTCGTGAAAATCATTGATTCGTATAAAGTTTCAGAATTGGAAATATTTTCAAATGAAATCCAAATATTTTCAACACCCCTTTGTAATTTAAATAAATGGAAGAAGTCATGTCATCTTCTCTCCAGGGTTTTGTGATGAACGAATTTGAATTCACGGAGATCATAAAGTAAAAATGAAAGTTTGGGAAAGTCCTTTTATTCCCTCTCATTTAACTTTCAAAAAGAGTTTCGAATTCACTCACTTTTAGTCAATCAATCAAACAATCAAACAAATCTATTTATTTATTATAACATTCCAAAATTTAGAATTTTTTGGGATGTTACATTCGGGCCCTCTCGATGGAGGTAAAACTCTACGTCCTGCTTGATTAATATTGATGATATGGGTAGTACAAAAGTAGATCTACCACGAGATCAAGGAGGCTAAACCCTAGAAGCTAGCCTATGGTATGATTGTTGTATGTTCTCTCGTCCTACGGACTAAAACCCTCCGGTTTATATAGACACCGGAGAGGGTTAGGGTTACACAAAGTTGGTTACAATGGTAGGAGATCTAAATATCCGCATCGCCAAGCTTGCCTTCCACGCCAAGGAAAGTCCCATCCGGACACGGGACGAAATCTTCAATCTTGTATCTTCATAGTCCAGGAGTCTGGCTGATGGTATAGTCCGGCTATCCGGACACCACATAATCCAGGACTCCCTCACCACCATAAATATAACTCTAACACCATCGACGTCAAGGAGAAGAGGCCGGCGGAGGAGGCGCAGCAGGGCGGGGGTCCACCAACGAGGGAGGAAGCCGGTGGCACAGGAGAGAGAGAGAGAGAGAGAGAGAGAGAGAGAGAGAGAGAGAGAGAGAGAGAGAGAGAGAGAGAGAGAGAGAGAGAGAGAGGAGGATGCGGAGCCCAGGCAAGGTGGAGGAGGACGGGAAGAAGAGTGCGGCGGCTGTTGGGGGATCGTGGAAGGAGTGCTCCATGGATGGGGATGGAGGGTGCATATCTGGTGATACGGCCTAGCATATGCTCCCTTGCTCCAGAACAGTCCGGTGCGTTGGATCTGGACTCTAGGGACAAGATGGAGCACGCTGACTTCCTTCTGGAAAATATACAAAAAAGACCCTGGTTATGCTGCAATTCAGGGATAGGTGCACATCTGTTCGTTCTGTATCTCTTTCAATTCCATTTACTGTAGCCCATCAATCCCGTCAAAAAAAATACTGTAGCCACATCAACCTGTCTAGTTCTTAGTAGTAGGAAATATAGGAATTTTTATATTTATGGGAGTATAGCAGCTTGTATTTAGGGGAATATAGGAATTTCTGTAGCGCCACAACATTTGTAACCCAAGTTTTGACATGAGGAACAAGCATCTTACGAGGTGCATTCACAAGCAAGAATGACAGTCTCACAGAAATTTATAGGTCTAATTGTTGATTTTGTCATGTAGATGTGTTTTTGTGCCCGGCACTGGATGGTGTGCGAGGAGAGTCGGAAATCCGTTGGTGCTCCCGGGAGCGCGCGCTCCTGCGTGCGAAAATATTTTTTGAAATGTCAAAAAAGTTTCAACAAAAATTGTATGTGCTCTTTGTCACATCCAAATACTACATACAAATTTATAGGCGAAAAGATTAGAGATTTTGGCCTGTGCAGAAAAAAAACCCCCAAATGTCAACCTAAATTTGTTTTTTCTTCACCGGCGAAACACCACTACTCCATTTCGCATGAAAATTTTCAAGGATGCTTGGGACACTAACATGAACATCTAAAAAAAAATCATAATTTTTGAAAACATTTACTATATATTTTTTGTTTACTATTCACGCAGGAGCGCGCGCTCCTGGGAGCCAAAACGCCATTCTCCGAGTCGAGTGGACTATAGTAAAATTGTTTCGTTTAGCTATGTGAACCTGTGAACTAAATGGTACTCTTGTAAATGTATATATTGTATGATCACCGTATGGTACTCTTGTGAATTACTAGTACTAGACAAAGATGTCAGCATGTGTTGCACCTTCATTTGCTGATGTGCTTTTGTTTCCAGTGATCCTTTGATGAATTCTCCGTACTTGCCGTGTGATGAGATAGTCTCATTACTATTATATTACCATTGTCTGGCTAAAGTCCTGCTTTCAGGAAAGTGAGCGATGCAAAACGGATGTCAATACATTTTCTTCTTCTTATACTTACCGAGCAGCTCATTCTGGAAAAGGATTAGCATGTCCGATCTCTTCTTTGCATTACAGTGAATAAATCTGTTGCAGAAACATATTCTGTACATGTAGTTGCAATGCCCTCCTAATAATCTGGTGCAAGTTTGCTTAATCTGCCCCTTTTGATTTACACTGGATGTTGGCAGCGACCTAGCAAGATGCTAAGTTCAGTACAAATCTATGTTCGATTGAGCAGTACTATTGTGGGTTCGCAAGGCCTTTCGGTGGGCAAGATGCGATGTACCAAGGGGGTGTATTTAAAGGATTAGTGAATTGATCCCGCCCCTTCCATGGAGATCCAACGCACCAGGAGATCTTGTAGCAGCGTATCATGGGATGAACCGTAGCACTGGATATTTTCTCTGGGATGGATTCATCCTTTGGCGCGGAAGAAGGGAGAAGACGCCCATTCCATCTCCTCTCTCTCTCCAGTATCCGACACCAAAGCCAGAAAGAAAACAACCCCATGCACCGACGTGTAGGACCAGAAGCCAACGCGGCCTACCCGTCGTAGTGTGGGGCGGGTGTGTATGCGTCGGGAGGGTGTGTGTTACTGCTGTGTCGTGCGTACCAATATGGCAACAACGGCAAATTTGACCTCTGAATGAAAAGAATTCACAAACTGAACTGTGTTTGAAATTTTTTCACTTTGCTAACCTTTTTGTGTAGCGCCCGACAGTCAGGCGTCACACTACACTGTGCAACGCCTGATTGACAGGCACAACATCTACCAACACCACACCCCTGACTTTCTAAAAATTGCCAAATCAACATGTAACGCCTAACAGCTAGGCGCTACATCATACAGTGCAGCGCCTAGCGTCTAGGCGCTACACTGACAGGGATCGGGGGTTTTGATTTTGCTTTGCTGCGCTGCGCTGTCGCGAGCCGACGAGAGGTGCCGCGGGTTTTAATACAGCGCGGGACTGGGGCAGTGGTCACGTCGTGCCGGAAGATGCATGCATGCTGACCCAGCTGGCCTGGCCAAAGACCGGATCATGTTAAAAGTGCATGCAGCGGATCATGCGTCTCCCCTACAACACGCCACAACACGCCACGTCAAAGAGACCAGTGACGCAAGGCTGCTTGCCGGTGTGAGGGCGGAGCCGCCGCTGATTTTCTAGCGACCGTGATAGGCTAATGGATGGACTTGCATGCATATGTGTTGGGCCTCGTGTATCACAGAGCGCAGCAGCTGGGTCAGCATGCATGTATCTCTCATCGGCTCGCGACAGCGCAGCAAACGCAAAACCAATTCCTATAAATGCAGCGCCAGCGTCCAAGCGCTATACTGTACAGTATAACGCCTAGGTCTCAGGCGTTACACACTGACTTAATAATTTTCGGATAACTTAGGAAGCGACGTTGGTCAGACATATAGCGCCTGTCAGTCAGGCGCTGCACATTGTAGTGTGATGTCTGGCTGTCGGACGCTACACGAAAAGGTCAATGAAGTGAAACCTTTTCAAAGACAACTCAATCTATGAATTCTTTTGGTTCACAGGTCAAATTTATCCTTTTTGCCTACCAATGTTTGTCCAACCGCTCCGCACGGATCACGTGTGGGACGTGCGACCTGTCAGTCCATCTTGTTTCTCCTCTGTACAAACATGGGACACCCAATCTATGAATTCTTTTGGTTCACAGGTCAAATTTATTCTTTTTGCCTACCAATGTTTGGCCAACCGCTCCGCACGGATCACGTGTGGGACGTGCGACCTGTCAGTCCATCTTGTTTCTCCTCTGTACAAACATGGGACACCCACATCAGGAGACCGTCGGGTGGGACCTGAGGCAAAGTAGACCCACCTGCAGTGACAGCACCCAACCAGCCAAAGCAGCAAGCAGCAACGGAAGAGATGCACGACGTGTGTGACGCGCGCACGCGGCGCTTGACGAGAGGCCGCACGAACACCCAGAAACGGCTGACCCAGCCAATCGCTACACAACCTGAGCCCATAGGTCATTTGCCCCGGCGAATTCACCGCACGGTCAAAACAGAATGCGACGCCGCGGACAACGATCCAACGCTAACGAGTACACCGGTGACCTGTTTGACCAGCATCCAACGGCAAAAATTGAAGAAAATCAAGGGAGCTTCGTGTTTAAATTTTCTTAAAATTGCGGGATTTTTTGAGTTCGCGAACACTTTTTCAATGTACCAACATTTTTTGAAATCGCAGCGATCATATTTCAAATTCATGATATTTTGTTAATTCACACCAGTTTTGGAATTTACAAACGTTAATCTAGAAAACATTTTTCAAATTCAAAAGCATTTTTTGAATCCACAAATATTGTTCGAATATGTGAACTCAATTAATGGACATTTTTTAAATATATGAACATTTTTGGAATCCACCACGATCATGTGTCAAATTCGTAACATTTTTTGAATCCACAGCGATCATATTTCAAATTTGTGAACATTTTTTGAATCTATGAACATTGTTTGAAATATATTTTTAATTTGCCGCTACCATATTTTTAATCTGCACACATTTTTCTAATTCGCCATGAATTTATTTTGAATCCGCGAACATTTTTGGAGTTCACGGATTTTTTAGTTCATGAACTATTTACAACTTCAGGAACACTTCTTTATTCATGAACAATTTTCAGAACATTGATCTTTTGAAAATTAACGAATGTTTTTTATTAAAATTAAACCATTCGAAATAGAAAGCAATGTTATACTTTCTCTAGTCAATCCTGAGAGGAAAGTTGGATCCGACGTACATGACTCCTCAGGCAGCCGCCTCCTCCCTAACTAGGGTTTCTCTGCTTCCCATCGGCGCCATTGCCGATACGTCTCGTCTTCGGTGGTCTTAGGGTCATGGGAGCGTGGTAGATCCCGGCCCTTGTCGGTGGCAGGGCTTCGGTTTTAGATGTGTCTTTGAGATTTATTAGGGTTTGCGTACTACTCAGGAAGGCGAGACGGCGGCGGCTCCCTGAAGATGGAGTATGGTTCTCCCCGCCTAGCCCCCGTTCCGGTGGTGCGTGTAGCATCGCTAGTGCGCGTGTGGATGTGTGTCTCCGGCGGATCTGTCCTTAGTGAATTTGCTCGGATCTGTTCGTCGTTCGTCTATGTTCATGTGTTTTCAGATTGGATCCTTCCGATCTACGCTAGTCTTCATCGGCGACGATTGTTATTCTGGTGCGCTGGTCCTATGGAGCCTTAGCACGCCAACTTTTCGACTGTCTATTACAACAAGTTTTGCCCTGCTCCGCTGAGGGAGGGAGGGGCTATGACGGCGACGTGTCTTCGGCTCGCTTCAATGGTTGTAGTCGTCGTTAGGTGGTCTACGGATCTGAATGTGATTTTTATCATCTGATGTTTGTTGTACTGCCACGATTAAAAATGAATAGATTGGATGTTTTCAAAAGAAAAGCAATGTGAAAAATCGGCTAGAAAATAAATCGTTGCCTCTCTCGGGAGCCTCGCATGTTTGTTTTGACTAGAACAATGTACGTGCATTGTAACGGGATATAAATATTCTAGTACGTTAGCTTGTGATTTACCTCTCAATAATAATGCGATTGTGTAAATAAATGTTTATCAAATTCTGACCGTGAATTACTTTATATTTGGATTAGAAGTTTGGTAAGTATTAAAGTGGAATTGGTTCAGAAGGTAAGTAAATTAAGGTGATTAATTATCATATACTTACATTGAAGGTTGGACGAAGGGGTGATGGAAAAAGGTGAAATGGGAACCTTACGTTCTTTTTAAGTAGTAGAGATAGAGATAACGAGCCTCGCATCTCCAAAAAATTCAGGCAACCTCGACAACAGGCTTCGCATAACCAAAAAATAACAGACAACCTCGTGCATGTCGAGTACCCAGTCGCCAGCACACCAAGCGAGCGCTAGGATTTTTTAGGGCACTGAGCGAGGGTAAATTTAGTGTTTTGACTTTTTTTTACAAAAGTTAAGTCAGATCTAACCGTGATGTTGGAACCAGTCCACACAGTCACTTTACCGCCCCACTGAAGGAAATATGCCCTAGAGGCAGTAATAAAGATGTTATTTATATTTCCTTATATCATCATAAATGTTTATTATTCATGCTAGAACTCTATTAACCGGAAATTTGATACATGTGTGAATACATAGACAAAACAAAGTGTCCCTAGTATGCCTCTACTTGACTAGCTCGTTAATCAAAGATGGTTAAGTTTCCTAACCATAGACATGTGTTGTCATTTGATGAACGGGATCACATCATTAGGAGAATGATGTGATGGACAAGACCCATCCATTAGCTTAGCATTATGATCGTTGAGTTTTATTGCTATTGCTTTCTTCATGACTTATACATGTTCCTCTGACTATGAGATTATGCAACTCCCGAATACCATAGGAACACCTTGTGTGCTATCAAACGTCACAACGTAACTGGATGATTATAAAGATGCTCTACAGGTGTCTCCGAAGGTGTTTATTGGGTTGGCATAGATCGAGATTAGGATTTGTCACTCCGATTATCGGAGATGTATCTCTGGGCCCTCTCGGTAATGCACATCACTATAGGCCTTGCAAGCAATGTGACTAATGAGTTAGTTGCGAGATGATGCATTACGGAACGAGTAAAGAGACTTGCCGGTAACGAGATTGAACTAGGTATGGTGATACCGACGATCGAATCTCGGGCAAGTAACATACCGATGACAAAGGGAACAACGTATATTGTTATGCGGTTTGACCGATAAAGATCTTCGTAGAATATGTAGGAGCCAATATGAGCATCCAGGTTCCGCTATTGTTTATTGACTGGAGATGTGTCTCGGTCATCTCTACATAGTTCTCGAACCCGTAGGGTCCGCACGCTTAACGTTCGATGACGATTCATATTATGAGTTTATGTGATTTGATGTACATAAGGTTGTTCGAAGTCCTGGATGAGATCACGGACATGACAAGGAGTCTCGAAATGGCCGAGACATAAAGATTGATATATTGGACCATGTTATTCGGACACCGAAAGTGTTCCAGATAGTTTCGGGTAAAACCGGAGTGCCGGAGGGGTTGCCGGAACCCCCCGGGGGAACTAATGGGCCACCATGGGCCCTATTAGAGAGAGAGAGGAGGGCAGCTAGGGAAGCCCCCCCTTGGAGTCCGAATAGGACAAGGGAAGGGGGGGATGGCGCCCCCCTTTCCTACTCCCTCTCCCTCTCCTTCCTTCCCCCTCTCTCCCTCTTCGTGGAATCCTACTAGGACTTGGAGTCCTAGTAGGACTCCCCTCCTTGGCGCGCTCCCTAGGGCCGCCCGGCCTCCTCCCTCCCTCCTTTATGTACGGGGGAGGGGGGCACCCCATAGACACACAAGTTGATCTTTTAGCCATGTGCGGTGCCCCCCTCTGCAGAAACACACCTCAGTTATATCATCATAGTGCTTAGGCGAAGCCCTGCGCCGGTAAATTCATCATCACCGTCACCACCCCGTCGTTCTGATGAAATTCTCCCTCGTCCTCAACTGGATCAAGAGTTCGAGGGACTTCACCGAGCTGGACGTGTGCAGATCGCAGAGGTGCCGTACGTTCGGTACTTGGATCGATTGGATCACGAAGACGTTCGACTACATCAATCGCGTTACTAAACGCTTCCGCTTTCGGTCTACGAGGCTACGTGGACACACTCTCCCCTCTCGTTGCTATGCATCTCCTAAATAGATCTTGCGTGTTCGTAGGAAAATTTTGAAATTACTGCTTTCCCCAACAGTGGCATCGGAGCCAGGTCTATGCGTAGATGTTATATGCACGAGTAGAATACAAAGAGTTGTGGGCGATAATAGTCATACTGCTTACCAACATGTCATACTTTGATTCGGTGGTATTTTTTGATGAAGCGGCCCTAACCGACATTACATGACCACGTTCATGAGACTGGTTCTACCGCCGTGCTTCGCACACAGGTGGCTCGTGGGTGTCTGTTTTTCCAACTTTAGTTGAATCGAGTTTGACTACACCCGGTCCTTGTTGAAGGTTAAAACAACACACTTGACAAAAAATCGTTGTGGTTTTGATGCGTAGGTAAGAATGGTTCTTGCTAGAAGCCCGTAGCAGCCACGTAAAATTTGCAACAACAAAGTAGAGGACGTCTAACTTGTTTTTGGAGGGCTTGCTGTAATGTGATATGGTCAAGACGTGATGATATATAAATTGTTGTATGAGATGATCATGTTTTGTAAAAGTTATCGGCAACTATCAGGAGCCTTATGGTTGTTGCTTTATTGTATGAAATGCAATCGCCATGTAATTGCTTTACTTTATCACTAAGCGATAGCGATAGTCATAGAAGCAATAGCTGGCGAGACGACAACGATGCTACGATGGAGATCAAGGTGTCGAGCCGGCGATGATGGTGATCATGACGGTGCTTTGGAGATGGAGGTCAAAAGCACAAGATGATGATGGCCATATCATATCACTTATTTTGATTGCATGTGATGTTTATCTTTTATGCATCTTATTTTTCTTAGTACGGCGGTAGCATTATAAGATGATCTCTCACTAAAATTTCAAGGTATAAGTGTTCTCCCTGAGTATGCATCATTGCGACAGTTCTTTGTGCTGAGACACCACGTGATGATCGAGTGTGATAAGCTCTACGTTCACATACAACGGGTGCAAGCCAGTTTTGCACACGCAGAATACTCGGGTTAAACTTGACGAGCCTAGCATATGGAGATATGGCCTCGAAACACTGAGACCAAAAGGTCGAGCGTGAATCATATAGTAGACATGATCAACATACACTACAAAAAAATACACTTCTGTGATGATACGTGTTTGTCACAATAGGTCACGTTTTCTGTCATGCATGCACATCCATGACAATTTTATGACATAATCAAGATAGTCATACCTGTGCTGTCATAGAAGTATTCCATGACATTACCAAAATTATCATCATGGAAGTGTCCACTTCCATGATGATAAATCGCGCGTCACAGAAGTGCTTTCGTCAAGGGTGACACGTGGCATCCACTGTAACAAAACGCCGTTAAGCTATCGGGTCCGATTTTGGATCCGATAACCCGTTAACAGCCCCAACCAATGGGGATTTTCCACGTGTAAAATCATCATTGGCTGGAGGAAACACGTGTCGGCTCACCGTTGGGACAGATGTCATCCACTCATTGGACCCAAAGCGCCTACGATACGTCGACACGTGGCACGACCCAACAGAGGCCCATTCCTGTGAAAAGGACGGCCCGTTTGACTTGGTCAAAAGGTGGCGGGCCGGCCCACGGCAAGCCTGTTAACGGCTTGTTCGCATATAGCCCATTTACAGCCCGCTAATCCAGGGCCCATTTACGGCCTATCCGAATTAGGCCCAATATCGTCATTTGGACCGTCCAATATAATTCCAGCCCGTTTTAACTTCCGGCCCATGTATGGCCCATGACGTCTTTCGGCCCATATGAGGCCCTTAGTAACTCTCGGCCCATTAACGGCCCATGGTAAAACTGGTCCATAATGAACAGTGTATCACTTTATACCCATTAACGGCACGTGGTGAAACTGGCTCGTAATGAACAGTGTGCCACTTTATACCCATTAACGGCCCATTATTCCGTTGGGACGTTTCCAGCCCATGTTATCTTTCGGCCTTCTCAGGGCCCATTTATTCTTGGGCTCATTTCCAGCATTCATTTACTTACAGCCCGTTACTGTCATTTTCTACTTGTGGGCCAAATTCAGCCCGTGGTTACAGTCGGCCCGTTTGTGGCCCGTTAATACGTTGGGCCGTTTTCATAGCGTCATCAAATACGGCCGATTAACGACGGCCCCTTATGGTCGGCCCATGAATGGACGATTTCAACTCTAGCCCATTTACGGCCATAATGTGGTCTGTTATTGACCCATGTTTGGCCAACCAATCATACGGCCCGTAGAAGGCCCATTGATGATACGGCCCGTAGAAGGCCCATTGTGTCCACGGCCCATATAAAGCCCATTGTTTCTACGCCGCAGAAGGCCCATTGTTTCTATGGCCCTTAGAAGGCGCATTATTTCTATGGCCCGTAGGAGGCCCATGTTAACTATAGTGAATATGTAGCCCATGGTTATTGTGGCCTAGTTTTAAAAAATAGGTTATTGCGGCCACTAGCAAACCGAGGAAAAAGAACTGCACTGACTACAAGAAAACAAATAAACAAGACAATAAGGAAATAAATAAGCAAGCAACTTACACTAGGATATCACGGCTATACACATATTACATCCACTGGGCATCAAAGTTCATCACCAGTGCAAATATAGGGAACAAAGCAGCATATAAACGCCACAGCAAAACAAGTCCAGAACTGAAACCACTTCAGAAGAGATCAAGAAACAATATCCTGGGTACCCATAATGCTGGCAAGATGCTTAGAAAGCTTATTAACTTTCTCTTGTTTGGCGCTTAAATCCTCCAGCACTTGCTGTTGCACCAGAAAGTATGCATCTGAATTCTGCAGGGACTTCCTCAGTCCTTCGGCTTCCTGTCGCATAACGTCTGATCGATGTCTTTCAACTTGAAGTTGAGACTCAAGAAGCCGAATTGATTCAGGCAGCGAGTTCGAAGAGCTGGTGCCGGCAGTAGTAGCCAGTAACTCGAACACTACATCAAGACAGGACTTTGGGGTTGTCTCAGTGTCTTCAATATAGTTTTTATCAGCTTTCTTGGAGGCCAACAGGGATGTCTCACCATCTTGAACCTTATCTGCATTACTTCCTTTACCATTGCATAATGGGGTACTCTTCTCCAATATTTTATCCGCGTTCTAAAAGAGAAACAAACAAACACATCATAGGTTTACAATGTAGTATATGAAACTCATTTTGGTAAACCAGTTCAGTAGTAAGGTGGACAGGATAACAACATGAAACAAACATATATCTATGTAGTGTGGTCACTGTATGGTCTATATCATTCTAGTTTTTGTTGCCAAATCAAGATAGATACAGTTCGAATCATATCTATTTAACACAAAGCAGCATAGACATAATATAAGTGTGGGAAACTACACAGCAAGAACAACACTTGTAATGTGCATGGCATGAGAACATAACTGTTTATTCAATTGAAACTGAAATCAACATAGAGCAAGTTACAACAGCAAACACATTAAAGAAACAGGTTTAAAACATACCTGTTGCGCCATTGGAGTTTCAATTGCATCCTTCAAATTTGAAATTAGCTGGTATGAGTAAATACAGTGATGCAAGAGCAAAGTAGTATGAGCCATAGCTATGGAACCTGACCTGAGAACAATTCTTCTTCTGCTTTAAGCGTTGACTTGGGGTTCGGAGTGGTGGTCCTCGTGCTTTGGACACTGCAGTTGCCTTACTAACTGCTTGTGTTTGGGTGCTCTGTGGTGGAGACGGTGCTGTGTCAACGGGAACTGGGTTACTATCTGCTGGGGTTGGGGTTAGAAGAGGTGTGGCTGGTTTTTTGTCCAACTGGGTAGGGGTACAATCTGCGTGAGTCTGGGTTATGTGTGGTGGGGCTGGTTCTTGGGCAAGTACAATCGTGGTTCTATCTCCACCGACAGGTAGCACTATCTTTTCTGAAGACTGTTGAGGCATATCTCTCTCGATGTGGTTTTGGTGATTGATGAAAACGTGTTTGTGGACTAATCATGTGCTTTAAGCTTTGCAGAGATTCATCCTTGGCACGAGACGATTTCTTCCCCTCGGAGCGTCATTCAAGACGGTGTAGCTCGTTGTTTCTTTTTCGGTGGACTAGTTGCATAGAGGGAACCGTTCTATCAAGAGGGGGTCCGCTTTGGTATTTCTTGGGTGGAATCAGTACGTACACATCCGCTTTTCACCCTCCGAGCCTTTCCGCTTCGTTGGAGAGTTTTCTCCCTTCCTATGGGCTCATTCTGGCATGCAGCGGCAGTACTGCGGTACCATCGGCAGTACCGCTTGAGGGTCATAAGCGGTAGTACCGCTCCGCAGCGGTAGTACCGCCGTTGGCCCCTTAGCAGTACTACCGTTGGCTTACCAGGCCCCTGCCGCGTCGATTCGAGGAGGTTTTGCTCGTGTCGGGTTCTGCGGTACTTGCTGCGGAAGTAGTGGCGGTAGTACCGCCTCCAGCGGTACTACCGCCCGTCCTCCACGGTAGTACCGGTCAGAGTCTTTGCCTTTGACTCCTCTCCCTCTCACGGTAGTACCGCTCTGGTAGAACGGCAGTACCGCTGCCTCAGCGGTAGTACCGCTGTGTTGGGACGGCAGTACCGCTGTCTTAGCGGTAGTACCGCCTACTCGAGCGGTAGTACCGCTCTCTACGGGGTTGAGTGGGGAGGTAACGGTTGGATTGTTTCCCCCACTATATAAAGGTGTCTTCTTCCTCCTTGTTGACCACCTCTTCCCCCAAAGAACTCGATTGTTGCTCCAAGCTCCATTTTCGCCCGATCTCTCTCCCTACCCAATCAAACTTGTTGATTTGCTCGGGATTGGTTGAGAAGGCCCCGATCTACACTTCCACCAAGAGAAATTTGATTCCCCCACTAATCCCTAGCGGATCTTATTACTCTTGGGTGTTTGAGCACCCTATGTTGGAAATATGCCCTAGAGGCAATAATAAAGGCATTATTATTATATTTCCTTGTTCATGATAATTGTCTTTATTCGTGCTATAATTGTGTTATCCGGAAATCGTAATACATGTGTGAATAACAGACAACAATATGTCCCTAGTAAGCCTCTAGTTGACTAGCTCGTTGATCGACAGATAGTCATGGTTTCCTGACTATGGACATTGGATGTCATTGATAATGAGATCACATCATTAGGAGAATGATGTGATGGACGAGACCCAATCCTAAACATAGCATAAGATCGCATAGTTCGTTTGCTAGAGTTTTCCAATGTCAAGTATCTTTTCCTTAGACCATGAGATCGTGTAACTCCCGGATACCGTAGGAGTGCTTTGGGTGTGCCAAACGTCACAACATAACTGGGTGACCATAAAGGTATACTACGGGTATCTCCGAAAGTATCTGTTGGGTTGACACGGATCGAGACTGGGATTTGTCACTCCGCTTGACGGAGAGGTATCACCGGGCCCTCTCGGTAATGCATCATCATAATGAGCTCAATGTGATCAAAGTGTTTGATCACGGGATCATGCATTACGGTACAAGTAAAGTGACTTGCCGATAACGAGATTGAACGAGGTATTGGGATACTGACGATCGAATCTCGGGCAAGTAAAATACCGATTGACAAAGGGAATCGTATACGGGATTAATTGAATCCTCGACATCATGGTTCATCCGATGAGATCATCGTGGAGCATGTGGGAGCCAACATGGGTATCCAGATCCCGCTGTTGGTTATTGCCCAAGAGCCGTCTCGGTCATGTCTGCATGTCTCCCGAACCCGTAGGGTCTACACACTTAAGGTTCGGTGACGCTAGGGTTGTGAAGATATGTATATGCAGTAACCCGAATGTTGTTCGGAGTCCCGGATGAGATCCCGGACGTCACGAGGAGTTTCGGAATGGTCCGGAGGTAAAGAATTATATATAGGAAGTGTTGTTTTGGCCATCGGGACAAGTTTCGGGGTTATCGGTATTGTACCGGGACCACCGGAGGGTCCCGGGGGGTCCACCGGGTGGGGCCACCTGCCTCGGGGGGCCACATGGGCTCTAGGGGGTGCGCCTTGGCCTACATGGGCCAAGGGGAACCAGCCCCAAGAGGCCCATGCGCCTAGGGTGGGGAAACCCTAAAGGGGGGCGCCCCCTTGCTTGGGGGGCAAGCCCCCCACCCCTTGGCCGCCGCCCCCTAGGAGATTGCATCTCCTAGGGCCGGCGCCCCCCCTAGGGGGCTATATAAAGGGGGGAGGGGAGGGGGGGGGGCAGCCGCACCCTGGTCCTTTGCGCCTCCCTCTCCCTCTCCAACACCTCCTCCTCCTCCGTAGAGCTCGGCGAAGCCCTGTCGGAGTACTGTAGCTCCACCATCACCACGCCGTCGTGCTGCTGCTGTAGCAATCTTCCCCAACCTCTCCTTTTCCTTGCTGGATCAAGAAGAAGGAGACGTTACGCTGACTGTACGTGTGTTGAACGCGGAGGTGCCGTCCGTTCGGTGCTAGGATCTCCGGTGATTTGGATCACGTCGTGTACGACTACCTCATCCCCGTTCCTTGAACGCTTCCGCTCGCGATCTACAAAGTGGTATGTAGATGCAATCTCTCTCCCATGACTCGTTGCTTAGATGAACTCATAGATGGATCTTGGTGAAACCGTAGGAAAAATTTTAATTTTCTGCAACGTTCCCCAACAGTGGCATCATGAGCTAGGTCTATGCGTAGTTCTCTATTGCACGAGTAGAACACAATTTGTTGTGGGCGTAGATGTTGTCAACTTTCTTGCCGCTACTAGTCTTATCTTGCTTCAGCAGTATTGTGGGATGAAGCGGCCCGGACCAACCTTACACGTACGCTTACGTGAGACCGGTTCCACCGACTAACATGCACTAGTTGCATAAGGTGGCTGGCGGGTGTCTGTCTCTCCCACTTTAGTTGGAGCGGATTTGATGAAAAGGGTCCTTATGAAGGGTAAATAGAAGTTGACAAATCACGTTGTGGCTTTCACGTAGGTAAGAAAACGTTCTTGCTAGAACCCTAATTCAGCCGCGTAAAACTTGCAACAACAATTAGAGGACGTCTAACTTGTTTTTGCAGCAAGTGCTTTGTGATATGATATGGCCAAAGTTGTGATGAATGATGAATGATCTATATGTGATGTATGAGATGTTCATGCTATTGTAATAGGAATCAGGACTCGCATGTTGATGAGTATGACAACCGGCAGGAGCCATAGGAGTTGTCTTTATTTTTGTATGACCTGCGTGTCATTGAGAAACGCCATGTAAATTACTTACTTTATTGCTAAACGCGTTAGCCATAGTAGTAGAAGTAATAGTTGGCGAGCAACTTCATGGAGACACGATGATGGAGATCATGATGATGGAGATCATGGTGTCAAGCAGGTGACAAGATGATCATGGAGCCCCAAGATGGAGATCATAGGAGCTATGTGATATTGGCCATATCATGTCACGTTTATTATTTGATTGCATGTGATGTTTATCATGTTTTGTATCTTGTTTACTTAGTAAGACGGTAGTAAATAAGATGATCCCTCATAATAATTTCAAGAAGTGTTCCCCCTAACTGTGCACCGTTGCGACAGTTCGTTGTTTCGAAGCACCACGTGATGATCGGGTGTGATAGATTCTAACGTTCACATACTACGGGTGTAAGACAGATTTACACATGCAAACACTTAGGTTGACTTGACGAGCCTAGCATGTACAGACATGGCCTCGGAACACAGAAGACCGAAAGGTCGAGCATGAGTCGTATAGAAGATACGATCAACATGAAGATGTTCACCGATGTTGACTAGTCCGTCTCACGTGATGATCAGACACGGCCTAGTTGACTCGGATCATGTTATACTTAGATGACTAGAAGAGGGATGTCTATCTAAGTGGGAGTTCATTAAATAATTTGATTAGATGAACTTTATTATCATGAACTTAGTCTAAAATATTTACAATATGTCTTGTAGATTAAATGGACAACGTAGTCCTCAACTTCAACGCGTTCCTAGAGAAAACCAAGCTGAAAGACGATGACAGCAACTATACGGACTGGGTCCGGAACCTGAGGATCATCCTCATAGCTGCCAAGAAAGATTATGTCCTACGAGTACCGCTGGGTGACGCACCTGTTCTCCCTGCAGAACAAGACGTTATGAACGCTTGGCAGTCACGTTCCGATGATTACTCCCTCGTTCAGTGCGGCATGCTTTACAGCTTAGAGCCGGGGCTCCAAAAGCGTTTTGAGAGACATGGAGCATATGAGATGTTCGAAGAGCTGAAAATGGTTTTCCAAGCTAATGCCCGGGTCGAGAGATATGAAGTCTTCGACAAATTCTTTAGCTGTAAGATGGAGGAAAATGGCTCTGTCAGTGAACACATACTCAAGATGTCTGGGTTGCACAACCGCTTGACTCAACTGGAAGTTAATCTCCCGGATGAAGCGGTCATTGACAGAATCCTCCAGTCGCTTCCACCTAGCTACAAGAGCTTTGTGATGAACTACAACATGCAGGGGATGGTAAAGACCATTCCTGAGGTATATGCTATGCTGAAATCAGCAGAGGTAGAAATCAAGAAGGAACATCAAGTGTTGATGGTGAATAAAACCACTAAGTTCAAGAAGGGCAAGGGTAAAAATAACTTCAAGAAGGACGTCAAGGAAGTTGCCGCGCCCGGTAAGCAAGTTGCCGGGAAGAAGCCAAAGAATGGACCCAAGCCTGAGACTGAGTGCTTTTATTGCAAGGGAAGTGGTCACTGGAAGCGGAACTGCCCCAAATACTTAGCGGACAAGAAGGCCGGCAAAACAAAAGGTATATGTGATATACATTTAATTGATGTGTACCTTACCAGTACTCGTAGTAGCTCTTGGGTATTTGATACCGGTGCAGTTGCTCACATTTGTAACTCAAAGCAGGAGCTGCGGAATAAACGGAGGCTGGCGAAGGACGAGGTGACGATGCGCGTCGGGAATGGTTCCAAGGTCGATGTGATCGCCGTCGGCACGCTACCTCTACATTTACCTACGGGATTAGTTTTAAACCTCAATAATTGTTATTTAGTGCCAAGTTTGAGCATGAACATTGTGTCTGGATCTTGTTTAATTTGAGATGGCTACTCATTTAAATCCGAGAATAATGGTTGTTCTATTTATATGAGAGATATGTTTTATGGTCATGCTCCGATGGTTAATGGTTTATTCTTAATGAATCTCGTACGTGATGATACACATATTCATAGTGTGAATACCAAAAGAGTTAAAGTTGATAACAATAGTCCCACATATTTGTGGCACTGCCGCCTTGGTCACATAGGTGTCAAACACATGAAGAAGCTCCATGCAGATGGACTTTTAGAGTCTCTTGATTATGAATCATTTGACACGTGCGAACCATGCCTCATGGGTAAAATGACCAAGACTCCGTTCTCAGGAACAATGGAGCGAGCAACCTACTTATTGGAAATCATACATACCGATGTGTGCGGTCCAATGAGTGTTGAGGCTCGCGGTGGCTATCGTTATGTTCTCACCCTCACTGATGACTTGAGTAGATATGGGTATATCTACTTAATGAAACACAAGTCTGAGACCTTTGAAAAGTTCAAAGAATTTCAGAGTGAGGTTGAAAATCAACGTGATAGAAAGATCAAGTTTCTACGATCAGATCGTGGAGGAGAATACTTGAGTCACGAATTTGGCACACACTTAAGAAAATGTGGAATAGTTTCACAACTCACGCCGCCTGGAACACCTCAGCATAATGGTGTGACCGAACATCTTAATCGCACTCTATTAGATATGGTGCGATCTATGATGTCTCTTACCGATTTACCGCTATCTTTTTGGGGCTATGCTTTAGAGACTGCCGCATTCACTTTAAATAGGGCTCCGTCTAAATCCGTTGAGACGACACCGTATGAATTATGGTTTGGGAAGAAACCTAAGTTGTCGTTTCTAAAAGTTTGGGGATGCGATGCTTATGTCAAGAAACTTCAACCTGAAAAGCTCGAACCCAAGTCGGAAAAATGCGTCTTCATAGGATACCCTAAAGAAACTATTGGGTATACCTTCTACCTCAGATCCGAAGGCAAGATCTTTGCTGCCAAGAATGGATCCTTTCTAGAGAAAGAGTTTCTCTCGAAAGAAGTAAGTGGGAGGAAAGTAGAACTTGATGAAGTGCTACCTCTTGAACCGGAAAATGGCGAAACTCAAAGAAACGTTCCTGAGGTGCCTGCACCGACTAGAGAGGAAATTAATGATGATGATCAAGATACTTCTAATCAAGCTCCTACTGAAATTCGAAGATCCACAAGGACACGTTCCGCACCAGAGTGGTACGGCAACCCTGTCTTGGAAATCATGTTGTTAGACAACGGTGAACCTTCGAACTATGAGGAAGCAATGGCGGGCCCGGATTCCGACAAATGGCTAGAAGCCATGAAATCCGAGATAGGATCCATGTATGAAAACGAAGTATGGACTTTGACTGACTTGCCCGTTGAGCGGCGAGCCATAGAAAATAAATGGATCTTTAAGAAGAAGACAGACGCGGATGGTAATGTGACCATCTATAAAGCTCGGGTTGTCGCTAAGGGTTATCGACAAGTTCAAGGAATTGACTACGATGAGACTTTCTCACTGGTAGCGAAGCTGAAGTCCGTCCGAATCATGTTAGCAATTGCCGCATTCTACGATTATGAAATATGGCAAATGGACGTCAAAACGGCATTCCTTAATGGTTTCCTTAAGGAAGAATTGTATATGATGCAGCCGGAAGGTTTTGTCGATCCTAAGAATGCTGACAAGGTGTGCAAGCTCCAACGCTCGATTTATGGGCTGGTGCAAGCATCTCGGAGTTGGAACATTCGCTTTGATGAGATGATCAAAGCGTTTGGGTTTACGCAGACTTATGGAGAATCCTGCGTTTACAAGAAAGTGAGTGGGAGCTCTGTAGCATTTCTCATACTATATGTAGATGACATACTTCTGATGGGAAATGATATAGAACTCTTGGACAACATTAAGGCCTACTTGAATAAGAGTTTTTCAATGAAGGACCTTGGAGAAGCTGCTTATATATTAGGCATCAAGATCTATAGAGATAGATCAAGACGCCTCATAGGTCTTTCACAAAGCACATACCTTGATAAGATATTGAAGAAGTTCAATATGGATCAATCTAAGAAGGGGTTCTTACCTGTGTTACAAGGTGTGAAATTGAGCTCAGCTCAATGTCCGACCACGGCAGAAGATATAGAAGAGATGAGTGTCATCCCCTATGCCTCAGCCATAGGTTCTATTATGTATGCCATGCTGTGTACCAGACCTGATGTAAACCTTGCCGTAAGTTTGGTAGGAAGGTACCAAAGTAATCCCGGCAAGGAACACTGGACAGCGGTCAAGAATATCCTGAAGTACCTGAAAAGGACTAAGGAAATGTTTCTCGTTTATGGAGGTGACGAAGAGCTCGTTGTAAAGGGTTACGTCGACGCTAGCTTCGACAAAGATCTGGATGACTCTAAGTCACAAACCGGATACGTGTATATTTTGAATGGTGGGGCAGTAAGCTGGTGCAGTTGCAAGCAGAGCGTCGTGGCGGGATCTACATGTGAAGCGGAATACATGGCAGCCTCCGAGGCAGCACATGAAGCAATTTGGGTGAAGGAGTTCATCACCGACCTCGGAGTCATACCCAATGCGTCGGGGCCAATCAAACTCTTCTGTGACAACACTGGAGCTATTGCACTTGCCAAGGAGCCCAGGTTTCACAAGAAGACCAGGCACATCAAGCGTCGCTTCAACTCCATTCGTGAAAATGTTCAAGATGGAGACATAGAAATTTGTAAAGTGCACACAGATCTGAATGTCGCAGATCCATTGACTAAACCTCTCCCTAAGGCAAAACATGATCAGCACCAGAACTCTATGGGTGTTCGATTCATCACAATGTAACTAGATTATTGACTCTAGTGCAAGTGGGAGACTGTTGGAAATATGCCCTAGAGGCAATAATAAAAGCATTATTATTATATTTCCTTGTTCATGATAATTGTCTTTATTTGTGCTATAATTGTGTTATCCGGAAATCGTAATACATGTGTGAATAACAGACAACAATATGTCCCTAGTAAGCCTCTAGTTGACTAGCTCGTTGATCGACAGATAGTCATGGTTTCCTGACTATGGACATTGGATGTCATTGATAACGAGATCACATCATTAGGAGAATGATGTGATGGACGAGACCCAATCCTAAACATAGCATAAGATCGCATAGTTCGTTTGCTAGAGTTTTCCAATGTCAAGTATCTTTTCCTTAGACCATGAGATCGTGTAACTCCCGGATACCGTAGGAGTGCTTTGGGTGTGCCAAACGTCACAACGTAACTGGGTGACTATAAAGGTATACTACGGGTATGTCCGAAAGTATGTGTTGGGTTGACATGGATCGAGACTGGGATTTGTCACTCCGCTTGACGAAGAGGTATCATCGGGCCCTCTCGGTAATGCATCATCATAATGAGCTCAATGTGATCAAAGTGTTTGATCACGGGATCATGCATTACGGTACGAGTAAAGTGACCTGCCGATAACGAGATTGAACGAGGTATTGGGATACCGACGATCGAATCTCGGGCAAGTAAAATACCGATTGACAAAGGGAATCGTATACGGGATTAATTGAATCCTCGACATCATGGTTCATCCGATGAGATCATCGTGGAGCATGTGGGAGCCAACATGGGTATCCAGATCCCGCTGTTGGTTATTGCCCGAGAGCCGTCTCGGTCATGTCTGCATGTCTCCCGAACCCGTAGGGTCTACACACTTAAGGTTTGGTGACGCTAGGGTTGTGAAGATATGTATATGCAGTAACCCGAATGTTGTTCGGAGTCCCGGATGAGATCCCGGACGTCACGAGGAGTTTCGGAATGGTCTTGAGCTAAAGAATTATATATAGGAAGTGTTGTTTTGGCCATCGGGACAAGTTTCGGGGTTATCGGTATTGTACCGGGACCACCGGAGGGTCCCGGGGGGTCCACCGGGTGGGGCCACCTGCCTCGGGGGGCCACATGGGCTCTAGGGGGTGCGCCTTGGCCTACATGGGCCAAGGGGAACCAGCCCCAAGAGGCCCATGCGCCTAGGGTGGGGAAACCCTAAAGGGGGGCGCCCCCTTGCTTGGGGGGCAAGCCCCCCCACCCCTTGGCCGCCGCCCCCCTAGGAGATTGCATCTCCTAGGGCCGGCGCCCCCCCTAGGGGGCTATATAAAGGGGGGAGGGGAGGGGGGGGCAGCCGCACCCTGGTCCTTGGCGCCTCCCTCTCCCTCTCCAACACCTCCTCCTCCTCCGTAGAGCTCGGCGAAGCCCTGCCGGAGTACTGTAGCTCCACCATCACCACGCCATCGTGCTGCTGCTGGAGCCATCTTCCCCAACCTCTCCTTTGCCTTGCTGGATCAAGAAGAAGGAGACGTTACGCTGACTGTACGTGTGTTGAACGCGGAGGTGTCGTCCGTTCGGTGCTAGGATCTCCGGTGATTTGGATCACGTCGTGTAAGACTACCTCATCCCCGTTCCTTGAACGCTTCCGCTCGCGATCTACAAAGTGGTATGTAGATGCAATCTCTCTCCCATGACTCGTTGCTTAGATGAACTCATAGATGGATCTTGGTGAAACCGTAGGAAAAATTTTAATTTTCTGCAACGTTCCCCAACAGTGGCATCATGAGCTAGGTCTATGCGTAGTTCTCTATTGCACGAGTAGAACACAATTTGTTGTGGGCGTAGATGTTGTCAACTTTCTTGCAGCTACTAGTCTTATCTTGCTTCAGCGGTATTGTGGGATGAAGCGGCCCGGACCAACCTTACACGTACGCTTACGTGAGACCGGTTCCACCGACTAACATGCACTAGTTGCATAAGGTGGCTGGCGGGTGTCTGTCTCTCCCACTTTAGTTGGAGCGGATTCGATGAAAAGGGTCCTTATGAAGGGTAAATAGAAGTTGACAAATCACGTTGTGGCTTTCACGTAGGTAAGAAAATGTTCTTCCTAGAACCCTAATTCAGCCACGTAAAACTTGCAACAACAATTAGAGGACGTCTAACTTGTTTTTGCATCAAGTGCTTTGTGATATGATATGGCCAAAGTTGTGATGAATGATGAATGATCTATATGTGATGTATGAGATGTTCATGCTATTGTAATAGGAATCACGACTTGCATGTCGATGAGTATGACAACCGGCAGGAGCCATAGGAGTTGTCTTTATTTTTGTATGACCTGCGTGTCATTGAGAAACGCCATGTAAATTACTTTACTTTATTGCTAAACGCGTTAGCCATAGTAGTAGAAGTAATAGTTGGCGAGCAACTTCATGGAGACACGATGATGGAGATCATGATGATGGAGATCATGGTGTCAAGCCGGTGACAAGATGATCATGGAGCCCCAAGATGGAGATCATAGGAGCTATGTGATATTGGCCATATCATGTCACGTTTATTATTTGATTGCATGTGATGTTTATCATGTTTTGTATCTTGTTTACTTAGTACGACGGTAGTAAATAAGATGATCCCTCATAATAATTTCAAGAAGTGTTCCCCCTAACTGTGCACCGTTGCGACAGTTCGTTGTTTCGAAGCACCACGTGATGATCGGGTGTGATAGATTCTAACGTTCACATACAACGGGTGTAAGACAGATTTACACATGCAAACACTTAGGTTGACTTGACGAGTCTAGCATGTACAGACATGGCCTCGGAACACAGAAGACCGAAAGGTCGAGCATGAGTCGTATAGAAGATACGATCAACATGAAGATGTTCACCGATGTTGACTAGTCCGTCTCACGTGATGATCGGACACGGCCTAGTTGACTCGGATCATGTTATACTTAGATGACTAGAAGAGGGATGTCTATCTAAGTGGGAGTTCATTAAATAATTTGATTAGATGAACTTTATTATCATGAACTTAGTCTAAAATATTTACAATATGTCTTGTAGATCAAATGGACAACGTAGTCCTCAACTTCAACGCGTTCCTAGAGAAAACCAAGCTGAAAGACGATGGGTATCCGATGAGATCATCGTGGAGCATGTGGGAGCCAACATGGGTATCCAGATCCCGCTGTTGGTTATTGCCCGAGAGCCGTCTCGGTCATGTCTGCATGTCTCCCGAACCCGTAGGGTCTACACACTTAAGGTTCGGTGACGCTAGGGTTGTGAAGATATGTATATGCAGTAACCCGAATGTTGTTCGGAGTCCCGGATGAGATCCCGGACGTCACGAGGAGTTTCGGAATGGTCCGGAGGTAAAGAATTATATATAGGAAGTGTTGTTTTGGCCATCGGGACAAGTTTCGGGGTTATCGGTATTGTACCGGGATCACCGGAGGGTCCCGGGGGGTCCACCGGGTGGGGCCACCTGCCTCGGGGGGCCACATGGGCTCTAGGGGGTGCGCCTTGGCCTACATGGGCCAAAGGGAACCAGCCCCAAGAGGCCCATGCGCCTAGGGTGGGGAAACCCTAAAGGGGGGCGCCCCCTTGCTTGGGGGCAAGCCCCCCCACCCCTTGGCCGCCGCCCCCCTAGGAGATTGCATCTCCTAGGGCCGGCGCCCCCCCCTAGGGGGCTATATAAAGGGGGGAGGGGAGGGGGGCAGCCGCACCCTGGTCCTTGGCGCCTCCCTCTCCCTCTCCAACACCTCCTCCTCCTCCGTAGAGCTCGACGAAGCCCTGCCGGAGTACTGTAGCTCCACCATCACCACGCCGTCGTGCTGCTGCTGGAGCCATCTTCCCCAACCTCTCCTTTACCTTGCTGGATCAAGAAGAAGGAGACGTTACGCTGACTGTACGTGTGTTGTACGCGGAGGTGCCGTCCGTTCGGTGCTAGGATCTCCGGTGATTTGGATCACGTCGTGTACGACTACCTCATCCCCATTCCTTGAACGCTTCCGCTCGTGATCTACAAAGTGGTATGTAGATGCAATCTCTCTCCCATGACTCGTTGCTTAGATGAACTCATAGATGGATCTTGGTGAAACCGTAGGAAAATTTTTAATTTTCTGCAACGTTCCCCAACACCCTAGACGGTTGAGGTTACTGTGAAGCCATAGTCCATTGTGGTGAAGCTTCGTGGTGTCGTTGGGAGCCTCCAATTAAGTTGTGGAGATTGCCCCAACCTTGTTGTAAAGGTCCGGTTGCCGCCTCCAAGGGCACCAATAGTGGAATCACGGCATCTCGCATTGTGTGAGGGCGTGAGGAGAATACGGTGGCCCTAGTGGCTTCTTGGGGAGCATTGTGCCTCCACACCGCTCTAACGGAGACGTACTTCCCTTTAAAAGGAAGGAACTTCGGTAACACATCCTCGTCTCCATCGGCTCCACTCTTGGTTATCTCTTCCCTTTACTTGTGCAAGTTTTTGTATTAGATCTGTAGCTTTCTTGTGTGCTTGTTGTTGTTGCATCATATAGGTATGCTCACTTAGTTGCATATCTAGACAACCTACTTTGATGCAAAGTTTAAATTGGTAAAGAAAAGCAAGAAATTGTTAGTTGCCTATTCACCCCCCCTCTAGTCAACCATATCGATCCTTTCAATTGGTATCAGAGCCTCATCTCTTTTTAAGGACTTTATCGTCCGAAGAGTATGGTTGATGTCGAAGACGATGTGGCGGAGCACTCCGGTGCAAATCCATTATCGTATACGGGAGATGGGGGTAACTCGATCTCATGCGAGGAGTTCAATGTGGCGTTAGACACATTGAAAACCTCCATGACGACCGAGGTCAAGGACATGTTTAAGGAATTCTTAGAAGGGCTTAAACTTTCCACTGCACCCGTGAAAGTGGGTAATCCTGCCAACACGGTGACGGATGCTAACCCCGATAAGGGGGAAGCTACTAGTGAGAAAGCCCCATCATCTATTGGTAAGAATGGCACCGACATCTTTGCCCATGTGCAACCTCCACTAGTCTATGGTGGACCGATTCCTTCCACTCACTTGAATCATGCTGGTCCTTCCCCCAAGATTGACAAAAAAGGAGGATTTTGATTCTTGGGTCTATCGTTTTAAGCGTCATTTAAATCATGTGAACACTAACCTTTGGAGAATCATTGAAGAAGGTTTTTATCCGCATGACCGAAGCAACTTCACTCCTAGAGAAGTGGAGAATCAATTCAATGAGAATGCTCTCTTCATTATCCAAGAAGCTATTCTTCCCGAAGACCTTCCGCATCTCCGACCCTCCTCATTGGCCAAAGATGCTTGGCACAAAGTGGTTTCCCTCTATCGAGGAAGCGCAAGCATTCAACGTTCTAATTATGAAGTGGTACAATATGAAGCCGATGAGTTTGCCATGAAAGAAGATGAAGAACCTCGTGAGCTCTATCGGAGAGTTACCAAGCTCGCGGTCTCTCTCCGGGATCACAGAAGTAAGGACACGGATGACAATTGGATCAAGCGCAAATTCCTCAAGGCAATGATGCCCTACCACAAAGCCATGTCCTCCGTCATCCGTCAAAGGCCGGACTTCCACACCTTGTCCTCAAGTGATGTGTTGGATGAGTTTGTGGCTATGAGCATATTGGACAAGACCGCCGACAATGCGGTGCTTCGTTCCCAAAGAGCAAAGAAGCCCAACCTTGCATTGAAGGCCAAAGTTTCTGTCGAAGAAGAAGAAGAGGAGGAAGAAGAGGAGAGCAACCTTGAAGATACAAAGTATGCCTATCATGAACACATGGCCCTTGCTTCAAGGCAATTTTGGAGCAAGAAGAACTCAAGGCCCAACTTCAACAAGAGCAACTCAAGTGGCACAAAGGGCAAGCAACGAGTGAGAACTTGCTTCAATTGTGGCAATGTGAGTCACTTTGTTGCGGAGTTCCCTTATGAGAAGAGGGAAGACAATGGTGGCAAGCTCATCCGTAAGGACAAGGCCAAGTCTTTCCCCAACAAGAGCAACCTCACCAAGAAGACCCCTCACAAGGCATTGGTGGTACAAGAAGAGTACAATGAGGATGATGATGATGATGATGAAGATGGTGAGCCGGGTGCCATGGCCTCCGTTTCCATTGCGACGACTCCACGGGTGTCTCTCTTCGACTCACCCAATGAAACCATCACCGCCAAGTGCCTCATGGCCAAAGCCACCAACAAGGTAACCCCCAACATCAAAACTACCATCATTAATCATCCTTGTCCTACGGGTAGCATTGATGAACATGAGGGAACTAATGCGGAGGAGAATGAGTTTGACACCTTTATGGGTAAACTCAAGGGTGAATCCAAGAGACACTTTGTTGCTCTCTTGGAACAACTTGGTGAAGCCAATGACATGATCGAGGCTCATGAAGATACCATCTCTAAGATGGAGGGGCATAGTCGTGACTATGCCGATGAGATCTCGGATCTTTCCAATGCTCTTGAGGAAGAGCGTGGTCTTCGTTTGGCTCTTGAGGAGTCATACAACGATGATCATGCTAAATTAAAGAAAGATCTTGATCATGCTCTTGTTGTGTCTCGTGTGCTAAGCTTCGAGAAGGCAAAGCTTGGGGTTGATCTTGCTAGACTCAAAGAGGAGTTTGACATTCTCGACAAGGCTCACAAAGTCTTGAAGGGTGTTCATGCTAGCCTCAAAGAGTCTCATGATCAACTCCAAGTGAATCTAACCAAGGAGAAAGCCACTTTTCCTCATATGGTGTTGATTGATAATGCAAATGCTACTAATCCTTGTTGTGAGCATGTGCATCTTGTTGAGGAAAATGCTAAGTTGAAGGAGCAACTTGAGAAAGGCCTTGTTACATGCATACAAGGTGAGAAGAACCTCAACAACCTTTTGAGCAATCAAAAGGGAGTTGTGGGCAAGAAGGGGATTGGGTTCGCACCCAATCCCAAGAACAAGAAGGAGAATGACAAGACCAAACGACCTACTCCTCTCAAGCAAACTTTTGTGAAAGAAGGATAGGGTACTTCCAAGGAAAAGAGGAACCATGCGAAGGGTGGAGTTGTCAATAAGGGCAATGCCACCCCTCCCAACAAAGCTGGCGACTTTAATCCTTCTTATGTGTTATGCCGTGCTAGTGATGGGCATGTTTATGCCAAATTTGTTGGTTATCCTCATGAATACATTGAATGGTCTATTTGGGTTCCTAAGACCCTTGTTACTAACATCAAAGGACCCATTACGAAATGGGTACCTAAAACCAAGCATTGATCTATTGTAGGTGTTTGCTTCCGGTGGGGGATCATGGTTGCTCGATAGTGGAGCTACAAATCATATGACCAGAAGCAAGGACTTGGTGGTGGACGTGCACAAGATTCCGTCTATGCCCACCAACGTCGAGTGGGGTGATGCCTCGTCTTCTAAGGTATTGGGACTCGACAAGGTTATCATTTCTCATGATCTCACGATTAAGAAGGTCATGCTTGTAGAGTCCCTTGCATATAATTTACTTTTCGTTCGTCAACTTGCAATCATGGGCTTTGACACTTTCTTTGATATTGATACCGGGGCCCTCTTGTGGAGCAAGACTCTTAAAGTAGCCTTTGTTGGGCATGTCGAGAACGGGCTCTATGTGATTAACTTCTCGGAGTGACCCACTAAGACCGCGACATGCCTAATGGCTAAAGTTGACGTGGGATGGCTTTGGCATCGCCGTTTAGCCCATGTCAATATGAGATCTTTGCAAATCCTTCTCAAGGGGGACTATGTCCATGGACTAACGAATGTTAGTTTTGCTAAAGATCGTGCTTGCAGTGCCTGTATCGAAGGAAAGCTTCATGAGAAGGCCCACCCTCCTACGACTATCATTTACTCGAAGAGGCCTTTGGAGCTCCTTCACTTGGATCTCTTTGGGCCTCCATCCTTTGATAGTATTGGGGGTAGAAAATATTTCTTGGTGATTGTGGATGACTATTCAAGGTACACGTGGGTGTATTTTTTCAAGAGGAAGAGCGAGACCCAACAAACCGTCATTGACTTTGCAAATGAAGCCCAACGTCAACACAATGCAAAGATTTTGACAATAAGAAGTGACAACGACACGGAGTTCAAGAACTACACCTTGGATGAGTTTCTTAGTGATGAGGGGATCAAACATCAATATTCTGCACCATACACCCCTCAACAAAATGGTGTTGCGGAGAGGAAGAACCGGACATTGATGGATGCCGCAAGGACCATGATGGCGGAATTCAAGTCTCCATACAACTTTTGGGCCGAAGCCATCAACACCGCATGTCATGCATCCAATCGGCTCTACCTCCGCAAAGGCTTGAACAAGACTCCATATGAGATACTCACCGGTAACAAGCCCAACCTCAAGTACTTTCGAGTGTCCGGGTGTAAGTGTTTCATTCTCAAGAAAGGTGTTCGGTTGTCTAAATTTTAGGCTAGAGCTTATGAGGGCATATTTGTTGGTTATGCTACAAACTCTCATGCTTACTGTGTCCTCAATAAATCCACGGGACTGATTGAGGAGACGTGTAACATGGAGTTTGATGAGAATAACGGCTCCCAAGTGGAGCAAAGTGGCACTTGTGATGTAGGTGATGAAATTCCTCCTCAAGCCATAAGAAGAATGGGTGTTGGTTTTATCCTACCCATTGAGGAACCCCTTGTGGCCGAAGGAGAAGGACAATGCTCCACTCAAGTGGAGCCATCACCAACCTAAGGCCCACACGCTTCCGAAGAACAAAGTGAAGGCCCTCAACCTCTTGAACAAGACCAAGGGCAAGATTATGCTCAAGAAGGTGTTGACACTCCAAGTGATGCTCAAGATGATCAAGTTCAAGGTCTAGAACAAGCTCAAGTTCAAGGTCTAGAACAAGCTCAAGACGACGCTCAAGATGATCAAGTGGCCGCTCCCCAACTCACTACCGAGGAGGAATTAGAGCGTCGTGCCGCCAAGATTGCTTCCAAGCTCTCCACCAAGGCTCATCTCATAAAGAACGTACTTGGAAGCATTCAAAAGGGGGTAAGCACTCGTAGACAGTTGGCAAACTATTGTGAACATCACGCGTTTGTCTCTTGTGTTGAACCCCAAAAGGTATATGAAGCACTCGAAGATCCGGATTGGCTTAATGCCATGCATGAAGAACTCAACAACTTCGAGTACAACAAAGTATGGAGGTTGGTGCCAACAAACTTCGAGTACAACAAAGTTCTATCCCCCGAGCAAGTTCAAGGTCTAGAACAAGCTCAAGACGACGCTCAAGATGATCAAGTGGCCGCTCCCCAACTCACTACCGAGGAGGAATTAGAGCGTCGTGCCGCCAAGATTGCTTCCAAGCTCTCCACCAAGGCTCATCTCATAAAGAACGTACTTGGAAGCATTCAAAAGGGGGTAAGCACTCGTAGACAGTTGGCAAACTATTGTGAACATCACGCGTTTGTCTCTTGTGTTGAACCCCAAAAGGTATATGAAGCACTCGAAGATCCGGATTGGCTTAATGCCATGCATGAAGAACTCAACAACTTCGAGTACAACAAAGTATGGAGGTTGGTGCCAAGGCCAATGGGGAACCACAATGTCGTTGGGACCAAGTGGATTTTCAAGAACAAGCAAGATGCTCATGGGACTATCATTCGCAACAATGCAAGATTCGTGGCACAAGGCTACTCCCAAGTCGAGGGTATCGACTACGGTGAAACCTTTGCTCCCGTTGCTTGTCTAGAATCCATTCGTTTGTTGATTGCTTATGCTTCTCATCACAACTTTAAGTTGCAACAAATTGATGTGAAGAGTGCTTTTCTTAATGGTCCCATTAGTGAGTTGGTTTACGTCAAACAACCCCCCGGGTTCGAGGATCCCTACTTTGCCGATCATGTGTATCAACTCGATAAGGCACTCTATGGCCTTAAACAAGCCCCACGTGCGTGGTATGACCACCTTACCGAGTTGCTACAAGATCGTGGGTTTGAAGTTGGGCTAATTGACCCCACTCTTTTTACTAAGAAGGTCAAAGGGGAGTTGTTCGTGTGCCAACTATATGTTGATGACATTATCTTTGGTTCCCCTAACAAAGCTTTCAATGATGAATTTGCCGCACTAATGACCTCAAAGTTTAAGATGTCTTCCATGGGAGAGTTGAAGTTCTTTCTAGGTTTCGAAGTGAAGCAAAGAAAAGAAGGTACCTTCATCAACCAAGCCAAATACACTCAAGACATGCTCAAGATATTCAAGCTAAGCGATGTCAAGCCGGCTTCCACTCCAATGCCTACCAAGAGCCAATTTGACATTGATCCCAATGGTAAAGCGGTGGATTAAAAGGTATATCGCTCCATGATTGGATCCTTACTTTACCTTTGTGCATCTAGACCGGATATCATGTTGAGTGTGGGAATTTGTGCACGGTTTCAAGCCGCACCTAAGGAAAGCCACTTTGTGGCTGTCAAGCAAATCTTTCGATATTCGGCTCATACCCCAAACTTTGGCTTATGGTACCCAAGAGGAGCAAACTTCAAACATGTAGGTTATTCGGATTCTGATTGGGCGGGAGACAAAGTGGATAGGAAGTCCACTTCCGGAGGGTGCCAATTCCTTGGTTGCTCTTTGATAAGTTGGTCTTCCAAAAAGCAAAGTTGTGTGTCTCTCTCGTCAACCAAAGCGGAGTATGTAGCGGCCGGTAGTTGTTGTGCACAACTCTTATGGATGAGGCAAACTTTAACGGATTACGGTGTCATTTTTGACAAAGTGCCTCTTTGGTGTGATAATGAAAGTGCTATCAAGATTTCCCTCAACCCGGTGCAACACTTCAAGACGAAGCATATTGAGATTCGATATCACTTCATCCGGGATCACATTAGGCGAGGGGAGATCGAGATCAACTACGTCAACACTCATGATAACCTTGCAGATATCTTCACGAAGCCCTTGGATGAAGCAAGATTTCGCGAGTTAAGGCATGAGCTAAATATCATTGATTCGAGCAATGTTGCTTGAACCCGTGCACACCTCACCATACTCAACTTGTTGTCTTGTTTCGGTGTAAGCATAGACATAGGGGGAGTGTTGTTTTCTCAATAAACTCTCTCTCCCCCCATTATGCATAAATTGATCAAGTCTTTCACATTAGCCATTGTTGATGGTACTTGTGCTTCAAATACGAGCTTTGGTCATGGGCCCAAGGATAATTCTTCGCGGTGCCATACCAATTGACTCTAACATAGGTGGCCTCGACCATCGCCCTCTCTTAGATAGGTGTGCGTTTTTCTTGTTCTCCTTGAGTGTTTGTTTTTTCTTTCTTTTTGAGTTTGGTTGTGTTGTTTAGTTGCCATGGTGTGCTGGGCGGTACTGCCGCTGGTGGTGTGCGGTACTACCGCCCCCAGCATGGTACTACCGCTGTGGGGCGGGACCAAGGGGTTACGTCGGGGTAGGGGGAGGTTTCTTCTCCCCCATACCCATTCTCTTCGCCCCTCGTTCCTCTTCCTCTCTCCAGCAACGCACCGCCGCGGGAGGTCTCCGACGCATCTTTTTCTCCGGGGCGTCCCTCTCCATTTCCTTCGTTGGAGTCGATCCCCACCTCGTTCTCTTGCCATGGATGCCGGTATTGCCCCCGTTCCTTCTTTCCTTTTGTCTCTTTTTCAGATCTTGAGTTCTCGGGGCAATAGTAGTTGCATCTCTAGATTTTTGGCTAAATCTAGGCTTGAGTAGGTTGGAGAAGGCAACTAGACTCTCTAGATTAGATTTTGGTAGGTATATTTTTGAATTTGACAGGCCGGTAGTGCCGGATCTGACCACGGTAGTAGGGAACTGATGTTCCCCTGCCTCAAGCGGTACTACCGCTTACAGGTGGCGGTACTACCGCTGCCTGCCAAGTTCCACCATATCACTACCATACCTTGATCCTTTTGTTGTGGTTGTTTGGCTTTTGATCGTTCTTTCTGGTTGTTTTGCGTGTTCTTGTGTTTGGTTCCAGGTGATGAACATCCTGAGGGTCTAGCTCGCCGTATCAACCCCAATCGTGGCACGTCGAAGCGTTATCGCACTTCTGAGTCAGCAATTGGTTCATCTACTGCTTCACCACCACCTGCGGGTGCTTCCTCAAGTGCGGCTCCTCCGCCTCAACTCCAAAAGAAGCCTGCCAACAGGCCGAGGCCACAGGGCAAGACTGTGACTGCGATGATTGCCAAGGAGTTTTGGGCTAAGCGTTGCCGCAACCCCTGTGAGGAGGCCCAGGAACCCAATTTGGTCAACCACCCGTTCTGGAACCGCTTTCAGTATGCCATCTTCTTTGATGTGATCAAGGCCAAGAAGAACCTCTTTGTTAATGTTCGCTCCATCAACACCGACGCCATGGAAAAGGATCCAGAGTACTTTGGTGAAGCACTTCAGATGTGTACCCAGCTGAACAGCCTCAGGATCATGCAGTTCAACAAGGATTTCGATGCTGATTTGGTGGCTCAATTTTATGCCACTGTCCATCTTGGGACTGATGCAGAGAGGACTCTGACTTGGATGACTAACGGCAAGCTGCTTTCTGTCAAGTGGAAGGCCTTTATGGAGTTACTTCATGTGGAAGATCAAGGGCTTGAGACTCCTGTTGGTTTCCGTCCTCACCGCAATGCCAACTCGACTCACAAACAAGCTCTGCGGCCCTACTGCACTTTGAAGGTCAACCCTGTGACTAAGAAGGAAACCTATGAGCTGCCTCCCTATCTCGACATCCTTCATCGTGTCTTCCGAGAGACTCTTTTCCCTTGCATCGGGAATCTGGATATGGTTCACTCCTATCTTGTGGATATGCTACTCTTCTGCCAGCGTGAGAAGGAAGCGAACACTGGCGAGTCCCTAGACATCTCTCATGTTATGTGGTCTGAGCTCCTTTCTGCCATCTCTGAGCGCAAGTGCATGATCTATGGCCCGTTCATCATGCTACTCATTGAGAAGGCTTGGGCCCGTGTCTATCCCAAGGTTGAATTGGAAATTGGAGATTTGGTGTCTCACGAGATCAAGAGTCTGAGGAAGAAGGAAGCTTGGGGCGCCCCCGCTCCCAAAGCTGGGGGTCCATCCACTGCTGCTGCCATGGAGACTGAGGCCGAGGCTGAGGCTGATGATGACGATGAGGACTATGAGCCGTCGGGGACAGAGCCCTCTTGGGCAAAGAAGCTCAAGCTCAAGATGAAGAAGCTCTTCTGCATGGAGTCACATGGCCAGTACATGACTCATGTGGCGGAGAAGAAGGCCAGGCAGCGTCACAAGGAACTCATGCGTCAGTTGGGTGCGACCGTGGCCAGTGGTTCGGAGGATCAAATCACTGAAGAAGAAGAATGGACCCAGCAGCACTGCCCGTGGACTGATTCAGATGCCGAGTAGTTCCCAACTGATGATGGAGGTTCAGACGATACCGCAGGGATGTGATGCTCGTGATCCTCAGCTTGCTCTCACCTGGAGCCGTCACCTAGATCTTTCCCCTTTTGGTGTCTCGATGCCAAAGGGGGAGAGAGGTTTAGGGATTTGTGGATTTATCGCTACCGTACTTTGTGTGTTGTGTTTTGTGTGTTTGTGTTCGCAGTCCGCTTTGCTTTGTTTGGTTTTATGCCTGTGAGACCTTAGTCCTAGTCATATGGTGTGAGACATATGCTACCTTATTATCTTATCTATGTCTATCTAGTACTCTGGTATCTTATGATCCTATCTATGTCTATCTAGTACTCTGGTATCTTATGGGTTGCTTGTGTACCTTGTTATACATTCCATGCTCTCATATGCTTAGTTTGTTGGACTATAACATATAGGGGAAGTGTTGATCCTGTGCACACCTTCAGGGGGAGCCCGTCTATATGTTGTAGTCCTTAGTATCCTTTCCTTATTATCTTATCCTTGTGCAAATCCCTGGTTGTCATCAATTCACCAAAAAGGGGGAGATTGTTGAGGCATATCTCTCTCTATGTGGTTTTGGTGATTGATGATAACTGTTTGCGGACTAATCATGTGCTTTAAGCTTTGCAGAGATTCATCCTTGGCACGAGACGATTTCTTCCCCTCGGAGCGTCATTCAAGACGGTGTAGCTCGTCGTTTCTTTTTCGGTGGACTAGTTGCATAGAGGGAACCGTTCTATCAAGAGGGGGTCCGCTTTGGTATTTCTTGGGTGGAATCAGCACGTACACATCCGCTTTTCACCCTACGAGCCTTTTCGCTTCTTTGGAGAGTTTTCTCCCTTCCTATGGGCTCTTTCTGGCACGCAGCGGCAATACCGCGGTACCAGCGGTAGTACCGCTTGAGGGTCATAAGCGGTAGTACCGCTCCACAACGGTAGTACCGCCGTTGGCCCCTCAGCAGTACTACCGTTGGCTTACCAGGCCCCTGCCGCGTCGATTCGAGGAGGTTTTTCTCGTGTTGGGTTCTGCGATACTTGCTGCGGAAGTAGTGGCGGTAGTACCGCCTCCAGCGGCAGTACCGCCCGTCCTCCATGGTAGTACCGGTCAGAGTCTTTGCCTTTGACTCCTCTCCCTCTCACGGTAGTACCGCTCTGGTAGAACGGCAATACCGCTGCCTCAGCAGTAGTACCGCTGTGTTGGGACGGCAGTACCGCTGTCTCAGCGGTAGTATCGCCTACTCGAGCGGTAGTACCGCTCCCTGCGGGGTTGAGTGGGGAGGTAACGGTTGGATTCCCCCCCCCCACTATATAAAGGTATCTTCTTCCCCCTTGTTGACCACCTCTTCCCCCAAAGAACTCCATTGTTGCTCCAAGATCCATTTTCGCCCGATCTCTCTCCCTAGCCAATCAAACTTGTTGATTTGCTCGGGATTGGTTGAGAAGTCCCCGATCTACACTTCCACCAAGAGAGATTTGATTCCCCCACTAATCCCTAGCGGATCTTGTTACTCTTGGGTGTTTGAGCACCCTAGACAGTTGAGGTCACCGTGAAGCCATAGTCAATTATGGTGAAGCTTCATGGTGTCGTTGGGAGCCTCCAATTAAGTTGTGGAGATTGCCGCAACCTTGTTGTAAAGGTCCGGTTGCCGCCTCCAAGGGCACCAATAGTGGAATCACGGCATCTCGCATTGTGTGAGGGCGTGAGGAGAATACGGTGGCCCTAGTGGCTTCTTGGGGAGCATTGTGCCTCCACACCGCTCTAACGGAGACGTACTTCCCTTTAAAAGAAAGGAACTTCGGTAACACATCCTCGTCTCCACCGGCTCCACTCTTGGTTATCTCTTCCCTTTACTTGTGCATGTTTTTGTATTAGATCCGTAGCTTTCTTGTGTGCTTGTTGTTGTTGCATCATATAGGTTGCTCACTTAGTTGCATATCTAGACAACCTACTTTGATGCAAAGTTTAAATTGGTAAAGAAAAGCTAAAAATTGTTAGTTGCCTATTCACCCCCCCTCTAGTCAACCATATCGATCCTTTCAAAGACCGTGTTTTTACTCCCACAGATACTGCCATCACCCCCTTCAATTGAAATGGCTGATAAACAAGAAAAGTAATTAAATGTACATACATTGTAAGATAGATAGGTGTAATGGATAGTTGGGAAGAAAATAGGGCATGGAATAATGGCGTCGTATCATATGCATCCGGACTAGTTCGTGCATCCCTGCATCCATCGAGTCCTCAACCGGCCGATTGACATCGCACGCATCGAGTCAAAAGCAAGGCAGATTTGCAAAAACACGCCCGCGGCAGCTCTTAGTTAAGTACGGCAATTTGCTAATAACCCCTCAGCTAAGCACATCTCTCTGCCTTAGATGCGCATTTCTTTGTCGTCTCCTCCAATCGCTCCATGGCGGCACAGCCCGGTGAACCGGCAGCCGCCCTTGGCCCGCGTCCGTGGCTGTCTGCCTCAAATGGATTCACAGTCCCGGTGAACCCTTCAATGCCGGCCGCTCTTGCCCTGCCTCCGCGTCCGTACGCCCCAAACTGCTCCACGGCCATGGCGATCCTTCCATAGCGGCGGCGAGATCCACCACGTTTGGCCTACCTCCGCGCCCGTTCACCGTCTCGGTAGTCTCCAACGCCGAGTCCGCCACCGTCCGCAACCTGTACGCCTGCCACTACACTGCGCTCTCATCCAACAGTTGTTCCTCCACCTGATAGTCTGATACAAGAGTCGGCATAGCAACAAGGACCATGTCTCTGCATTTTTCTAGTTCTTGTTTAATGTATCTGGCACTTGCAGATTGTAATTTGTAGCTTGTGAGCTCATCGATGGTAGTTGGGTCTTTGTAATGTGCGTGTAGCTTCAGAGTTTAGAATGTGAATTGTACATCGTTGGTGAGTATTGATTTTCAGAAACAAGTGAGTATGACTTGTTGTGGATGTAAAATTTCAGAAACTAAAAATTTACTACTTCCTAATTCCTATTGGCAATTTGAGGTGTTCAGCACATGATGTAATACAGCTGAACTGGACCATAGTATCAGCTGGTGCTTCTTCATTCCTATTTTCTTTCACATATTCACAAACAAGAACATACTGCTGTTGCTGTAAGCTTTGAAGTCTGAGAGAAAAACTGGAACTTGTCGCGTCTGCTCGTCACTAAGAATTAATTAATCACACACCATTTGTGATACGAAATAAGACCAAAGTTTTAAATAGCGCGCTAAGCATCTTAGCGGCGGACCTCTTTCAAATGCTATAGCGTGCTATAGCGCGCTATTTAAAATGTTTGTTCATTTGTTTGGACCAAAGTCTCTTAGCGCAAGACCTTTTGTAAACGCTATAGCGTGCTATAGCGGAGCTATAGCGGGCTATTTAAAACAGTGAATAAGACTAACAGTTGGACAAACCAAAAATCTGGTCCATTACATGAATTCAGAAATTCAATACACCAAATAAAATGGCACTATTAATAAGCCATGCTTTTTCTTGGAAGAGTTGCAGTTTCATGATGCACCATCTGCAGGCATGCCTTGCACATTCGTGGCTTCTTTTGGTTGATCCTTTTTGCATGAACACTAAAACACAAAAGATGAGTCGAAATAAGCACCTCCATGCATAACACAATACTGAAACAAGGCCATGATTAGTTTAAGCCAGTCGAAGTTACGGACAGAGGAATGCTTGCTTTGCCTTGGGTGTCTAAAATCCTCCTTGATTCATCTGCGTTTGCACCCCATTGACCGATTCCATCGTGTTTTTTTTAGAAATGGAGGAGGACCCCGGCTTCTGCATCTGAACGATGCATGCAGCCACTTTATTAATTATTCACACAAGACCTTACAAAGTCATACAACAGTAAGACTAAAGCCACCGTCTAGGCAACATCTGCCGCTACTCCTATCCAGTTGATGTAGGGATGCTGATAGTCTGGGCTTAATACCAAACAGACCTCGCAGCCAAACCTAACATCTAAGACCTGATGTCCCAACCAGGATGCCTGCCGGGTATGGGGCACCCACCAGTCCGGCGCATTCCTCAACCAGGACGCCTGCCGGGTATGAGGGCGCCGCAGCCACCTGCCACCAATCCATCTTCAGTGTTGTACTGTTGCATCTACCTTGCCCGGTCTAGCTGCCGTCGTCGCCACCACGACGCCAGACAACGCCACCATCCTGCGCTCGTCCATCATCACACGCCCACCGGCGAGACCCCGCTGCTCCATGCCGCCGAGACCCGCCGTTGTCGACGTGCCAGATGCCATGCCGCTCCTCCGATACGAAACACCACCTGCTGCCACTGGTCCCATCCCTTCGCCTGCAGTTCCTCAAACCGAGCACCCAATCGCCCCAGGCGGTGCCTCCAAGAAGGGCACGGCACACGCAGTGCCGCCGCCGCCCAATCTAAGGAGATTTAGGGTTTTCACTCGGACATGGGGTCGGGGTGGAGGGCAGGGACCTCGACGACACCTGCAAGTAGGAGAACGGTGACCTTGGCCGTCGCCACCATCGGGTTGAACGAGTCATCCAGAGTTTCCTCCGGTCCGATGTCACCTCTACCAGCCCCGCGAACGCACCGAGACCGACGACCGCGATCGTAAGCCACCAAGTGTAGAGGGAGAGAGCCTGCAGCGCGGAGAAGATCCACTGGCAACTCGCCGCCCATGCGGTCAAGACGCCGTCCATCCGACCCCCGCGAACGTCGCCAGCCGAGGACGCCGTCGCCATGCCTAACGGGGCCGCCGCCCCTGCTCCAGGTTCCTCCGCGAGCGACGAAATCCGGCACCGCGTGGCCGACGCCATCGCCCAAGCCCGCCGTCGACCGATCCCGCCGCCGCCGGGAACCCGCACACTGCCGGGAGTCCCACACCCATGGATCTGGGAACCCGTGCACCACCGCTAGTCCACCGCCTCCGGGATCCGCCACACCGTCGGGAGGGCCGCACCCCGCGGATCAGGACGCCCGCGCCGCCGTGGATCCGGGAATGGGAGGAGAGACCCTCCGCCGCCGCCATCGCACGCACGGGCTTTGCCCGACGCCGACCATCGACAGCGGCGGAGGAGGAGAAGGACGCTGGAGGGACTAGGCGGCGGCGGCGGCGGAGCCCTCCCGAGTCGCCCGCGGGGGAGGCGACCCGAGAGGTACGTCGACCCTCTTTCTTCTCACCGATTCCATCGTGTTACCTGAAAACTTCTCTTGATTCATCTATACATATCACGTGATAAACCTTTCAAAATTGAGCAGTCCGCATTCCTAGTAGACAAAGTATGAACTCGTTTTTGTGGTGTTACCAATAATCATGGTGTCGTTATGGATTGACGAGCGGCTCTCGGCCGGGAGTTCTTCTGGTTAATTAGGGCGCAGGACGCAGTGTGCGGGAACCGCGCCTTCAGTTTCTGATCCGTTATGCCAAGGACTCCGTGGAAAGAATTGTGGGCAGCTGGCCGCCCTTCGATTGTTGACGCTCACCGGCGCGGCGGCGGCGCACGATGCCCTAACCCAACTTGGAGGACGTGCTTCCACTCACACGACAAAGGAATGCGCATCCTAGGCAGAGATGTGCTTAGCTGAGGGGGTATTAGCAAATTGGCGTACTTAACTAAGAGCGGCCGCGGGCGTGTTTGTGTAAATCTGCCTTGCTTTTGACCCGATGCGTGCGATATCAATCGGCCGGCTTAGGACTGATGGATACAGGGATGCACGAACTAGGCCGGATGCATATGATACGACGCCTGGAATAATTCACATTTATGTTGTCTAACCAAACAGAATAGCAGGATATAATTTCACATATATGATGGCTAATTAAACAGGATAGCATGACACAATTTCACATGTATGTGTTGACGCTCAAAAGTGGCACAATCGTAAAAGTTGCTTTAATCTATGTCAAGATTAATTTAAATTTATGATTGGAAGTCACCATGATATGGCTTTCTTTGAGAAGGTCAAGATGAATATGAAAGTGGTCTAAAACGGAGTCCGGATGCAAAAGTTATGTCAAGTTCAGGGATGCTCATGGTGACACCAGATTAAATAATGGCTTGAATTCCAATTAATATGACTCCAAATGGAAAAAGTTTCAACATGAAAGTTGCACGTCTCGTCGAAATGGATGATTTTGATATAAAAATCGTCTTAATCCGAGGTCGTATGCAAAAGTTACAGCCAGTACAAGGCGTTGCTGCACTAGATGGCCGGACACTCCGGGGACAACCATCCGGGTTTTGATTTTCTCTGTGGATGACCGGACACTCCGGGTATGTTAGTCCGGGTTTTGAATTTGGCTACTGCAGACTTCGGAAAACAGCCGAAAACCCCCTCAAGATGGCCTCAGATCAAAAAACGTTCAACATGAAAGTTGTTCTTCTCGTCGAAACGGTCAAGACTGCTTTTGGACTCGTTTCCATCCAAGGTCATTTACTCCCCCGAACATGGCCCACAACACGCAGCCAGATTTTACCGAACAGTTTTGGAAAGTTCGGACCAAACAAATCCGAATTGGACTAGGGTTTTGGACGTGAATTGAAGCCTTTTCCTTGCATGGGAAGTCCAGCCGGCTCTTATATACTCAAGGGGTGATGGACGATTGAACAACACACAATCGAACAAATCTATCTACCACTTTTTATCTTTTTTACCTTCTCCCTTTGTTCTTCTTCTTCCTTGTTCTTCATCTGTTCTTCTTGTTGCAGGGCGGCGAACCTCGATGCCCTAGGGGCGATCAGGTCGACCTAGGGCAGCCCATAGCCGCCGCGCGCCCTAACAGGGTCCCTCCTGGGTGCGTGGGGTTTCGGGTCTTCAAAAGCACCCGCCGGATTGCCTGGGTATCGCGCTTCCGGACGGGTCTCCTTCAACGTGAGCTGTGGTGCATCACCCCCGGCGTCGAGGGTACACGGTGACGTGTTCGTGTGTGAACACACTTTTTGGCGACTCCGCTGGGGACGAAGCTTTGAACGGTCTCTAGCCCGTTCTTGCTACGAAGAGAGCATCATCTAGGGTTTGCAATCTACAAAGGTAATATGAATACCCAATTCACTTATGTAGATGCAAATAATGCATATGTTGTTGCTAGATCGTTTAATCAACATAATGTGTCAGCTAGCCCTAGTTTTATCAATCAAGCATCTAGTTATGTGCAACAGCCGATTCGGAATAATCTTCATGCTTCAACTTTATATAATTTTAGCAACATGCAACATATGTATTCCAACTCCCATGCATCGACAACCCCAGAAATTTATATGCCAATGAACAACATGATGCGTTCAGTTAATCAAGTTGAAACACCTCATGTAGGAACTTTCAATAGCATGCAACAAAGTGTTTCACCTTTTTATTCATCGACAACTAATTTGCAACATGTTAATCTGAACATGCCGGTGGATAGGGGAATTGGCCATGGTACTACTAGTTATTCAGCCAATTGCCATCAACAATCATATGCTACACCTCATGCTTCTAATTTTTGGGCACCATATGCAACTGAAGGTATTCATAATTCGGCTTCGCACCTTCTTGCTAATGACCGAATAAGTGAAAATTCTATAGGATCACATGTGTGTTCACCTACTACTGTAACATATCATGTTCCCCCTACACAATTACAGAATTTCGGCAACATCTCATTGCCGAAAGAGTCTAAGAGCATCGGGGGGTAACCATATCCAGACTGGTTAGTTGAGAACAAGCTTACATTCTCTTGGGATTTCTGCAACTCCATTCGAAAGGAACTAATAGAAGGCGGGAAGCCTCATGATTTTGCCGCAGTAAAAGCTAGAGTTGTGCAAATGATGCAGTCGCCCAGTGTTGTACCATCCAGTGCACCCCCTAAACAATTGCAAAGTTTTGGCACTTCATTGCCGGAAAAGTCTGAAAGTATTGGGGGGCAATCTCATGAGGAGTGGATGGAAATTGAGATGAAAAAGTTTAAAGCTCGCCAAGCTGAGATGTGGGCTAAAATTAGACAAGAGCGAGAAGCCTTGCAAATTAAAAAAGATAAAGTTATTGATTCAGGTAACAAAGAAAATTCGGTTATTGGAAAAGCCAAATCAAGTAGTATATATTCTGAGTCCATCAAATCTAAAGAGGCAAGCATTATTGAGAAAGGGCATGGAAAGCCTAGCAAAACAACCATGCTTGATTTTTCTGAAATTAATGGAACCTACTTCCTGCCCTATGAGTTTCGTGCCATAGAAATTGACGAGCTTCAAGGACAAGAACAAGTAGCCGAACAAAGTTCGGTTGAAAAGATCTTCAAACTAATGATGCACGGAATCAAGAAAAAGATGATGAAGAGGCATTGGGGAGCCATCCAAAGGCGGATCAAGATATTGTTCAAGTCACACCACCATCATGCTCTCCCAACATATTTGAAGAGGTATGTTTAGCAAGTAATTTACCTATTTTCAGATTTGGTCAAAACATTATTGTTGATGCATCTATTAGAAAAATCCTCTTAAGTAATGTTGAAAGACCAACGAAGAAGGGTAATTTACTTGTTAGCAATAAAATCATTATAGAATATATCGGTCAACCCATTGCGCCATTTATAAAGACCAATAATGACTTATTGTTGCAGCCAAAGCTTTCCCTGTTGCTTTATTTGAAGTTCGTATCTACATGGATAGCTTTGCTTGTTTCATACTTGGCTTACTCTTGGTCTCAATTGAGGCATGCATGTTCTAACTATTTTTGTTTCAGAAACTTAAAGCCAAGGTTAGATTCTTTTCCAAAAACCGATGCTAGTATAATATCTTATCCAATGACATCGGTAAGAGAATGCAAAATAAAATTCATAGACGAATGGGGTGATACAAAATCTGAACCATTCGTTTGCTTAACTCCAAAGCCGTTCTCACAACAAGATCGGCTAGAAAATAAAAAGCTTACCTTCAGTTCAAGCATGTGTGATCAAATATTTTATTTGTTGCTGAAAAATAATTACATTAGAATTCTTGATCACCATGCCAAGCCATCAATTCAAGGACGAATGTATTGTAGGTTGCATCATTCGTTCAAACATAATTTTGAGGATTGCAATATGTTTCATCAAATAGTTAAATCGGCCATTAATAAAGGACGATTGAGAATTGTTGAAACACCAAAGGATGACCAGTCTATTCCGATTGGTCTTGATGGCAAAAAGTTTTTGCATCGGCTACTTCAAGCCGATCCATCTAAAGAGAAGGTAAAAACTGCAGGTGACGGGATCATGCTTTCAAGTAAAGAAGTTGTTGAAGAGCACAATGAACATAAACTTGAGGGCGAGAATTCCATCGAAGCTACAATGAAGACGCCAAGGACTGGGGCGCAACACGGAAATCCAATGATCAATGAAAGCAAACCAAAAGAAAACAAAGGCCGAAATAAGCGCAAGTGTAAGAGATCAAAAATCACCTTCGCTGAACTATTGTATAAATATCAAAAGAAGAGTGAAGAGCAGAATGCTTATCGGCCAAACCATGCAAAGAAATCAAGATCACCACCAAGGCGCAAATATGAGGATCAGTATTGGCAAAGTGAGAATTTCAATGCAACATATTCATATCCTTATTTTGGGCCGCCAATACCAATGCCGTGGATGCCTCCCTATGCTCATTTAAATCCATATTCATCATGGGACAGGTATGATACAAGGGCACATTCTCCGACTTATTTTAGACCATCTCACCAATACTATGCAGCTCCAAGAAGATCAACATTTGAACAATCACGCATCAAAGACCGTTTCAATCATAAGGAATCGGTCCAAAGCTCAAGGAATAAGAAAGAGGTGGTAGAGCGAGTTTACCGCGTGAAAAGAGATGGTCGTAAGTGTGCTACTTCAGATTTGATTTCAAATGACAAAGAGCCAATTAAAGTGTTGACATTGGCTACAAAAGGCAAAGAAGTGAAGCAATTAATTGATCAAAATGAGAGTGCCAAATCTGGAGAAAAGAAGTTAAGGGTGCACAAGGCCCAAAAAGAGTTGCCATTGGTTGAAACAAAATCACAATCGAGGTGCTCACTCGGCTTATCGTATTGGCAAAAGAAGGAGTTACAAAAGCTTAGTGCACAAGAACTTGAAGAAAGGAACATGGCATGGGTTCCCAAAGGAAGTACTCAAAATAATTATTATGTGCAAGCTTCCATTACAAGAAGTGTGGCAAAGCTAAAGAAGGAAAAGAGTGAAAACTATGAAGGACCAAGCCGAAGGTTTCAACATCCTCGGTCTATACATTATCCATATTCTTCAACTATGCGATTAATGTCTATGCCATGGAATTCGTCATCAGGTATGATTGGTAACCCTAAATGGGCTTATTTTAATCCATGGATGCAATATAATTTCTTACATTATGAAAGGGTATTGCCAAATCACTATACATTTGATTAGCTACAAGTTTGTTGCTGATCCAAAGGGCCGAAATACTTTATTTGTCATTTCATTTGTTTATTTCGGCTATATGTGCTTTGAATGAAGTTTACATGGTAATGGCCGATATTTATCTATCGTCCTAAGAGTATGTCAATGCATGGCCGGTGTAGTATTCTAACATCGTCCTTAGTTCGAATGGAGAGTGAGACAAGGTATGTGCTCATGGAAATTTATATGTATGCCTATATTATGATTGAATGGAGTTGAGACATCATGACCGATGTCATTGAATATATGCTGCATAGGCCAATTCATAGTTGCAGAATTGACTGGTGGGCTTATACTTTGTTTGGATATGATTTGGCTTATGCATCTTTGAGATCTATAAAAGGCCAAATCATAGCTGATTTTATTACCGAACATCGGATTAATGACATGCATAATGTTGATATTAGCGTTGTCTCTCTAGTACTATGGAGATTATGTTTTGATGGTTCAATTTATAGCAATGGCCAAAGTGTTGGTGTTGTTTATATATCTCTTTATGGTACTATTTTTGAAGCCTCATGCCGCTTAGAATATTTTTATGCACAATTAATCAAGGCCGAATATATATTGTTATTTGGATTGACTATTTTACTTGCTATAGGTGCTATACATATTGAGGCTTTCGGTGATTCGTTATAACTAGTGCAACAAATATCCAAGGGTTATCAATGTTTTGACGAATCACTTATAGTTTATCGTGGGGTATGTCTAGATGCAAAATTTACGTTGGGTTGCTTTAAAATTGTTCTTATATTTAGACATGACAATTCAAAAGAGTTGGCACAACAAGCATCCGGCTACTACATTAATCATGGTGTATTGCATTTCTCTCGATAGCCGATGCTTCATCTCATCAACATAGGTAAGGCCGAACCAAAGTCCACAGCTTCGGCCACTAATGAATTCTGATGCAGGTGAAAGTAAGGATTGGAGAGAGTTTATTGTTGATTATCTACAAAATCCTAGCAAAAGGGTGAACAATATGGTTCGGAGGATGACCTTGAGACACATATCTATGGAACTTTATCATCGGATTGTTAATGAAGTAGAGAAGGTTTCGCCCAAGTTTGCAGCAAGGGTTCAAAAACAATAATGGCCGATATATAATTATCGCCCTAAGCATATAAATGGCCGATGGAGTGTTGACATCGTCCTTAGAACAAACATGATACATGTTATTTTTCGGCACGCTAGCTTTGCCGAAAAACAGGGGGGCATGTGTTGATGCTCAAAAGTGGCACAATCGTAAAAGTTGCTTTAATCTATGTCAAGATTAATTCAAACTTATGATTGGAAGTCACCATGATATGGCTTTCTTTGAGAAGATCAAGATGGATATGAAAGTGGTCTTAAACGGAGTCCGGATGCAAAAGTTATGACAAGTTTAGAGATGCTCATGGTGACACCAGATTAAAGAATGGCTTGAAACCCAATTAAGATGTCTCGAAATGAAACAAGTTTCAACATGAAAGTTGCGCGTCTCGTCGAAAGAGATGATTTTGATATAAAAATCGTCTTAATCCGAGGTCGTATGCAAAAATTACAGCCAGTACAAGGCGCTGCTGCATTGGATGGCTGGACACTCCGGGGACAACCATCCGGGTTTTGATTTTCTCTCTGGATGACCGGACACTCCGGGTATGTTAGTCCGGGTTTTGAATTTGGCTGCTGCAGACTTCGGAAAAACAGCCGAAAACCCCCTCAAGATGGCCTCAGATCAAAAAACGTTCAACATGAAAGGTGTTCTTCTCGTCAAAACGGTCAAGATTGCTTTTGGGCTCATTTCCATCCGAGGTCGTTTACTCCCCCGAACATGGCCCACAACATGCAGCCAGATTTTACCGAACAGCTTTGGAAAGTTCGGACCAAACAAATCCGAATTGGACTAGGGTTTTGGACGTGAATTGAAGCCTTTTCCTTGCATGGGAAGTCCAGCTGCCTCTTATATACTCAAGGGGTGATGGCCGATTGAACAACACACAATCGAACAAATCTATCTACCACTTTTTATCTTTTTTACCTTCTCCCTTTGTTCTTCTTCTTCCTCGTTCTTCGTCTGTTCTTCTTGTTGCAGGGCAGCGAACCTCGAGGCCCTAGGGGCGATCAGGTCGACCTAGGGAAGCCCATAGCTGCCGCGCGACCTGACGGGGTCCCTCCCGGGTGCGTGGGGTTTCGGGTCTTCAAAAGCACCCGCCGGATTGCCTGCGTATCGCGCTTCCAGACGGGTCTCCTTCGACGTGAGCTGCGGTGCATCACCCCTGGCGTCGACGGTACACGGTGACATGTTCGTGTGCGAACAGTATGATGGCTAACTAAACAAGATAGAATGACATACTTCAAAAGATGATGACTATGTAAACAGGATGACATGATATAACTATACGATGTGTCTATTAAAGTGGTTGACATGCCATAAATCACAAACATGCCGTCAATGGAAACATGATGGCATGATATAATTCACGGATAGAATGACATAATTCAAAATATGATGACTATGTGAACAGGATGAGATGATATAACTATATTATGTCTTTAGAAAATGAGTTGGCATGCCATAATTCAGATACATGCTGTCTATGTAAACATCATGGCATGATATAATTCAAATATACGATTTATATACTAAGGAAGTGAGCAGAGGGCAATCACATATATGATGTGTCAACTAAGGAGATGGCATTCAATATCATGTATATGATGTAAAAACTAAGCATTGCAATACAATATATGCATGATATGAGTAATATAACCCTGCCAAGTTTGAGCATACACCTCAGGGGGATAATATGACTGGTCATCTGCCTCTGAATCCTCCTCTAAAGAGCTATCTGTAACCAGCAAGATATCTGCTTCAGCAGGTAGCATTGTCTGCTCTGAAGACCTTGTTTTCGCTCCAGATTTCTCCATCACCAATTCAAATGGCTGATGCACAGGAAGAGCAGTTGAATATACAAACATTGTCGACAAAAGCAATGAGAAATACAAAAAAGGACGACATGATTTAATTCACATATATGACGCTTGGCTAAACAACATGGCATTGCATAATTCACATATATAATGCCTTGCAACAAGATAGCATTGCATAATTCACATATATAATGTCTTGCAACAAGATGGCATTGCATAATTCACATATATGGTAATTAGACACTAAACAGGTGGCATTCACACAAAGCATGTCTAAACTAAGCAAATGACATAGCAATGCAAGATACCATACGCACGATATGAGCAAGATAACCCTGCCAAGTTAGAGCATGCACCTCGGGGGGGGGGGGGAGGAGGACTGGTCATCTGTTTCTGAATCCTCCTCTGAGGAGCTATCTGTAACCAGCAAGACATGCACTTCGTCAGATAGCATTGTCTGCTCTGAAGACCTTGTTTCCACTCCATATTTTTCCATGACCTTGCCGAATGGCTGATGCACAGGAAGAGTAATTGAATGTACTAAAATTGTTGACAAATTTAACACGTAATAAAAAATGATGTCATGATATAATTCACATATAAGATGACTAGCTAACCAAGGTGGCATTGCAAAATTCACATATATGATGCCTGGCTAAATAAGATGGCATTACATGATTCACATGTACGATAAAGACACTAAACAGATGTCATTGACACAAAGCATGTCTAAACTAAGCAGGTGACATCTTTGATGTATACAGTAAGCAATGCAAGGCACCATATGCATGATATTACCCACATCAGCATGCCAAGTTAGAGCGAAGACCTCATGGGGTAAATAGGAGTGGTCTTCTGCTTCTGAATCTCCCTCAGAACAGTTATCTTCCTCTTGATTACGATCCGAAATGGGTGGAGGGGGGCTGCCTTTGCGCCCACCATGGAGCGACGTCTACATGAAATTTTGTTGCCACACAAGGCTCGTCTCTTTTGCTCTACATGTTCAATTCCATTGTGTACAATAACTGACATGCATAGGAATAAAACATAGTGAGATTATGTAAGGAGTGCATGCACAAATCCAGAGTGATGGTAGCAAACTGTGGATAGACCCAAAACCAATGATAGCAGGCAGATAATAGCTTTAGTTAAAAAATACAGATAATGGATCCTTTAATGTTTGTTTGCACCCAACATGAAACTCATAGTAGACACCCGAGATTAACCAGATAGTAGAAAAATAGTACTGATTGCTGCCCCAATATGTACCCCACAACCATTTAAAAACTCAAGTTTCAGCATAAGTTTGGACCTGATTCAGAGTGTAATAGGTGAACACAATGATAAAGTAGCATGTCATCATATTAAGCGATGCATAACGTAAGAAGACACGGAAGAGTGCGACCTCTCTTGCGGACCCATGTAGTCCTCAAGGTCATCTGCTTAGTTGATGATGGTAATGCAGTTGTTGTGGCTGTCGGCGGCGGGGAAGAAGATCTAAGGCGGCGAAAAACAGTCTGGAGAGCGGATCCCTGCTATGGTGAACCCTTCCGTTGTTGGAGCAGCTGAGCTGGGGTGGAACACAACACCGCAGGAGCAGGACAAACCACACAAGGTTTTCTTTGACACATATCTGTAACAGAAGTAATTTGTGTAAGGGCTTGTTTGAATTTGAGGATTCTAACAATACAGGGATAGGAAATAGACAGGAATAGGATAGGAATGCACGTGCAAAACAGAGAATTTAAAAACACAGGATTTTTGCCAATCTAGGTGTTTGGTTCACAAGAATTGGAAGATCACAGGATGCAGAGAAGCATGGCGAGATTAACTCAAACCACAAGAAAATGTAAGGTTATAATGCTATTATGCTACTATCTCTTAGTCTTGTACTTCATGAATAGGAATTTGAAAAGGAGGACAGGTGGAAATTAAAATTCCTATGGTTTTTATTTCAAGGAGTCACTAAAGGAACAAATCCTACAGTTTTCCTTTGCACCAAATTCATAAAAAGTAGTACCATATGAAACTTTCCAATTCCTATGTTTTTCATTCACTTTTCCTTTCAAGCACTGGCGATTCTAGTAGAAAGGCTTGAGAAAGGAAAAGCCTACACTAAAAAATGTTTTTGTGCTACTTCTATTACTTTGGACCCAGGCCACTGCCCTACTAGCTCAACTCCCAGGCCCATCGACAAATGCACATCTCAAACACGCAGAGATAAATAATGATGGCTTTCAAGAGAGTCCATCACGGATAGCTAAGTTTCCTGGTACCACACTGCTTATCATATAGTAGGATAAAATAATCGTATTTCCCGTTACTCCATGTGCTCAGTGGACAATATATATAACATGTAGAGTAAAAAAGATATGGAACAAGTGTACAACCTCTTTGGCGAAGAGACGTCGATCTCAGCATAATTGGGTTGGCCGGTGAGGATGCTCCGGCTGACTTGGCTGTCCGAGGAGGGGAAGAAGATCTTAGGCGTCTGGAGATGGAGCACAAGGTACTGCTCCGCTGTGATGGAGGGTTTCGTCGCTGGAGCAGCTCCAGTGAGTGTACGACGCCGAGGCTGAAGTAGGACAAGAGAGACAATGTTAACTTGAGTGGAATTCTAATAGCTTATCCAATAGATGACGTAAAATACATAACCACAAAGTGCTAGATGTACAATACATCAGCCGGTCCTCTCTGAACCTAACCGTCGAAACTGAATTTAACTGTCGAAACTCAACTTGACTGTCGAAACTGTATTTTACTGTCGAAACTGAATTTTACTGTCGAAACTGAACGCACTAGAGGTGAGGCTACACGTTAGTCGACTGACTTTTTCATCTCTGCCAGTCGTTTTTGCAGCCGTTGGATACGAAATCAAGGGCATGTAGTTCATCGTCAACCTCCACCCCCCTGATCCGCCAGCCACCACCGGCCAAACAGCCGCCCCGCGTCCGGTGGTGCGCCGCCTCGCCCGCCCCGAAAACACTCCCCACCGCCGGTCCGCCGCCGCCCCGGCCATCCCTCTAGCCCCCCCAGTGCCGAGCTTTTTCTCCGGCGATCCCCATGCCACCGCCCCACCACCGCCGGTGACCACCGTCACCACCCTGAACCCTAAGATAGATAGTGGGGTACCTCTCCAGCGAGCCCCCTCCCCGCTGCGGCTGGTTCTTCCTTAACACCGGCGAGCCCCCCCACCCCCTGAAAATCGACTGACCCAAAAGTCAATTCAGTTGACTGAAGTGTAGCTGAATCGGAGCAGCATCGCAAGCAAGAGCAAGGGCGAGAGCAGCAGCGTGAGCAAGAGCAATAGCAGACAAGGCAGGGGACTGAGAGCAAGAGCAGAGCAACAGCACGTGAGAGCTAAAGCAGCAGCAGCTCCTACTGATGTGGACATCATCGCCGAGGGAATGACGCCATGGAGGAAGTGGCCGGCAACACCGCAGTGGATGGAGCCGCGCCGTGTCGGCTCGGGACCGAGTTCCGGCAGCACCGTGAGATCGAATCAAGAAGAAAATGCGACAATTAGTGTACAACCTCTTTGGTGGTGCCGATTAGGCCGCAGCTTCATTCGAGGAAACAGTGATGATGATGCTCTTCCGGTGGTGCAGGTGAAGACGGTGGTGTGGGAATGGAGGTGGCACAAAAGACGAGGGGAACGTCGGGGAAGCTCCTTGGAGGTGGAGGACGGGGTGGCTGAACCGGCGGGATGACCAGATCGACGACGGATCCTCATCCGGTAAAGTAGATGAGGGACGTCGAGGTGTTGCTGTGGACGATGTCGTCGGGGAAGAGGCTCAGGCTGGGTGGCGGACGGAGGAGGGTGTGGGGCTTCACGGGTTTTCCTGGCCTCGGTGTATGAATGGGTGGGCGGATGGGATGGGAGTGGGGAACCATGGCTTAGGGACGCGCTTGTCCGAAATGTGGGGTAAGTTACGAAAGTACCCCCACCGATTTGAGGCGGTTCTTCCGGTTCAGGGGTATCAGGGGCATTTCGCGTGTCGGGATTTTACAGGAGGTGGGAGTTTTCGCGCGCGTTGTAATTTTGGAATAGAAAGACGCGGGTTGAGATGGAGGGAGTTGTCGGAGCACAACAAGACAAAGATTTATCTTAAATATTTCGGGGTAACAAGGCGCAGGTTGAAGAGGCGAGAGTTTCGCAACACGATAGACAGAGACGCTAGCTTGAAATTTCGGCATAACAAGGCGCGACTTGAAATTACGGGAGAACAAGCTTAACGTGTACAAAAAAAAGACAATTTAGACTAGTATGATATACTACGTACAATGTGTTTAACACGCACAACACACACAAACACCATTTAGACTACTAAGGTACACGTGCATTGCACGCATGAGATTTGACAACCAAATTATGAATAAATACCACATTATAACATGTAAGCTTTGAGTCATATATGCATGATGTAGATGTTCGTTTAATTCTTATAGTTCATTTCATTCAAAATCATCTAGTTTTTATAAGAAAACTAATCTATTTTAAGATTCATGGAATTGTGCATTGTAAGGCATAAAGTAAAAACAAATCATGTAGAAAAACATTTGGGCAATTCTGATACGGAAGATTCTAGAACAAAGAAGAAGTGCTTGTGTTTTGAGGTTTGTGCATTATGCTCAAGTTCAACCATAGAGTCTTCTAGATTGTACATGTGGCAAAATCTGGTGGAATCTAGATGATATCCAACGGCCAGTAGTGCTCAAATTTGCCAGCTCTGCACCATCGGATTGGCCTCATCCAACGACCATCTTTCAAAGTTAAAGTTATCCGCACACTATATAAAAAATATAAAATATAATATATATAGGGGTATAGATATAGAAATGTGATGCGAAAGCCACCCATCATCTCCAATTAGAATAATGTGTCCATGCACGGATGCAATGTGGCCAAACGATGTCTGCCATCGGTATCTCAAATTCAAACCAGTCTGACCTTGTTCAATGTGTATACATTTTTCAAAAGAAAATTGTTTGATAAGTCTGTACATTAAGAGAGAAAAATGCAAGTTTGTTCAAACCATATCTTTCATTCAGTCACACTCAAATTTATATTCATATGATCGAGAATTCGGGAGATAGTATTAAACCCAAGAAAACTATTTCAGGCGGCAGGGGAGGTGGCGTGCCACACCATCGTTATCGTCCTCTGGGACGCCGTTGTTGAAGTCTTCAAGGAAGCACATAATGTTCTTCACTTGTAAATCACAAATCATGTCGTCGCGCGATCGACAAGCGGGGAGTGGGAGGACGGCAACTGGCGGCGCTGAGAGGTAGCGATCGACGGCGGCGTCCCATGCCGCTGAGGGGGCACGTGCACGAGCACGGGCGCGGCTGGTGCAGCCAAACGCACGGGGACCGGCGCTGCGGTGGGTGGAGGGGCGTGCACGGGCACGGGCGTGGTGGGTGCAGTTAAACGCACGAGGACCGGCGTCATGGTGGGTGGAGGGGCGCGCATGGGAACGGGCACTGGCATGTACACGAGCTCGCGTGGGTCCGCGGAGACCTCGCTAACGCCCGCAGCTTCCAGCTCTGCGATAGTGCTCGGCGACCAGCCCGTCAATGCTACGGGGATGGTCGCTGGCGCGGGTGTGGAGATGGGAGCTGGGACGGGAGCGGGGGCCACAACCGCCGCGACCAGCTCGTTCAGGGCCATGTCAATGATGCCCCATTCCTCTTATTTTCTATCTCCTCTGGCTCGGAGTCGACTTCACCAAACTTGAAGACTAGTGGCAGATGATTATTCTGCGCCATGGCGTTGGTGGAGGTCTGCGGGAGGTAGGGGAATGGGAGGCGAACAGTAAGGCCGCCCGTATTAAACAGCGGCTCAGGCGCCATTAATGGAGAGGAAGGCGGGCGGCCATGGAAGTCAAAGGGCTCGCTTCCTAGTGAGCCTGCGCAGCGTACAACTCGCACGCTTCATGGTGAGCCTGCGCATTGGAGGACATCTTGCACGCCTCTCGGTCAACCTGCGCACTGGACTCCGCTCGCATGCCTCCTGTTCAGTCAAGCAGCTATCCACACGACACCTCCTATAGCCATTAAAACCAAGACACATGGCATCACGTGAATGGTTAACAGAACGCACACGATTTGAATTATACAAACGTTTGAGATATTAAAGTGGCAGTTATATTTTTCAAAATGCCTTTGTTGGCTGTTATTCGAGTGCACCTTCTCTCAAAATGGACACGAAAAATACCACATCATGTCGGGTGCCATTCCATGATAGCATGCCAAGTTTCATGAATTTCAGACAAGTTTTGGATTTACTAGAATCTAAAAACAAAGTATCTCAACATTTTGCCAGCAATCAACAATGCCCTGGTGTTTGAAATTCATCCCCATTTCTTGCATGGGACCTAAGAATGCACCCAAGGGCATATATTTGAATTTACAACCAATTTATATGCGCTGGAGCATGTGCATGTAGATCAAATTTGAATATGCACATAAAATGCCTAGAAAACCAAGTTAATGTATAAAAATGTCCAAATGAACCCCAAAAAATTCCATAATTTAACACAACACTCATGTTGTTCTATGTTGACACTAGAATTTTTTTTAAAGCAATAAGAGGCAACCAAATGTCGGTTTGTCCTCAAAGGTGGCACATTCCCTACCGAAACCATCAGGCTTGTTGTGAGAAGCTTTGGTTTGTGAGAAGCTTATGCCCAAACATGCCCCAAACAGGACAATTTTTTTACCACGGCATGTTGATGCCACTCCATGATAGCATGCAAAGTTTCATGAATTTCAGACGAGTTTTGGATTTACTAGAATTTAAAAACTAGGTATCTCAATGTTTGCAGCCGAGTGACGGTGGTAGGGTGTTTGAAATTCATTCTCGTTTTTTGCATGGGACCTAAGCATGAACCCAAGGACACATATTTGTTTTTGCAACCAATTTATATGCACTGGAGCATGTGCATTTAGTTCAAATATGAATTATGCACATAAAATGCCTAGAAAACCCAGTTAATGTATAAAAATGTCCAAACGAACCCCGAAAAATTCCATAATTTAACACAACACTCCTGTTGTTCTATCTTGACACAAGAAAAAAAATTGAAAGCAATAAGAGGCAACGGATATCGTTTCATCCCCAAAGGTGGCACGTTCCCTACCGAAACCATTAGTCTTGTTGTGAGAAGCTTATGTCCAAACCTGCCCCAAATGGGACAAAAAATTTACCACGACATGTTGATGCCGCTCCATGATAGCATGCCAAGTTTCATGAATTTCAAACTAGTTTTAGATTTACTAGAATTTAAAAACCAGGTATCTCAATATTTGCGGCCGAGTGACGGTGGCAGGGTGTTTGAAATTCATTCCCATTTCTTGCATGGGACCTAAGCATAAACCAATGGACACATATATGATTTTTCAACCAATTTATATGCATTGGAGCATGTGCATGTAGTTCAAATTTGAATTATGCACATTAAATGCCTAGAAAACCCAGTTAATGTATAAAAATGTAGAAATGAACCCTGAAAAATTACAAAATTTAACACAACATTCTTGTTGTTCTATGTTGGGACTAGAAATTTTTTGAAAGCAATAAGAGGCAACGGATATCGTTTCGTCCCCAAAGGTGGCACATTCCATACCGAAACCATCAGGCTTGTTGTGAGAAGCTCTCGTTTCTGAGAAGCTTATACCCAAAACTGCCCAAAATGGGATATTTTTTTACTACGGCATGTTTATGCCGCTCCATGATAACATGCCAAGTTTCATGAATTTTAGACGAGTTGTGGATTTACTAGAATTACAAAAGCAGGTACCTCAATGTTTGCTGGAGAGCCACGGTGCCGTTGTGTTCAAAATTCATCCCCTTTCTTGCATGAGACATTAGCATAAACCCATGGACACATTTATGAGTTTACAACCCATGTTGGTGCACCGGAGCATGTCCATGTAGTTTAATTTTGAATTGTGCACCTGAAATGGCTAGAAAACCAATTTAATGTATAAAATGTCCAAACGAACCCTGAATAATTCCATTTTTTACGACACACATATAGTTGCATGTTCACTGCAGATAAAAGTTCTAGCAATTCAAACACCATCCATTGCCGCTGTGACCCCATCATGTAACTCAAATCAAGATGAAAAATCAAGTAGGTCCCACACAATTTATTATCACCAACCGTGTGAGATGCAGTACAAAATATCCTGGAGCACCGTTGGTGTATTGTACGCCTATGGCTTAGGCGAGAAGGTGCGTCAGCTACAGTCCACAGCTGGCATGTCAAGCACACTAGCTCGCTCCCCAAATATCATTTCACTGTTCAATCATCGCCGGTGAAAGATGGGGACGTGGACCCGCATCGTGAGGGCAACTTCGGTAGCCCACCCCGGCAAGAGCGTGGCTGTAGCCGCCATGCGCGTGTTAACAAGGTGCATGAGTGCGGCCGCAATCTGCGACCGGGCGGCTAGGGCAGCCCAAACGGCTGCTGTCCTTCTCAGGTGGCGGCAATAACATCTGCCTCGGGGATAGCAACTAGTGAGACCGGCATAGCAGCTGTCCATTCTGCATCGGCGGCCTTAGCCCTGATGGAGGCCGCCCACGAACATGTCGAGGCCGCCCACGCCCAGCTCGTGGCGGTCACCGCACAAATCGAACGAAGCTTCTCTGACAATGGTCAACAACCCACGGCCGAAGAGTTGGCAATCACCGAGAGCGTTCGAGCAACCGTCTATTCCTCCGCCGCATACCTTGCCATGATGGAGCCCATCCAAGCCCAGATCGCGGCCGCCCACGCCCAGCTCATGGCGGCCTTCTCCAATGAGATGGCGGACGCGGATGGCGAGATGCTTGCCGAGTATGGTGTGATGGATGCCATGGAGCCCCTTCCCGAGGAGACCGTCAGGCGCGAGCTGGACATGGAGGTGGCGGCGGAGATCGATGAGCACCAGCCGTAGTAGTACTCTTTGTTTTGTTTAGTTAAGAGCACCGGTCTTTAATTTGTTAGAGTAATGTTTAGGTCAGCTAGCTCTGTTTAATTGATGAACTTGCTCGATTAAGAAGTGTGGGTGTGCTGTAGTCTCCTTTTTCTACCCAAATTATGCAATGGCGTGGATGACCACCGTAACCAGGGAAATTCGAACCAAAATTTTTGACGTTCAAACTCATCACACACGGGTTAAGCTATCTGAATCGTTTGTGATGTTCACATATTGTACACTATTCTGAATAAGGGACCGTGTCTGATGACACTTTGCGCGGCAGTTTTTTTCGCTGAAATATCTACCTCCCCGCCCCCTCCCCCTTACCAAAATCCACATCTCCCCTGTTTCCACCTTCGTTTCAAATTTGAAACCTTCACTCCTTTCTTGCAGCACCACCTCCTCGTGGGCGACCCTCCTACACGCTGCTCGGCCTCATCTATCGAGGCAGGTAATCCACACTCGACCCCCATCCTCCTCCTCCTTCCACATCCCACATGCCCCAACGCCCGCGTGACACCTTCCACCCAAATCACCGACCCTCCACCAAATAAGCGCCGCCCTAAGCCAGGTTGCACGCAGTATAGCCAGGATCTCAAGGAGCATTTGGCAGTGGAGAAACAAATCGCGGCCGCATGCATGGATGAGGTCGTGATGGCTGCCATTCGTGTCGGCCCCCAGATCTTGGAGGAGCACCTTGCCATTTGCTAGCTATGCTGGTTAAGCATGCTCGGTTTACCCGTTGCGTGTGCTGCTGCTACCTTTTTTTAACAAATTCTAGTGCATTGTGCTATCTAATTTTACCATGCAATTTGTTGCTCTAGTATATATGTTCTATATGTCAAGCAGTGTGGTGCTCACTTATTAACTGTTTGGTTAATTAGTTGTCGTCTTCAGTTAACTGTTTGGTTCAATTCTACAAATGTGATGTTCAATTCTTTAGGCTGCAATTTTGTATTGTCTTCCATGTGAGAAATAAATCGAATTTAGCTTTACAAAATACATGAGAAACGAATACAATTGCTATATTTCCAAGTTGTCAAGCATGCTTGGTTTGGTTAACATTGTGCAATGTGGTGCTCAGTTAACGTTTGGTTCATTTGTTGTGGTGTTTAGTTAACAGTTTGGTTCAATTCTGCAATGCGATGTTCAATAGTTGTGGGTGAATTTTGTTATTGTATACCACGTGAGAAGTAAATTGAATTTGGCTGTACTAAATACATGAGAAACAAATACAATTGCTATATTTCCAAGTTGTTAAGCATGCTTGGTTTGGTTAACTGTCTGATCTGCTATTAGGAGTATGTTATATTATGCAATGTGGTGCTTACTTAATGTTTGGTTCATTTGTTGTGGTGTTTAGTTAACTGCTTGGTTCAATTCTGCAATGCGATGTTCAATTGTTGTGGGTGCATTCTTTTATTGTATACCATGTGAGGAATAAATTGAATTTGGCTGTACTAAATACATGAGAAACAAATACAATTGCTATATTTCCAAGTTGTTAAGCATGCTTGGTTTGGTTAACTGTCTGATCTTCTATTAGGAGTATGTTGTATTGTGCAATGTGGTGCTCAGTTAATGTTTGATTAATTTGTTGTGGTGTTTAGTTAACTGCTTGGTTCAATTCTGCAATGCGATGTCCAATTGTCGTGGGTAGAATTTTGTATTGTTGTGCATGTGAGGAATAAATCGAATTTGGCTGCACTTAATACATGAGAAACATATACAAGTTCTATATTTCCTAGTCCTTAATCATGCTTGGTTTGGATAAATCGGTTTTCCATGTGGCTTGAATTAATGTGATGAATCTGCAATGTGCTTATTTTTCATCAACATATTTTACTGATAGCATGCGAACCCTTACTTAACCTGATGACTAACTACCTTATATGTGTTGCAGGGAAACAATGGGAAGCACTGAGGTTTACAATCGAGGTTAGCACGTGCATGGTGCGTGGTCTAATAGCACATTATTGTGCAATTGCAGGAACCATTCTAATATTTAGGTTTTTAACAATTTGGTCTTGCACATGTAGGTCCTACTGTCAGAGGTTTTGACCCATTGTTCATCCCTTTTTGCATATGGGGAAATGAGTTGTCCATGAATATCAATCAAGTCAAGAAACTCAGAAAGATTGTTAGGATAAAGAAATTAGCAACAAAAAACAACAGGATTTTGTCTGCACAATGAAGAAGACATCAGTTCACTACAAGATGGTACTAACTATTATACCTTGCCTTTTTTATTCCTTTTCCCCATTTCCAATATAGAGAAGATATTTATGCACATGCTTTTTTTTCAGGCCTTTCCAAAGCAGTTCACTCATGATTACCCCTCAAACCACCTCTATGGTCAGGAGGCGAGGAAGGTTGTCATACAACACCCACGGTTCAATATTGAAGTGTTCCTGAAGAGGTCGAAGGATGGACGGCCAATCATCCACAGGTACTGGCCTAAAGTTGCAAAGACCTTCAACATGAATGAAGGCTCAATATTCGCCTTCCGCTTCAGCAGTTTTCCAGATGAGATGCATCTTTCTATGTACCATCTATGATGCTAATTTTGAAAGGTTCTAGATGTTGCATGTGGAACTTGGTGCTGGTGCAGTTGTGTAATGGGGTAGCTGTGTGCTGAAGCTATATCATGTTGTACTCTGATGTATTTCAATTATGAAATCCTGCTTCCTTAATATGGAAATGAAATATATTATGTGCTTAATATGAATGTAAATTAGATTAATAAATGGATTCTTAATAATAGGGCAATTACCCCGCCAATGGCCAATTAGCCTGCTAATTGGGTTTTTCTATTGCAAAAGGTTATTCAGAAAACACCGTGGGCGATGCCTCAGACAACGCACACAGTTTCTAGGAATGAACCGTGTTGGATCAATGAACAATCACACACGACATTCTCTTCAAAACTGTTTACATTAGGCCACCTTGCGCAAACATTTACCACATAAAAACTCGGTGTAATGGACAACCTTTTCCACACAGTTTCTTCTACGCACAGTGTGTGATGCATTTAATAACACAAACGATAAAATTGTTAATATCATGTGCAATGGCAACACTATCACAAACGATTTAACGGGATAAATTGTGTGTGATGTACCTGCGAACGGAAATGCTTTCCTTGGAGCGACTGTGTGGGATGTTTATACGAACGGAAACGTTTAGGGGGACTGTCGGTGGGAAACGACACCTATGGGATCACAAGAATCCCTACTACGTTTGCCGAGGCGCGGGGTTGTGAGAAGAGCAGGATTAGCAGTCAACACGAGGATCGTTTACCCAGGTTCGGGCCGCGAGGATGCGTAATACCCTAGTCCTGCTTTGGTGTGTATTTGAGAGAGTTCTTGAGCTCTCGAACTAGCTACGATGGCTGCATCATTCAAAAGACCCGAATCCCTCTCCAATATGCCAAGGGCCTCCTTTTATAGTCGAAAGGGGCTGCCACAGTGGCACACAGGAGGTGGGAAGGCCTACACTGCTGCGAGCTTATTACTCGTGTTATAGGACAAGACGCATTTAATGCGTACCTTAGGTGTCCCTTAGCTTTATTGGGGACGGGAACGAGGCCCGTCCCGTCCGTTGCCGCCTCGCCTTGCTTCGACACGCGCCTAGGACAGCGGTGCATGCGGCGCCATGTAGGTAGGCACGCAGCTGACGTGGCGCGGTGGTAGGGTCTTCACGAAGATCTGCATGCCACCACACAGGTGCTTGCTGAGTTGGCGTAGAGACTTCCCGTCGCCACACAGGTGCCTGCTCAACTGGTTGAGCTAGCAGCTTCTTGGGGACGGCGGTGGAGTCTTGGTCGACGCGGGCCTGGCTGTGTCCCCGCTGACGCCCTCGGCAAGGGCCTTGCCGGGGGCCCGGCAAGGGTCTTGTCGTGGCATTGCAGTCATCCCCGGCAAGGCGCTTGCCGGGGGTCTTGTGGATCTCCTCGGCAAGGATCACGCTGAGGGTCGCCGTCTTCTGGTTCTCATCTGATCTCATATCTCTATGGTCTTGACAAAGATTTGCATGCTACTACGGAGGTGCCTCCCGAGCCCTAGTTCAAATGTAGTTGGTTGAGTTGGAACCCGTGGGCTCAAGGGTGGCTCGCTCCGTTGGTGTGGGCAAGGTGCCCCAGCAAGGGTCTTGCCGGGGGAACCTGCTTCGTCCTTCTGCTTCTTTGTGTTCTTGGCCTTGGCGTTGTCTTGGGCTTCGGCTTCTCTCCGGCATCCCTCCTTTGCCCTGCTGTGTGCGGTCGTGGCGCGCGGCTCCGACTGCCCGTGCACAAGTAAAGGGGTACAAAGGTGTGCCCCTGAAGGAAATATGCCCTAGAGGCAATAATAAAGTTATTATTTATTTCCTTATATCATGATAAATGTTTATTATTCATGCTAGAATTGTATTAACTGGAAACATAATACATGTGTGAATACATAGACAAACAGAGTGTCACTAGTATGCCTCTACTTGACTAGCTCATTAATCAAAGATGGTTATGTGTCCTAGCCATGAACAAAGAGTTGTTATTTGATTAACGAGATCACATCATTAGTTGAATGATCTTATTGACATGACCCATTCAATTAGCATAGCACCCAATCGTTTAGTATGTTGCTATTGCTTTTATCCATGACTTATACATGTTCCTTTAAACTATGAGATTATGCAACTCCCGTTTACCGTAGGAACACTTTGTGTGCTACCAAACGTCACAACGTAACTGGGTGATTATAAAGGTGCTCTACAGGTGTCTCCGAAGGTACATATTGGGTTGGCGTATTTCGAGATTAGGATTTGTCACTCCGATTGTCGGAGAGGTATCTCAGGGCCTTCTCGGTAATACACATCACATAAAGCCTTGCAAGCATTGCAACCAATGAGTTAGTTGCGAGATGATGTATTACGGAACGAGTAAAGAGACTTGCCGGTAACGAGATTGAACTAGGTATTGGATACCGACGATCGAATCTCGGGCAAGTAACATACCGATGACAAAGGGAACAACGTATGTTGTTATGCGGTCTGACCGATAAAGATCTTCGTAGAATATGTAGGAGCCAATATGGGCATCCAGGTCCCGCTATTGGTTATTGACCGGAGACGTGTCTCGGTCATGTCTACATTGTTCTCGAACCGTAGGGTCCGCACGCTTAACGTTACGATGACAGTTATTATGAGTTTATGCATTTTGATGTACCGAAGGAGTTCGGAGTCCCGGATGTGATCACGGACATGACGAGGAGTCTCGAAATGGTCGAGACGTAAAGAATGATATATTGGAAGCCTATGTTTGGACATCGGATGCATTCCAGGTGAAATCAGGATTTTACCGGAATACCGGGAGGGTTACCGGACCCCCCCGGGGGCATAATGGGCCAACATGGGCCTTGGAGGAGAGGTGAGAGGGCTGCCCTCATGGGCTGCGCGCCTCCCCCCTTCCCCTAGTCCTATTAGGACTAGGAGAGGTGGGCGCCCCCTCTCTCTCTCTCTCCCCCTTGGAGAATCCTAGTCCAACTAGGATTGGGGGGGGGGGGGGGGGAATCCTACTCCCAGAGGGAGTAGGACTCTCTGGCGCGCCAGGCTTGGCCGGCCAGCCCCTCCCCCTTGGCTCCTTTATATACGGGGGCAGGGGGCACCCCAGAGACACACAATTGATCATTGAGATCTTTCCTTAGCCGTGTGCGGTGCCCCCTTCCACCAAATTCCACCTCGATCATATCGTTGCAGTGCTTAGGCGAAGCCCTGCGCCGGTAACACATCAAGATCGTCACCACGCCGTCGTGCTGACGGAACTCTTCCTCGACGCTTTGCTGGATCGGAACCCGGGGATCGTCATCGAGCTGAACGTGTGCCAAGAACTCGGAGGTGCCGGAGTAACGGTGCTGTGATCGGTTGGATCACGAGGAGAACGTGCGACTACTTCCTCTACGTTGTGTCAACGCTTCCGCTTCGGTCTACGAGGGTACGTAGACAACACTCTCCCCTCTCGTTGCTATGCATCACCATGATCTTGCGTGTGCGTAGGAAAATTTTGAAATTACTATGTTGCCTAACAGTGGCATCCGAGCCTAGGTTTTTATGGTTTGATGTTATTTGCACGAGTAGAACACAAGTGAGTTGTGGACGATACAAGTCATACTGCCTACCAGCATGTCATACTTTGGTTCAGCGGTATTGTTGGACGAGACGATCCGGACCAACCTTACGCGTACGCTTACGCGAGACTGGTTCCCTCGACGTGCTTTGCACATAGATGGCTTGCGGAAGACTGTCTCTCCAACTTTAGTTGAACCGAGTGTGGCTACGCCCGGTCCTTGAGAAGGTTAAAACGGAGTCTATTTGACAAACTATCGTTGTGGTTTTGATGCGTAGGTAAGATGATTTCTTGCTTAAAGCCCGTAGCAGCCACGTAAAACTTGCAACAACAAAGTAGAGGACGTCTAACTTGTTTTTGCAGGGCATGTTGTGATGTGATATGGTCAAGACATGATGCTAAATTTTATTGTATGAGATGATCATGTTTTGTAACCGAGTTATCGGCAACTGGCAGGAGCCATATGGTTGTCGCTTTATTGTATGCAATGCAATCGCGATGTAATGCTTTACTTTATTACTAAGCGGTAGTGATAGTCGTGGAAGCATAAGATTGGCGAGACGACAACGATGCTGCGATGAAGATCAAGGTGTCGCGCCGGTGACGATGGTGATCATGACGGTGCTTCGAAGATGGAGATCACAAGCACGGGATGATGATGGCCATATCATATCACTTATATTGATTGCATGTGATGTTTATCTTTTATGCATCTTATCTTGCTTTGATTGACGGTAGCATTATAAGATGATCTCTCACTAATTATCAAGAAGTGTTCTCCCTGAGTATGCACCGTTGCGAAAGTTCTTCGTGCTGAGACACCACGTGATGATCGGGTGTGATAGGCTCTACGTTCAAATACAACGGGTGCAAAACAGTTGCACACGCGGAATACTCAGGTTATACTTGACGAGCCTAGCATATAACAGATATGGCCTCGGAACACGGAGACCGAAAGGTCGAGCGTGAATCATATAGTAGATATGATCAACATAGTGATGTTCACCATTGAAACTACTCCATCTCACGTGATGATCGGACATGGTTTAGTTGATTTGGATCACGTGATCACTTAGAGGATTAGAGGGATGTCTATCTAAGTGGGAGTTCTTAAGTAATATGATTAATTGAACTTTAATTTATCATGAACTTAGTCCTGGTAGTATTAGCATATCTATGTTGTAGATCAATAGCGCGCGTTGTTACTTCCCTATGTTTATTTTGATATGTTCCTAGAGAAAATTGTGTTGAAAAATGTTAGTAGCAATGATGCGGATTGGATCCGTGATCTGAGGTTTATCCTCATTGCTGCACAGAAGAATTATGTCCTTGATGCACCGCTAGGTGACGGACCTATTGCAGGAGCAGATGCAGACATTATGAACGTTTTGCTAGCTCAATATGATGACTACTTAATAGTTTAGTGCACCATGCTTAACTGCTTAGAATCGGGACTTCAAAGACGTTTTGAACGTCATGGAGCATATGAGATGTTCTAGGAGTTGAAGTTAATATTTCAAGCAAATACCCGAGTTGAGAGATATGAAGTCTCCAACAAGTTCTATAGCTAAAAGATGGAGGAGAATCGCTCAACTAGTGAGCATGTGCTCAGATTGTCTGGGTACTACAATCGCTTGAATCAAGTGGGAGTTAATCTTCCAGATAAGATAGTGATTGACAGAATTCTCTAGTCACCATCACCAAATTAGTAGAACTTCGTGATGAAATATAATATGCAAGGGATAACGGAAAATATTCCCAAGCTCTTCGCGATGCTAAAATCAGCGAAGGTAGAAATCAAAGAAAAACATCAAGTGTTGATGGTTGACAAGATCACTAGTTTCAAGAAAAGGGCAAAAGGAAAGAAGGGGAACTTCAAGAAGAACGGCAAGCAAGTTGCTGCTCAAGTGAAAAAGCCCAAGTATGGTCCTAAGCCTGAGACTAAGTGCTTCTACTGCAAAGGGACTGGTCACTGGAAGCGGAACTACCCCAAGTGATTGGCGGATAAGAAGGATGGCAAAGTGAACATAAGTATATTTGATATACATGTTATTGATGTGTACTTTACTAGTGTTCATAGCAACCCCTCAGTATTTGGTACTAGTTCAAGTTGCTAAGATTAGTAACTCGAAACGGGAGTTGCAGAATGAACAAAAACTAGTTAAAGGGCAAGGTGACGATGTGTGTTGGAAGTGGTTCCAAGATTGATATGATCATCATCACACACTCCCTATACTTTCGGGATTAGTGTTGAAACTAAATAAGTATTATTTGGTGTTTGCGTTGAGCATGAATATGATTTGATCATGTTAATTGCAATACAGTTATTCATTTAAGTTAGAGAACAATTGTTGTTCTGTTTACATGAATAAAACCTTCTATGGTCATACACACCAATGAAAATAGTTCATTGGATCTCGATCGCAGTGATACACATATTCATGATATTGAAACCAAAAAGATGCGAAGTTAATAATGATAGTGCAGCCTATTTGTGGCACTGCCGTTTAGGTCATATTGGTGTAAAGCGCATGAAGAAACTCCATGCTGATGGGATTTTGGAATCACTTGATTATGAATCACTTGATGCTTGCGAACCATGCCTCTTGGGCAAGATGACTAAAAACGCCGTTCTCCGGAACAATGGAGCAAGCAATAGATTTGTTGGAAATCATACATACTGATGTATATGGTCCGATGAATATTAAGGCTCGCGACAAGTATCATTATTTTCTGACCTTCACAGATGATTTGAGCAGATATGGGTATATCTACTTGATGAAACATAAGTCTGAAACGTTTGAAAAGTTCAAAGAATTTTAGAGTGAAGTGAAAATCATCGTGACAAGAAAATAAGGTTTCTACGATCTGATCGCGGAGACAAATATTTGAGTTACGAGTTTGGTCTTCAATTAAAACAATGTGGAATAGTTTCACAAATTCATGCCACCTGGAACACCACAGCATAATGGTGTGTCCGAACGTCATAACCGTACTTTATTGGATATAGTACAATCTATGATGTTTCTTACCGATTTACCAATATCGTTTTGGGATCATGCATTAGAGACAGCTGCATTCACGTTAAAAGGGGCACCATCTAAATCCATTGAGACGACACCGTATGAACTATGGTTTAGCAATAAACCTAAGCTGTCGTTTCTTAAAGTTTGGGGCTGCGATGCTTATGTGAAAAAGCTTCAACCTGATAAGCTCGAACCCAAATCGGAGAAATGTGTCTTCATAGGATATCCAAAGGAAACTGTTGGATACACCTTCTATCACAGATCCGAAGGCAAGACTTTTGTTGCTAAGTTCGGAAACTTTCTAGAGAAAGAGTTTCTTTCGAAAGAAGTGAGTGGGAGGAAAGTAGAAAACTTGATAAGGTAATTGTACCTTCTCCCTTATTGGAAAGTAGTTCATCACAGAAATCTGTTCTTGTGACTACTACACCAATTAGTAAGGAAGCTAATGATGATGATCATGTAACTTCAAGATCAAGTTACTACCGAATCTCGTAAGTAAACCAGAGTGAGATCCGCACCAGAGTGGTACGGTAATCCTGTTCTGGAAGTCATGTTACTAGACCATGACGAACTTGCGAACTATGAGGAAGCGATGATGAGCCCAGATTCCGCGAAATGGTTAGAGGCCATGAAATCTGAGATATGATCCATGTATGAGAACAAAGTATGGACTTTGAGGGATTTGCCCGATGATCGGCAAGCCAAAGAAAATAAATGGATCTTCAAGAGGAAGACGGACACTGATAGTAGTGTTACTATCTACAAAGCTAGAATTGTCGAAAAAAGGTTTTTCGACAGGTTCAAAGTATTGACTACGATGAGAGTTTCTCACTCGTATCTATGCTTAAGTCTGTCCGAATCATGTTAGCAATTGCCGCATTTTATGAAATCTGGCAAATGGATAAACAAAACTGCATTCCTTAATGGAGAGTTGTATATGATACAACCAGAAGGTTTTGTCGACCATAAAGGTGCTAATAAAGTGAGCAAGCTCCAGCGATCCATCTATGGACTGGTGCAAGCATCTCAGAGTTGGAATATACGCTTTGATAAGTTGATCAAAGCATATAGTTTTATACAGACTTATGGTGAAGCCTGTATTTACAAGAAAGTGAGTGGGAGCACTACAGCATTTCTGACAAGTATATGTTAATGACATATTGTTGATCAGAAATAATGTAGAATTATTCTGCAAAGCATAAAGGAGTGTTTGAAAAGAGTTTTTCAAAGAAAGACCTCGGGGAAGCTACTTACATATCGAGCATCAAGATCTATAGAGATAGATCGAGACGCTTGATAAGTTTTTTCAATGAGTACATACCTTGACAAGATTTTGAAGTAGTTCAAAATGGAACAGTCAAAGAAAGAGTTCTTGCCTGTGTTACAAAGTGTGAAATTGAGTAAGACTCAAAGCCCGACCACGGCAGAAGATAGAAAGAGAATGAAAGGCATTCCCTATGCTTTGGCCATAGGTTCTATAAAGTATGCCATGCTGTGTACCAGACCTATTGTATACCCTACCCTGAGATTGGCACGGGAGTACAATAGTGATCTAGGAGTAGATCACTGGACGGCGGTCAAAATTATCCTTAGTGGAATAAGGATATGTTTCTCGATTATGGAGGTGACAAAAAGGTTCGTCGTAAAAGGTTACGTCGATGCAAGTTTTGACACTAATCTAGATGACTCTAAGTCTCAATCTAGATACATATTGAAAGTGGGAGCAATTAGCTAAAGTAGCTCCGTGCAGAGCATTGTAGACATAGAAAATTGCAAAATACATAACGGATCTGAATGTGGCAGACCCGTTGACTAAATTTCTCTCACAAGCAAAACATGATCACACCGTAGTACTCTTTGGGTGTCAATCACATAGCGATGTGAACTAGATTACTGAATCTAGTAAACCCTTTGGGTGTTGGTCACATATCGATGTGAACTATGGGTGTTAATCACATGATGATGTGAACTATTGATGTTAATCACATGGTGATGTGATCTAGATTATTGACTCTAGTGCAAGTGGGAGACTGAAGGAAATATGCCCTAGAGGCAATAATAAAGTTATTATTTATTTCCTTATATCATGATAAATGTTTATTATTCATGCTAGAATTGTATTAACTGGAAACATAATACATGTGTGAATACATAGACAAACAGAGTGTCACTAGTATGCCTCTACTTGACTAGCTCATTAATCAAAGATGGTTATGTTTCCTAGCCATGAACAAAGAGTTGTTATTTGATTAACGAGATCACATCATTAGTTGAATGATCTGATTGACATGACCCATTCAATTAGCATAGCACCCGATCGTTTAGTATGTTGCTATTGCTTTTATCCATGACTTATACATGTTCCTTTAAACTATGAGATTATGCAACTCCCGTTTACCGTAGGAACACTTTGTGTGCTACCAAACGTCACAACGTAACTGGGTGATTATAAAGGTGCTCTACAGGTGTCTCCGAAGGTACATATTGGGTTGGCGTATTTCGAGATTAGGATTTGTCACTCCGATTGTCGGAGAGGTATCTCAGGGCCTTCTCGGTAATACACATCACATAAAGCCTTGCAAGCATTGCAACCAATGAGTTAGTTGCGAGATGATGTATTACGGAACGAGTAAAGAGACTTGCCGGTAACGAGATTGAACTAGGTATTGGATACCGACGATCGAATCTCGGGCAAGTAACATACCGATGACAAAGGGAACAACGTATGTTGTTATGCGGTCTGACCGATAAAGATCTTCGTAGAATATGTAGGAGCCAATATGGGCATCCAGGTCCCGCTATTGGTTATTGACCGGAGACGTGTCTCGGTCATGTCTACATTGTTCTCGAACCGTAGGGTCCGCACGCTTAATGTTACGATGATAGTTATTATGAGTTTATGCATTTTGATGTACCGAAGGAGTTCGGAGTCCCGGATGTGATCATGGACATGACGAGGAGTCTCGAAATGGTCGAGACGTAAAGAATGATATATTGGAAGCCTATGTTTGGACATCGGATGCATTCCAGGTGAAATCAGGATTTTACCGGAATACCGGGAGGGTTACCGGAACCCCCCGGGGGCATAATGGGCCAACATGGGCCTTGGAGGAGAGGTGAGAGGGCTGCCCTCATGGGCTGCGCGCCTCCCCCTTCCCCTAGTCCTATTAGGACTAGGAGAGGTGGGCGCCCCCCCTCTCTCTCTCCCCCTTGGAGAATCCTAGTCCAACTAGGATTGGGGGGGGGGATCCTACTCCCAGAGGGAGTAGGACTCTCTGGCGCGCCAGGCTTGGCCGGCCAGCCCCTCCCCCTTGGCTCCTTTATATACGGGGGCAGGGGGCACCCCAGAGACACACAATTGATCATTGAGATCTTTCCTTAGCCGTGTGCGGTGCCCCCTTCCACCAAATTCCACCTCGATCATATCGTTGTAGTGCTTAGGCGAAGCCCTGCGCCGGTAACACATCAAGATCGTCACCATGCTGTCGTGCTGACGGAACTCTTCCTCGATGCTTTGCTGGATCGGAACCCGGGGATCGTCATCGAGCTGAATGTGTGCCAAGAACTCGGAGGTGCCGGAGTAACGGTGCTGTGATCGGCTGGATCGCGAGGAGAACGTGCGACTACTTCCTCTACGTTGTGTCAACGCTTCCGCTTCGGTCTACGAGGGTACGTAGACAACACTCTCCCCTCTCGTTGCTATGCATCACCATGATCTTGCGTGTGCGTAGGAAAATTTTGAAATTACTACGTTCCCTAACAGCCCCTACTTTTGTACACCGATAGGAGCCCCCGGGCCTGGGCCACACATAAGCACGACATGTTGTTGGGCCAGGCCCAGAACGGTGCGCGGGAAGGAGGGGCAGATTTTACCGCGGTAACTCTTCGCCTGCTGCGCTTCCCCGCGACCCGTGTTGAACGCGCGTCGTGGAGGATCGTGCGTGACGTGGGGGGCATGTGTGGGTTGGTTTCCGCATGCATGCGTCACATAGTGGTAAAGAGGTGGCTCACGCCTTCCCCATAAAAAGAGGGAGGCGTGGAGGCATGGCTCATTTACTGGATGGACTCGGGTCGCAGTCTTCAAGGCGCCCACGCCCCCCGATCACGGGTTGGGGAACGGTCGCCTCACCCATCCTTTCGACCCTGCACGTTCGCCACGCATCCTTCATGCAAGTGGCGGGCGGTGGAGGCGGGAAACTAGGGCATCGCTGATTGGGGTAGCAGGTCGGTCCTGATTCCCTGCGCCTCCGCCGGCTAGATTGGCTGAGTGGGGCGGCCGAGTCTCGACCCCGCCCCTTTATTAAGAGGGGGAGGGATGGCGCCACCCCACATTCTTCAGTATCCATCCTCCTTCATCTTTGCTTCTTTGTTCCACCTGCCATGGCGAGAAGAGGCGCTGGGCCTTCGACGGTGGCGGCGAGGGTTGCTGCTCGTCAGCGCGTCCCTCCTTCCCACGATCCCATGGCGGTGGAGCCAGCTACAAGAGGAAGGGGGAGGGGGCGTGGCCGAGGTCACCGCGGCGGTCGAGGGAGAGGGGGACGAAGTGGTGCGGCGGCCGTGCCTCCGCCAGCGGTGCCTCCCGTGATGGAGGGTCACGTCGGGGACCGGCCCCGTGAGTTTTTCATCAGGCTGCGTCGGCCACCGCATCGTCGACTCCGTCTCCCTACCCCCTTCGCAGAGGAGATGGAGCTCGATCCTCCCCATACCCTTAGGTTGCACATGAGGGGTTGCGGGACCGATGGCACGCGGGTCGAAGTCGACTTCCCCGCACCTCACGTCATGTATCTCCGTCGCGGATGGAAGACATTTGCCTGCATCCATAGCCTGACGGTGGGGCTCGTCCTCTACTTCAAGTTAATAGAGGGCGGCCTGCTCTTCGTCAAGGTCTTCAGAGATCTTGGCACTCGCGTGAAGTGATGCGTGGAGAGATCCTCCGACGATGAAGATTCCTCCTCAAGTAGGAGTGACGAGGAGGACAGCGACATCGGTGACGAGGGAGTCGAGCGGCAGGATGCCGACTCCGACTTCGACTGACCGCGCCGCCCCTCCCTCGGCCATGCACCCTGCCGAGGGCCATCCTCGCCAAGCTCTCCATCGGGGTGCTCCCCGTCATCTCCTTGGGCGGCTTGTGTAGGAGGGTCGAAGAAGGTGAAGAAGGTGGGTGGCGGCCGTCAACTCGGAGTACGCGGGAACCGACGCCTTCGTCGCGTATTTCCGGCCCACTGCCTCATCTTCCAGCTCCTTTCCTGGCACCAAGATGTTCTCTTGGTGCCTTCTGCTCCTCGCACCTCGCCTAGGCGCCCCTTTTGCCCTCTGCTGTCTTGCTCCATCTTCTGAGGAGAGGGACAAGAAAGGGATTACAGACATTTTATCTCTTTATATTTTGTGAGCCTGCGGGCACTCATTAGATTTAAAGCTTGTAATCCCCTTGCTCATGTTTTTGTTTCCATACGAACTGTACCTGTATGGGACGTTTTTAATGAAAAAGGGTGCCTGCCGGGCTTTTTGTGCGTGAGCGAGGGCCATGCCAAGGAACGGGTCCTTGTTATTTTTAAGATAAACATCGTTGCCCGGCAACAGGCCTTGCCGTCCCCCCACTTCGGTCGACCATTCTTGCGCTCTTGGCGGAGGCAGGGCGAAGTAGAGTTAGGCCGCTCGTTTATCTCCTCGCCACCGCGAGTACTACCAAATTCCGACCAAGGAGGTAGCTCTCAGGTACAGGAAAGGGGGAGCACGGTGGTTTTGGGAACATAAATGAGGTTTCATATGTCCCAGTTCTATACAGAAAAGCATAACAGGGGGATGAAAGACTTATCTGAATCCGCAGCCCCCGGCAACCCTGGCTTCCCGTGGTTGGATCCTTGTATCTTCAGCCTCCAGCAACCTTGCCCTGCCGGGGCCGGAGCGCCGGTCCATCCTCTTTCTCCCAAGCGGCTCAGGAGATATGTCCACGTGCCCTGCGAACCAAAGAGGACAGAAAGACGCACACTCGACCTCTAGGCTAGGGGTTAGTCGCCCCTAAGCACTATCAACCCTAACCGAGGAAGAGACTTAACCTAGCATGCATGCTATAACTTAGGGCGCCAGCGCTTCATTTATTTATACTCAGGGTCTGCGCCTGGCTTTGTATAGAGGGTTACATGCCTTGCCGGCAAAGCTTGTACAAAAGGTGGCTTGCCGGGGGGCCCGGCAAGCCGCGCCTTATGGGTAAAACTTGCAAAGATGCTCGATGTTCCAGGAGTTGCTCACTAGGACAATATCTTCGGTCTCCAGGCAGACTGCGCCGTGCCTGGTGACTCGTATTACCCGATAAGGGCCTTCCCACTTTGGCGTGAACTTGTTGGTATTCTTGGCCGACTGAACGCGCCGAAGAACAAGGTCGCCTTCCTCAAAGCTTCGGGCATGAACCTTGCGGCTATGGTAGCGGCGCAAGGCTTGCTGGTAGCATACTGCTCTCACAGCCGCCCGAAGACGATCTTCCTCAAAGAGCGTTGCGTCATCTTGCCGCAATTGCTCTTGCTCAAGCTCATCGTAAGCGAGCACTCGAGGTGACCCGTATATGAGTTCCGTGGGGAGAACTGCCTCTGCCCCATATACTAGGGCAAAGGGTGTCTGGCCGGAGGCTCGATTTGGCGTTGTCCTGATCGACCAAAGAACCACTAGCAACTCATTAATCCAGCGCCTTCCGCTCTTGTGCAGCCCTGTCAAAGGTCTTCGTTCTCAGGCCTTGGAACACTTCAGCATCCGCCCTCTCCGCTTGGCCTTTGCTCCGGGGGTGTGCCACGGAGGCAAAGCAGACCTTGCTGCCGAGGTCTTGGATGTATTGCATGAAGGTGTTGCTCGTGAACTGCGTGCCATTGTCGGTGATGACTCTATTTGGCACACCAAAACAGCAGACTAGTCCCTTGAAGAACTTGATGGCTGATTGTGCTACCACCTTCCTCACTGCTTCCACCTCCGGCCACTTTGTGAACTTGTCGATTGCAACATACAAGTACTCAAAGCCCCCGACAACATGGGGGAAGGGGCCCAGTATGTCGAGCCCCCAGATCGAAAATGGCCAGGAGAGAGGGATTGTTTGAAGGGATTAAGCTGGTTGATGAAGCTTCTTGAACTGACACCCTTCACACTTGGTTACTAGTGCCGTTGCATCCTGGAGGGCAGTGGGCCACAAGAAACTCTGCCGGAATGCCTTGCCGGCAAGGGCCCTCGACCCTATGTGGGAGCCACATATGCCTCAGTGTATCTCCGCCAACAGCTCCAGTCCTTCCTCCCGGGGAATACACTTCAATTTCACACCATTCAGTCTCTTTCTGTACAGGACGTCATCGACGAACTGATACATGGCAGACCGACGGGCTACTTTCTCCGCTTCTTCCTGCTCCTCAGGAAGCTCCCCTGTTTGGAGGAATCAGACGGTATGCTGCACCCATGCCAGAGCCTAGGGCTCAACGGCAAGGACCAGAGGCATTTCTTCTGCCATGGGAGCGGCCGTATCTACAGCCAGGGCTTGACGGCTTGCCGGAGTCGGTCGCTCCTTGGCAGGCTCAGGGCCTACAGCAACACCCTCGCCGGCGGTCCCTAGCGGCTCGGCAGGAAAGTACTTGCCGGGGCCTGATTTCCTCCGCTTGTTCTGCTCCGTTGATGGTTCGACAGATGGTTGAGTCAACCGAAGCAAAAAGGTACCTGGTTCCACAGGTAGCTTGAATGTTGCGCGCTTTGACAGGTAGTCAGCGATGTCGTTCTCCGCTCGGGGAACATGCTCCGCTTGCATGCCGTCAAAGCGCTCTTCCAGGTTCCTCACCTCATCTAGGTAGGCCTCCATCAATGGGCTCTGATAATCCTTGTTGACTTGTCTGACGACAAGCTGTGAATCACCCCGGACGATGAGCTTTTTTACTCTGAGGTCTACCGCTATCCTGAGGCCGGCAAGCAATCCCTCGTATTCAGCAATGTTGTTGGTGGACATCTCCCTGGGAAAGTGCATCTGGATTACATACTTGAGGTGCTCTCCAGTGGGTGCGACGAGCAGCACACCAGCACCAGCCCCTTGCAGCGAGAAAGCTCCGTCAAAGTACATAATCCAGTCGCGAGCTATTTCCTTGCCGGGGAGAGTGGTCTCCTGGATCTCTTCGTCAGACGTTGAGGTCCATTATGCAATGAAGTCTGCCAGGACTCTACTCTGGATGGTTGAAGTACTTTCAAACTTCAACCCAAAGCTTGATAATTCCAAGGCCCACTCCACAATCCTTTCGGTTGCGTCTGGGTTGTGCAGTATCCGTTGCGACGGGAGGCGGGTGACGACGGTAATATCGTGGGCTTGGAAGTAATGACGCAGCTTCCTCGAGGCCATAAGGAGGCCGAAGAGCAATTTCTGCACACAGGAGTACCTTGACCTAGCCCCCTGCAAGAGGGAGCTGACAAAGTAAACCGGGTGCTGCATCATGTTCTTCTTCTTCACCACCTCATTTGGCCACGCGGGCCCCACCCCGACGGCGCCAGTCTCTGCCGGGAGCCTTGCCTTGTCGGCACCAGGCCCTGCCGAGGGAGTCTCTGACTTGTCGTCCGCCGGTCCTACCATTGCCACTACCTGTTCGTCAATCTCCCTCTACGCCACTAGCGCGACACTGACCACTTGGTTCGTCGCCGCCAGATACAGCAACAACTGTTCTTGTGGTTTTGGCGCAACTAGTATCGACATAGAGGAAAGGTATCTCTTCAGGTCTTGCAACGCCGCTTCGGCCTCTGGAGTCCACTCCATTGGGCCCGCCTTCTTCGGGATCTTGAAAAAAGGAAGGGCGCGCTCGACAGAGTTGGAGATGAATCGGCTCATGGCGGCAACGCAGCCAATGAGCCGACGCACATCCTTGATCCGCTTGGGTGCCGCAATCTGCTCGATAGCCTTGATCTTGTCTGGGTTTGCCTCGATCCCGCACTATGACACGAAGAACCTGAGAAGTTTGCCGGACGGAAAGCCGAACACACACTTCTCTGGGTTCAGCTTGAGGTTGATCTTGCGCAGGTTGGCAAAGGTCTCTTCTAAGTCTTGTACAAGAGTTGCCCTGTCCTTGGTTTTGACCACTATGTCATCCATATAGGCTACCATATTTCTATGTAGCTGGGATTCAAAACCAATTTGGACTGCCCTTGCAAACGTTGAGCCAGCACTCTTCAACCCGAAAGGCATCCGTAAAAAGCAGTACATCCCACATGGGGTGATGAATGCTGTCTTCTCTTCATCTTCTCTTGTCATGAAGATCTGGTGGTAGCCCGAGTAGGCGTCGAGGAACGATAACAGATCACACCCAGCCGTGGAGTCAACAATCTGGTCGATGCACGACAACGGGAAGGGGTCCTTAGGACAAGCCTTATTGATATCTGTGTAATCAATACACAGCCTCCACTTCCCGTTTGCCTTGCGCACCACTACTGGATTGGCCAACCACGTCGGATGGAGCACTCCCCTCATCAAGCCCACTGCTTCCAACTTCCTGATCTCCTCTGTGATGAACTCCTGCCGTTCCAAAGCTTGCTTCCCGACCTTCTGCTTGACGGGTCGCGCATGGGGACAGACAACAAGATGGTGCTCAATCACTTCCCTGGGAATGCCGGGGATGTCAGATGCTTGCCATGCAAACACATCGACATTCGCCCGCAGGAAAGTGACGAGCGCGCTTTCCTATTTGCTGTCGAGGGTGGAGCTTATGGTGAAAGCCCCTCCCGTGCTATCCTCCCTGACGGACACCCTCTTGGTCTCTGGTGGCATAGCTCTGGATTTCTTGCTCTTGCCAGTGGAGCTCTCTAGCACGTCCTCGACGATAGCACAACACTCCGAAGAGGTGCGCTTGCCAGAGTGGGTGCGAGAGGTCTTGCCGGTCTTCTTCTTCCCCTCGGGGCTTCAGCGGCAGGACCAATACCCTTGGTGGCAGCTGCTGCAACTGCTTCCCGGTAGAGTAGGTCGGCGCAGATCAGCGCGTCCTTCTTGTCGGAGGGGACGATGATGATGTTCATCGGCCCAGGAATCTTCAGCGTGTTGTAGGCGTAGTGCGACGCCGCCATGAACTTGGCCAGTGCCGGATGGCCGAGGATCCCGTTGTAGGGCAAGGGATCTCGGCTACGTCAAAGACAATCCTCTCCGTCCTGTAGTTCAGCTCGCCGACAAACGACACGGGCAACGTGACCTTCCCCTTTGGCTGGCTCCTCCCCGGGTTGACCCCTTGAAACATGCCCGTTTCCTCGAGGTCTCCATCATGAATTTGCAGCCTTTTGATCACAACGGGTGAGATCAAGTTCAGACCGGCCCCGCCGTCAACCAGCATCTTGTTCACCTTGAGGTTGTGTATCGTTGGTGAAACCAACAACTGCAAACACCCGACCGCAGTTATGCGGTCAGGGTGATCCTCGGCGTCAAAGATGAGGGGCGTGCTGGACCACTCCAGCGGCTTCTGAGCATCGAAAGAGGGCTCCACCGCTGTAATCTCACGCGCCCACTGTTTGAGCTGCCGGTGAGAAGTATGCAGCGAGGCGCCACCGTCGATGCACATGGCATCTGTAGCCTTCTAGAACTCTTGCTCGCCGGACTCGTCGTCCTCGTCATGATCATTATCTTCTTGCTTCTTGTCGCAGCCCCGAGCGGGCCTCTCTTGCTGGTTATCCTTGTCGCGGCGGCCTCTTTGGCCGCCATGCTTCTTGCTGGATCCCTCGGCACCATCTTGGCCATTCTCCTTGTCCCGCCTCTCATACTCAGCTTTTTGCTTCTCAGCAAGCAGCTAGACTTGTCGGCAGTTCTGGAGGTCGTGGCCCTTGGTGCGGTGGATCTTGCAGTACTGCTTGTCTGAGCTTACTGGCTTGTCGGCAGCCGCCAAGGCCCAACAGGTGGCGCACCCGGCAATCTCCTTGCTAGGCTCGTTTGCCTTGGCCTTCTTGGCAGCACCGGTGCTGTCGGATCCCTCGACGGTAAGCACGGTCTTGCCCTTGCGTTTCCTGTTGCGACGCCGGCCCTTTTTCGTCGGGGTGGCGGTGTCTTCATCAGTAGAGTCGGTTTCCGTGCCGGCGTCCTCGTTGGGGTACTTCCTTCCCTCTTCAGCCCGGGCGCACCTATCGGCCAGAACATAAAGTTCGACCACATCCTTAACCTTGTTCATCGCCAGCTCTTTGCGCATCTTGCGGTTGCGCACATTCTGATGGAACGCGCTGATCACGGCGACAGGATGAACATCGGGGATGTTGTGCTGCACCCGGCTGAACCTCTGGATGTACTTGCGCAGGGTTTCCCCTTCCATCTGGGAATGATATGCAGATCACTGGCCTGGCCATGAGCTTGGTGGCCCCCGGTGAAGGCACCAACGAACTCATGGCGCAGATCCAACCAAGAAGAGATGGAATCCGCTGGCAAGTGCACCAACCAAGACATGACGTTGGGCTTCAGTGCCAACGGGAAGTAATTGGCAAGCAACTTGTCGTCGCGAGCTCCGGCAGCTTGCATCGCGATGGTGTAGATGCTGAGGAACTCTGGCAGATGGTTCTTGCCGTTGTACTTCTCACCAACGTCGGGCTTGAACGTGCGGTGAGACGGCCATTGGAACTGCTGCAGCTCACTGGTAAAATCTAGGCAACCCACCTCATAAGGTAGGCCGCCGGAGCTCCCCGGTGCTGGGTGGTCCATAGTGGGTCCTGCCTGCTTGTCCAACTGGTGGCGCGTATCGTGCCGGCGCTCGATAGTGGTTCGAGCATCTTCGTGGGCTCGATCTTGAAGAACTTGGCGTTGGTCGCGGTGGGTCCGTGGGTCGGACGATGCTATGGAAATATTATCACAAGCATCATCGCGACGGATCGACACCCGCGGTGGCTGGCGTGGAGGAGGAGAGTGCACCGTGGCCGCAACACCCCCGGCCCCTCCACCACTGGCATGCGGTGGTTCGACAGAGCACCGGCCCGAAGGCCCCGCCGGTCGCGGATCATCTTTATTGGCGACGACGACGAGGCTCCGGATGGTGGCTCTCCACTCGTCGAGCTTCTCCGCAGCAGGAGGGAAGTCGAGGAGCAGCTGCGCGCGCACCAAAGCTTCTGCTGGTGTGGGTGGTGGTGACAGCTGCGTGGACCGTGGCGCGCTTCGACTTCTAACTACGTTAGAAGGATCTCTACCACGGCCCAGCGGCTGCGTGCCATTTTCGCCAGTGCTTCGGCGAGCATGCTGGACTCCTTTGTCTCGCGGACGATGCACATGGCTCTTCCCACAGCGGTGTCCGGGGTCTCCAGCGTGGTGGCGCTACTCGTCGCGCGCACCCTGGGAAGAGCGCGCTGTGGGCGCCAGCGTGGGCGTCTTGGAGGTTCCTGCGCCGCCTGTGGGTGGCACAACGACACTCCTGGAGGGCCCCGCGCCGCCTGTGGGGGGCCCTGCTCCGTCTTTGGATTTGGCGGCATGCGGTCCGTCGCCTGGCGCACGAACAACACCGCTTGCCAGACTCTGACTGCCAGAGCGATGCTGGTGCTCGCGGACTGCGGCCCGGGTCCTGTCCACGACCGGCCCGCTGCTCGCCCGCACTGGCACGGGCCGCTCGGCTCTCGACGAGCCGATCGCCATGACCGTCTTCTTCTTGGGAGCCATGGCGATAAAGAACTGCTAGGCTAACTACTAGACCAGATTCTCACAATTGCGCCGCCCCTACCTGGCGCGCCAAAGATGTCGGTGGGAAACAACACCTATGGGGTCACAAGAATCCCTACTATGGTTGCCGGGGCGCGGGGTTGTGAGAAGAGCAGGATTAGCAGTCAACACGAGGATCGCTTACCCAGGTTCGGGCCACGAAGATGCGTAATACCCTAGTCTTGCTTTGGTGTGTATTTGAGAGAGTTCTTGAGCTCTCGAACTAGCTACGGTGGCTGCGTCGTTCAAAAGAGCCGAATGCCTCTCCATTATGCCAAGGGCCTCCTTTTATAGCCGAAAGGGGCTGCCAAAGTGGCACACAGGAGGTGGAAAGGCCTACAGTGCTGCGAGCTTATCGCTCGTGTTACATGACAAGACGCATTTAATGCGTAGCTTAGGTGTCCCTTAGCTTTATTGGGGAAGGGAACGAGGCCCGTCCCGTCCGCAGCCGCCTCGGCTTGCTTCGACACGCGCCTAGGCCAGCGGTGCATGCGGCGCCATGTAGGCAGGCAGGCAGCTGAGGGGGCGCGGTGGTAGGGTCTTCACGAAGATCTGCATGCCACCACGCAGGTGCTTGCTGAGTTGGCGTAGAGGCTGCCCGTCGCCACGCAGGTGCCTGCCCAACTGGTTGAGCTAGCAGCTGCTTGGGGACGGCGGTGGAGTCTTGGTCGACGCGGGCTTAGCTGTGGCCCTGCTGACGCCCTCGGCAAGGGCCTTGCCGGGGCCCCGACAAGGGTCTTGCCGTGGCGTTGCAGTCGTCCCCGGGAAGGCGCTTGCCGGGGGTCTTGTGGATCTCCTCGGCAAGGATCCCGCCGAGGGTCACTGTCTTCTGGTTCTTATCTGATCTCATATCTCTATGGTCTTGACAAAGATTTGCATGCTACCACGGAGGTGCCTCCCGAGTCCTAGTTCCAATGTGGTTGGTTGAGTTGGAACCCGTGGGCTCAAGGGTGGCTCGCTCCGCTGGTGTGGGTGAGCTGTCCTGCCAAGGGTCTTGTCGGGGAACCTGCTTCGTCCCTCTGCTTCTTTGTGTTCTTGGCCTTGGCATTGTCTTGGGCTTCGGCTTCTCTCCGGCTTCCCTCCTTTGCCCTGCTATGTGCGGTCGTGGCGCGCGGCTCCGACTGCCCGTGCACAAGTAAAGGGGTACAAAGGTGTGCCCCTACTTTTGTACACCGACAGGGACTGAGTGTGTGGGATGTACTTACGACCGAAAACAATTTCGCCTGTATAATTGTATTTTTTAACACTACTATACGTATAATCGTATTTGATCGCTCGCCGATCGCACACGACCTCATTTTGCCGAGCGTGTGTGCCAGGAGTGCATATCCCCGGCGGTTTCTGGGTCGTGTGGGAAGGACCCCCTATCGCCCACACTCACTTGGCGACGGTTCCAAATGCCATCGCAGAAAGGGGTTAAAAACCGTTTGTATAGCACCTTGTTGTACGAGTGTAAGATAAGTAAAGGTGAAAGATAGTGGAGGTGATATGATACCAGGACACCTCCCCCAAGCTTGGCACAAGCCAATGGGAGCGCCCATACCCGATACTCAAGTTTTCTTTGGTGATGGAGAAGGAGTGGTGGTGATGAAGTAGAGGGTTTGTTGTGATAGCCTGGCTTATTAGGGATGATAGACTACTCATATCAATAAGGAATTCCTTCTTTTCCGGGAGCTCATTCGGACAGAACTCCAAAGTTAAGCGTGCTCAGCTTGGAGTAGTGTCAGGATGGGTGACTGACCGGGAAGTTGCTCCCGGGTGCGCACGAGTGAGGACAAAGTGCGCAGAAAAGACTAGTATTGATCTGTGGGGCCAGTCTAGATCCCGCCAGGAGTAACGACCACCGGCGGGTGTGTCCGGGGCGTTACAAGTTGGTATCAGAGCCGACCCTCGCGGTTACACCGATGGTTGCGGACAGGTGCGTGGTCATGTTGTTCATGACGTTTGTGACCCGTCGTGGCACCCGGCATGGCACATGTACCGGACTGGAAGCACAGACGTTTGTACCAAGAGGGAACGTTCCTGTGGCCCGACGAGGACGTCGGTTCCTCTGAGTGGGGGTGTATGTGATAGCCTGGCTTATTAGGGATGATAGACTACTCATATCAATAAGGAATTCCTTCTTTTCCGGGAGCCCATTCGGACAGAACTCCAAAGTTAAGCGTGCTCAGCTTGGAGTAGTGTCAGGATGGGTGACCGACCGAGAAGTTGCTCCCGGGTGCGCACGAGTGAGGACAAAGTGCGCAGAAAAGACTAGTATTGATCTGTGGGGCCAGTCTAGATCCCGCCAGGAGTAACGACCACCGGCGGGTGTGTCCGGGGCGTTACAAGTTGGTATCAGAGCCGACCCTCGCGGTTACACCGATGGTTGCGGACAGGTGCGTGGTCATGTTGTTCATGACGTTTGTGACCCGTCGTGGCACCCGGCATGGCACATGTACCGGACTGGAAGCACAGACGTTTGTACCAAGAGGGAACGTTCCTATGGCCCGACGAGGACGTCGGTTCCTCTGAGTGGGGGTGTATGTGATAGCCTGGCTTATTAGGGATGATAGACTACTCATATCAATAAGGAATTCCTTCTTTTCCGGGAGCCCATTCGGACAGAACTCCAAAGTTAAGCGTGCTCAGCTTGGAGTAGTGTCAGGATGGGTGACCGACCGGGAAGTTGCTCCCGGGTGCGCACGAGTGAGGACAAAGTGCGCAGAAAAGACTAGTATTGATCTGTGGGGCCAGTCTAGATCCCGCCAGGAGTAACGACCACCGGCGGGTGTGTCCGGGGCGTTACATTTGTCCTTCTCTTTCTCCAGCTTACGTCAGAGAGTAAAGTTATCTATCCTCAACTCAACTCATCCTTCTCCATCTCAAGCTTCATTATCCTCTTGCATAAGGCCACCATGCTTTCGTTCTTGAAACAAGGAGGAACTGGTTCATCTTCATCCTCTTCATCGGAAAACCATATATAGGGATAGGTGTCCTTGAAGATGTTTTTGTCTAAAGGCTGATAAGAAACTGGGCACTCTTCCTCGGAATATTGAGATGACAAACTTTTAGATCTGTCAGGAAACTACAAGGAAAAGAAAATAGAAGATTTCTCCGCGATACGGTGGTCAATAGGTTCGGGGGGTATATAAAGATTTTTTATCTTTGAAAACAAGCAAATGGAAGAAAAACAGAGTCCGGAAGGCACAACCCACCTGGGCGCGCCTGGCTGTCTTGCGCTCACCAGGGTTACCTTCCTGGCTGTTTCTTATTTTCCTAATTTTTCATATATTCCAAAATTGACAAAAAATATTTTTACGGATTTTTTGGAGTCCGTTTACTTACCATATCACGTACCTTCTCTTTTTTCACGGTTCTGGAGTGTTCCGGAAGGTTTCCTTTATGTGTTCTTCAGGTGTTATAGTTTGGATAATATTTCTTTCAACATTAATGGGCGTACCTGAGATATAATGTTTTGTTCTTTGCCCATTGATAACCTTCGGGTTAGTACCTTCGGCATTATTTATTTTGATGGCTCCAGACCGATAAACCTCCTCGATAACATATGTTCCTTCCCATTTGGAGAGGAGTTTTCTTGCAAAGAATCTGAAATGAGAGTTGTACAAAAGAACATATTCTCCAATTTTGAACTAACGCTTTCAATTCTTTTGTCATGCCATCTTTTAAGTTTTTCCTTAAATAACTTGGCATTTTCATAAACTTGGGTTCTACATTCATCCAATGAGCTGATATCAAATAACCTCTTTTCACCAGCAAGTTTGAAATCATAGTTGAGTTCTTTAATTTCCCAATATGCTTTATGTTCTAACTCAAGAGGCAAATGACAAGCTTTTCCATAAACCATTTTATAAGGAGACATACCCATAGGATTTTTATGTTGTTCTATAAGCCCAAAGTGCATCATCTAATTTCTTAGACCAATTCTTTTGGGACCTATTGACAGTTTTTTGTAAAATTAATTTTATTTCTCTATTGCTAAGTTCAGCTTGACCCCTGGACTGAGGATGATAAGGTGATGCAATTCTATGGTTAACATCGTACTTAGCAAGCATTTTATGGAAAGCACCATGAATAAAGTGTGAACCATCATCATTCATTAAATATCTAGGGACTCCAAACCTTGGGAAAATAACTTCCGTAAGAATTTTAATAGAGGTGTTGTGATCAGCACTACAAGTTGGAATAGCTTCTACCCACTTAGTAACATAATCAACAACAACCAAAATATGAGTATACCCATTAGAGGAAGGAAAAGGTCCCATGTAATCAAAACCCCAAATATCAAATGGTTCAACAACAAGTGAATAATTCATAGGAATTTCTTGATGCTTACCAATATTACCAATTCTTTGACATTCATCACAAGATAAAACAAACTTACGGGCATCTTTGAAGAGGGTAGGCCAATAAAACCCATATTGCAATACCTTGTGAGTATTCTGTCTCCCGCATGATGCCCTCCATAAGCTTTAGAGTGACATTTCCGTAGGATTTGTCCCTGTTCATGCTCAGGTACACAACGTCTTATAATACCATCTACTTCTTCTTTATAAAGATGTGGGTCATCCCAAAAGTAATGTCTCAAATCATAGAAGAATTTCTTTTCTTTTGTTGGTATGTGAAGCTAGGTGGTATATATTTAGCAACTATGTAATTAGCATAGTCTATAGCATGGCAAGGAGTGTTATGAGAAACATTTATTGCAGCTAATTTCTCATCAGGAAAACTATCATTAGTAGGTTGTGGGTCATCAAGAATATTTTCTAACCTAGACAAGTTATCATATACGGGGTTCTCAGCTCCCTTTCTATCAGTGATATATAAGTCAAATTCTTGCAGCAAGAGAACCCACCTAATTAGTCTAGGTTTAGCATGTTTCTTTTCCATAAGATATTTTATAGCAGCACGATCAGTGTGAACAATCACTTTAGAATAAACAATGTAAGATCTAAATTTATCATAAGCAAACACAACTGCTAAAAATTCTTTTTCAGTAGTAGCATAATATCTTTGGGCACTGTCTATAGTTGTACTAGCATAATGAATAACATTTACTTTCTTATCAACTCTCTATCCTAGAACAACACTAACAGCATAATCACTAGCATCACACATAATTTTAAAAGGGAAGTTCCAATCAGGTGGTTGAACAATAGGTGCAGAAATTAAGGCTTTCTTAAGTGTTTCGAAGGCTTCTACACAATCATCATAAAAAAGAGATGGAACATCCTTTTGTAAAAGATTTGTAAGAGGCCTAGAAATTTCAGAGAAGTCTTTAATAAACCTCCTATAGAAACCAGCATGACCGAGGAAACTACGAATACCTTTTATATCTTTAGGACATGACATTTTCTCAATTGCATTAACTTTAGCTTTAGCCACCTCAATACCTCATTCAGAAATGTTATGTCCCAAGACAATACCTTCATTAACCATAAAGTGGCACTTCTCCCAATTCAAGACAAGATTAGTTTGCTCACATCTCTGCAAAACTCGATCATTGTTCCTCAAGCAATCATCAAAAGAAGTTTCATAAATAGAAAAATCATCCATGAAAACCTCAACAATCTTTTCACAAAAGTCAGAGAATATAGCAGTCATACATCTTTGGAAGGTAGCAGGTGCATTACATAAACCAAAAGGCACACGTCTATAAGCATAAGTTCCAAAAGGACAAGTAAAAGTGGTTTTCTCTTGATCAGGTTGCGAAATAGGTATTTGAGAAAAAACAGAATATCCGTCTAGGAAACAAAAGTGTGTGTGCTTAGATAGTCTTTCTAGCATTTGATCAATAAATGGTAGAGGGTAATGATCTTTTCTAGTAGCTTTATTTAATTTTCTAAAATGAATTACCATTCTATAACCAGTGATAATTCTTTGTGGAGTAAGTTCATTTTTATCATTAGGAAGAACAGTAATACCTCCCTTCTTAGGGACAGAACGAACAAAACTTACCCATCTACTATCAGCTAGGGATAGATTATACCTGCTTCCAGAAGCTTCAATATTTCAGTTCTTACCACTTCTTTCATTTTAGGATTTAAACGTCTTTGGTGATCAACAACAAGTTTAGCATCAGGTTCCATATTAATCTTGTGCTGACAGAGAGTGGGACTAATGCCCTTAAAATCATCAAGAGTATATCCAATAGCAGCTCGGTGCTTCTTCAGAACCTTCAATAATCGTTCTTCTTCATGTTATGAAAGGTTAGCACTGAGAATAACAGGAGATATCCTTTTCTCATCAAGGTAAGCATATTTCAAAGTGTCTGTCAATTTTTTTAATTCAAACACAGGGCACCCTTAGGTGGGGGAGGACCTCCTAGAGTTTCAATAGGCAAATTGTGTTTAAGCACAGGTCGTTGTTCAAAGAAGTTTTATCTATCTCATTTATTTCATACATATGCATATCATTTTCATGGTCTAGCAAATATTGTTCTAGTGGATCAATAGGAGGAACGACAATAGAAGCAAGACCAATTATTTCATCCTTACTAGGAAATTATTTCTTATGATGTTTTCTACTAAACTTGGAAAAATTAAACTCACGAGACGCATCACCAAAACTAACACCGATAGTTTGTTTCTCACAATCTATTTTAGCATTAACGGTGTTCAAGAAAGGTCTACCAAAGATAATGGGACAAAAGTCATCTTGTGGGGAACCAATAACAAGAAAATCAGTAGGATATTTTATTTTCCCACACAAGACTTCAACATCTGTAACAATCCCAAGTGGTGTGATGGTGTCTCTATTAGCAAGTTTAATAGTAACATCTATGTCTTCTATTTCAGCGGGTGCTATATCATTCATAATTTCTTGAAATAAGGTAAAAGGAATAGCACTCACGCTAGCACCTAAATCACATAAACCATGATAACAGTGATCTCCTATTTTGATTGAGACAACAGGCATGCCAACAACAGGTCTATGCTTATCTTTTTCTTCGAGTTTGGCAATTCTAGTAGCACTGGTACATGTCGGTGCATTACAAACGGTTTTAACCCCTTTCCGCGATGGCGTTCGGAACCGTCACCTAGTGAGTGACTGCGATTGGGGGAGGGGGGTCCTTCCCACACGACCCAGAAACCGTCGGGGACATGCCCTCCTGGCACACACACCCGGCAAAATGAGGTCGTGTGCGACCTGCGAGCGACCAAATACGATTATACGTCATCAGTGCTAAGAAAATACAATTATACAGGCAAAATCGTTTCCGGTTGTAAGTACATCCCACACAGTCAGTCCCTGCTTAACGTTTCCGTTCGTATATACATCCCACACAGTCACTCCAAGGAAAACGTTTGCACAAGGTGGCGTAACGCAAACAGTTTTCAAGAGAATGTCGTGTGTGATTGTTCATTGATCCAACACGGTTTATTCCTAGAAACTGTGTCCGTTGCCTGAGGTTATCACCCACGGTGTTTTCTCAATAACTGTTAGCAATAGGAAAACCCAATTAGCAGGCTAATTGCTCTATTAATAATAATCCATTTACTAATCTAATTGACATTCATATTAAGCACATCATATATTTCATTTCCATTAAGGAAGCAGGATTTCATAATTGAAATACATCCGAGTACAACATGATATGGCTTCAGCACTCAGCTACCCCATTACACAACTGCACCAGCACCTGAAACATCTAGAACCTTTCAAAATTAGCATCCTAGACTGTACATAGACAGATGCATCTCATGTGGAAAACTGCTGAAGTGGAAGGCGAATATTGAGCCTTCATTCATGTTGAAGGTCTTTGCAACTTTAGGCTAGTGTCTGTGGATGATTGACCGTCCATCCTTCGACCTCTTCAGGAACACTTCAATATTGGGCTGTGGGTGTTTTATGAAAACTTTCCTCGCCTCCTGACCACAGAGGTGGTTCGGGAGGTAATCATCAGTGAACCCTGAAAACAAGGATGCGCATAAATATCTTCTATTTATTGGAAATGGGGCAACGGAATAAAATAAGGCAAGGTATAATAGTTAGTACCATCTTGTAAATCTCAGTACCTCCCATTGTTTCCCTGCAACACATATAAGGTAGTTAGTCATCAGGTTAAGTAAGGGTTCGCATGCTATTAGTAAAATATGTTGATGATAAATAAGCACATTGCAGATTCATCAGATTAATTCAAGCCACATGAAAACCCATTTATCCAAACCAAGCATGATTAAGAACTAGGAAATATAGCACTTGTATATATTTCTCATGTATTAAGTGCAGCCAACTTCAATTTATTCCTCACATGGTATAGAATAATAGAATGCAGCCACAATAATTGAAAATCGCATTGCAGAATTGAACCAAACAGTTAACTAAACACCACAACAAATGAAATAAACGTTAACTGAGCACCACATTGCACAATATAACATAGTCCTAATAGAAGATCAGATAGTTAACCAAACCAAGCATGCTTAACAACTTGGAAATATAGCAATTGTATTTGTTTCTCATGTATTTAGTACAACCAAATTCGATTTATTTCTCACATGGTATACAATAACAGAATGCACCCACAACAATTGAATATCGCATTGCAGAATTGAACCAACCAGTTAACTAAACACCTCAACAAATGAACCAAACTTTAACTGAGCACCACATTGCACAATATAACATACTCCTAATAGAAGATCAGACAGTTAATCAAACCAAGCATGCTTAACAACTTGGAAATATAGCATTGTATTTGTTTCTCATGTATTTAGTACAGCCAAATTCAATCTATTTCTCAGATGGTATACAATAACAGAATGCAGCCACAACAATTGAGCATCACATTGCAGAATTGAACCAAGCTGTTAACTAAACACCACAAGAAATGAAAACCAAACATTAACTAAGCACCACATTGCACAATATAACATACTCCTAATAGAAGATCGGACAGTTAACCAAACCAAGCATGCTTGACAACTTGGAAAATTGCACCCTGAAGAATTGAACATCACATCTGCAGAATTGAACGAAACAGTTAACTGAACACCACATTGCACGACATATAAAACATATACTCTAGAGCAGAAAATTGCATGGTAAAAGTGGATACACAATCCACTATAATTTGTTAAGGAAAGGCAGTAGCTAGCAAACTAAACATGGGTCCTTATAGTGAGCTAATAAGACAAGCTACTCCTCATTGTCGGAGATATCAATGACGATTGGCTCCTAGGACATGGAAGAGGGCGAGGCCTCCACATCGTGGGTGCCCTCGTCGTAGTGGTGAGTTGCCAGAGCCGCTCCGGGCACCAACCTGCTGGCTCTCGAGATGAGGTAAGCACGTGCACGCTTAGAAAACACCTCGTAGTCTTCGTCGATGGCACCGACGGTGGCCTCGAGAAAACGCCATGAAGTGTAATATAAAGCAGCCAACCGCATCGTGGCGTCGGCGCGCGAGGCCTCGACGGCGGCCTCGACGGAGAGGTGCTCCTCCAAGATCTGGGGGTCGGCACGAATGGCAGCCATCACGACCTCATCCGCGTGTGCGGTCGCGATTTGCTTCTCCGCTGCCGAATGCTCCTTGAGATCCTGGCTATACTGCGTGCACCATGGCTTAGGGCGGCGCTTATTTGGTGGATGGGTTGGTGATTTGGGTGGAAGGTGTCACGCTCGCGTCAGCGGTCGGGGCATGTGGGATGTGGGAGGAGGAGGAGGATTGGGGTCGGGTGTGGATTACCCGCCGAGATAGGCGAGGCCGAGCAGCATGGAGGAGGGTCACCAGCGAGGAGGAGGCGCTGCAAGCAAGGAGTGAAGGTTTGAACTTGGAAAGGAAGGCAGAAATAAGGGAAATGTGGCTTTTGGTAAGGGGGAGGGGGAGGGGCGGGGAGGTAGATATTTCCGCAGAAGCCGAAAATTTGGAATCGCTTCAAGGAAAAACTGGCGCGCAAAGTGTCATCAGACACGGTCCCTTATTCAGAGCAAGCCGTGGACAGTAGCCGTTGCACCTTCTTGAATAAGCCGTATGCGTACTATACTCCGATGATGCTCCAAGATAATTTGTGGTGCATCTCACATGGTTGGTTATAATAAACTGTGTGGGGTCTACTTGATTTTTCTTCTTGATTTGAATTACATAATGGGGTCACAGCGGCAATGGACGGAGTTTGAATTGCTAGACCTTTTATCTGCAGTGGACATGCAACTATATGTGTGTCGTAAATGAAGGAAATATGCCCTAGAGGCAATAATAAAGTTATTATTTATTTCCTTATATCATGATAAATGTTTATTATTCATGCTAGAATTGTATTAACCGGAAACATAATACATGTGTGGATATATAGACAAACAGAGTGTCACTAGTATGCCTCTACTTGACTAGCTTATTAATCAAAGATGGTTAAGTTTCCTAACCATAGACAAAGGAGTTGTCATTTGATTAACAAGGTCACATCATTAGTTGAATGATCTGATTGACATGACCCATTCCAATAGCTTAGCACCCGATCGTTTAGTATGTTGCTATTGCTTTTGTTCATGACTTATACATGTTCCTTTGACTATGAGATTATGCAACTCCCGTTTACCGTAGGAACACTTTGTGTGCTACCAAACATCACAACGTAACTGGGTGATTATAAAGGTGCTCTACAGGTGTCTCCGAAAGTATTTGTTGGGTTGGCGTATTTTGAGATTAGGATTTGTCACTCCGAATGTCGGAGAGGTATCTCAGGGCCTTCTCGGTAATGCACATCACATAAGCCTTGCAAGCATTGCAACCAATGAGTTGGTTGCGGGATGATGTATTACGGAATGAGTAAAGAGACTTGCCGGTAACGAGATTGAACTAGGTATTGGATACCGACGATCGAATCTCGGGCAAGTAACATACCGATGACAAAGGGAACAACGTATGTTGTTATGCGGTCTGACCGATAAAGATCTTCGTAGAATATGTAGGAGCCAATATGGGCATCCAGGTCCCGCTATTGGTTATTGACCGGAGACGTGTCTCGGTCATGTCTACATTGTTCTCGAACCGTAGGGTCCGCACGCTTAAGGTTTCGATGATAGTTATATTATGAGTTTATGAGTTTTGATGTACCGAAGGAGTTCAGAGTCCCGGATGAGATCGGGGACATGACGAGGAGTCTCAAAATGGTCGAGACGTAAAGATCGATATATTGGACGACTATATTCAGACATCGGAAAGGTTCTGAGTGATTCGGGTATTTTCGGGAGTACCGGGTAGTTACGGGAGAAGCAATGGGCCTTGATGGGCTTTAGTGGGAAGAGAAGAAAGGGCCAAGGGGCTGCTGCGCCCCCCTTCCCTCTGGTCCGAATTGGACTAGGGAAAAGGGGGCCGACCACCTTTCCTTCTCCTCCACTTCCTTCTCCCTTCCTCCCCTCTTGGTGGACTCCTACTAGGACTTGGAGTCCTAGTAGGACTCCACATCCTGACCGCACCAAACCTTGGCCGGCCTCCTCCTCCTCCATCCTTTATATACAGGGGCAGGGGCACCCCATAGACACACAATTGATCAACGTGATCGTTCCTTAGCCGTGTGCGGTGCCCCCCTCCACCATATTCCACCTCGATCATATTGTCGCAGTGCTTAGGCGAAGCCCTGCGTCGGTAACACATCAAGATCGTCACCACGCCGTCGTGCTGACGAAACTCTTCCCCGAGAGCTTTGCTGGATCGGAGCCCGGAGAACGTCATCGTGCTGTACGTGTGTCAAGAACTCGGAGGCGCCGGAGTAACGGCGCTGGGATCGGTCGGATCGTGAGGAGGACGTACGACTACTTCCTCTACGTTGTGTCAACGCTTTCGCTTCGGTCTACGAGGGTACGTAGACAACACTCTCCCCTCTCGTTGCTATGCATCACCATGATCTTGCGTGTGCGTAGGAATTTTTTTGAAATTACTACGTTCCCCAACAGTAAAAGAATTGGAATTTTCGGGGTTCGTTTGGACATTTTTATGCATTAACTGAGTTTTCAATGCATTTATGTGCATAATTCAAATTTGAACTACATGCACATGCTCCAGTGCATATAAATTGGTTAAAAATCAAATCTTTGTCCTTGGGTGCATGCTTAGGTCCCATGCATGAAATGGGAATGAATGTCAAACACCTTGCCACCGTCACTCGGCCGCAAACATTGAGATAACTGGTTTTTAAATTCTAGTAAATCCAAAACTCGTCTGAAACACATGAAACTTGGCATGCTATCATGGAGCGGCATCAACATGCCGTGGTAAATTTTTTGTCCCATTTGGGGCATGTTTGGGTATATGCTTCTCACAACAAGCATGATGGTTTCGGTAGGGAACGTCCCACCTTTGGGAACGAAACGATATCCATTGCCTCTTATTGCATTCAAAATCTTTCTCGTGTCAACATAGAACAACAGGAGTGTTGTGTCATTTTTTGTGATTTTTCGGGGTTCGTTTGGAAATTTTTAGGCATTAGCTGAGTATTCAATGCATTTATGTGCATAATTAAAATTTGAACTACATGCACATGCTACAGTGCATATAAATTGGTTGAAAAATCAAATCTTCGTCCTTGGGTGGATGATTAGGTCCCATGCAAGAAAAGGGAATGAATGTCAAACACCCTGCCATCGTCACTCGGCCGCAAACATTGAGATACCTGGTTTACAAATTCTAGTAAATCCAAAACTAAGCTGAAATTCATGAAACCTGGCATGCTATCATGGAGCGGCATCAACATGTCGTGGTAAAAAATTTGTCCCATTTGGGGCAGGTTTGGGTATAAGCTTCTCACAAAGCAGAGCTTCTCACAACAAGTCTGATAGTTTCGGTATGGAATATGCCACCTTTGGGGACGAAATGATATCCGTTGCCTCTTATTGCTTTAAAAAATTTCTAGTGCCAACGTTGAACAACAGGAGTGTTGTGTTAAGTTTTGGAATTTTTCGGGGTTCATTTGGACATTTTTATACATTAACTGGTTTTTCTAGGCATTTCATGTGCATAATTCAAATTTGAAATACATGCACATGCTCCAGTGCATATAAATTGGTTGAAATATCAAATCTGTGTCCTTGGGTGCATGCTTAGGTCCCATGCAAGAAATGGGAATGGATTTCAAACACCATAGCACTTTTGATTGCCGGCAAAACGTTGAGATACCTAGTTTTTAAATTCTAGTAAATTCAAAACTCGTCTGAAATTCATGAAACTTGGCATGGTATCATGGAGCGGCATCAACCTGCCATGGTCAAAATTTTGTCCCATTTGGGGCAGATTTGGGTAAAAGCTTCTCACAAACCAGAGCTTCTCACAACAAGCCTGATGGTTTCGGCACTGAACGTGCCACCTTTGGGGACGAAACGATATCCGTTGCCTCTTATTGCTTTCAAAATTTTTCTAGTGCCAACATAGAACAACAGGAGTGTTGTGTTAAGTTTTGGAATTTTTCGGAGTTCATTTGGACATTTTTATACATTAACTGGGTTTTCTAGGCATTTATGTGCATAATTCAAATTTGAAATACATGCACATGCTCTAGTGCATATAAATTTGTTGAAAAATCAAATTTGTGTCCTTGGGTGCATGCTTAGGTCCCATGCAAGAAATGGGAATGAATTTCAAACACCAGGGGACTGTTGATTGTCGGCAAAACGTTGAGATACCTGGCTTTTAAATTTTAGTAAATCCAAAACTCATCTGAAATTCATGAAAGTTGGCATGCTATCATGGATTGGCACCCGACATGCTGTGATATTTTTCGTGTCCATTTTGAGAGAAGGCGCACTCGAATAACGGCCAACAAAGGCGTTTTGAAAAATAGCTGCCACTTTAATATCTCAAACGTTTGTATAATTCAAACTGTGTGCGTTCTGTTAACCATTCATGTGACCCCATGTGTCTTGGTTTTAATGGCTATAAGAGGTGCCGTGCGGACATCTGCTTGACTGAACGGGAGGCGTGCGTGCGCAGGCTCACCGGGAAGCGTGCAAGCTGTTTAGCACAGGATCTGTGCATCTCTCCAATGCAAACGGTTCAGATTACAGTATGCAAATTAAAGCCAGGCTTCGGCGCTAAGCCAAGAGACACTGCGATTTGTGAAAAAATGCAGCTAAAAATCAATAACACTATCTATTTTTTGGAACTAAAATTCAGTAATTAAGCATATATTTCATTCATAGAGATTAAGCAGTCATTCTCACTGGGAAGCGAGACAGCCTTGCACCGCCGCTCGCCTCGCTCCCACTGGTTTGTATTAATGGCCTTACTGGAGATTACACTCACCAGGTTCTTTCTTGCCAGAGCAAGGGTGTTGAGGGTACTGAGGTTGAACATGCATTTAATTAGGAAAGATGAATGGTATGTTGATCAGAGCCGACAGGTACTGCAGAATGGAAGAGGCTACAAAAAAGCTGAACTTCGTATTGGAAGAGCATATGACAGAGTAATTGGAAGTCATTTTGTCAAACCCATACATGACTTGTCAGCGGCTGATCCCTTTGTAGAAATGATGAAGTATGCAATGTGTGAATTTGGGCATTGTAATCTTTTAATTTGAACCTTGCAATATTTATGGTATTTGTTATATTGAACCGTTTTTGTTCTCTTCTCTCAACGCAAACAGTTCATCCGAGTGAACCGCATGTCGTATATCGCACACACCTTGATCTGGCTGACCGTTTCTTTTGTGTTGCCTAATCACAAACAGTTCATCCGAGTGAACCGTATGCTGTACATCGCACACACCTTGATCTGGCTGACCATTTCTTTTGTGTTGCCTAATCACAAACAGTTCATCCGAGTGAAGCATATGCTGTACATCGCACACACCTTCATCTGGCCGCCCATTTCTTTTGTTCCTCCTCATTGCAAATGATTAATTGAACTGAACCCTATGCCTTGCATCACACACTCAACTAAAATCTGAATTGTGTTTGATGCATCCTCCATCACAAACGTTATTGCACCTTTTTTGATGGTTTTTTACACCACTGTTTGCGATTATTGCATCGCACACAGTTTCGTCGAAGGGTCTCTGATCGTAGTGTTGCGTTAGCAGCATCCTGCAGTAGTGTAGCTTCATCACAGAAGTAAATAGCATGCCCATCTATATTTTCTACCAAGAGATCTTTAACCATAGCAACACTAGGTTCTACTTTGATTTGTTCAGCAGATTTAGGTGCTCTTATATGACTTTTATTTACCACAAACTTTAGCATGTCCCTTTATCCTAACAGGGAAATGTGGGTTTTCAATATAAGCAGTAGGAACAACTGGATCAACATTATAAATAATAGTTTCATCTTTAGCTATTACCGACTTTTAATTTCTTCTTTAATAGGTGGGTGATATTTAAACCACTTCTCCTTAGGGAGATCAACATGAGTAGAAAATGATTCACAAAAGGAGGTTACTAACGCGACACTACGATCAGAGACCCTTTGACGAAACTGTGTGTGATGCATTAATCGCAAACGATGATGTAAAAAACCCGTAAAAAACGATCCAAAACGTTTGCGATGAAGGATACATCAAGCATGGTTCATATTTTAGTTGGGTGTGCGATGAGGGGTATACGGTTCAGTTCAATTAACTGTTTGTGATGTGGAAGAACAAAAGAAATGGGCAGCTAGATGAAGGCGTGTGCGATATACGACATACAGTTCACTCGGATGAACTATTTGTGATTAGGCAACACAAAAGAAACGGTTAGCCAGATCAAGGTGTGTTCGATATACAGCATACGGTTCAGTCGGATGAACTGTTTTTGATTAGGCAACGCAACAGAAATGGTTCGACCAGATCAAGGTGTGTGCAATGGTGGGCATATAGTTCATTCCGATAAACTGTTTGTGTTGAGCCAAGAGAACAGAAACGTTTCACATAAACAAGATGTGTGTAATACGCGGCAAGCATCTAATTACATAGGTGGCTAGTACACACATGACATTTCCGCACACCAAAGTAAACTATTACATGCATAATTAACTAGGATAAACGATCATCTGATCATCATCTACTTCTTGTGCTAGCTTGATGTTCCTTCTATGCTAAGTTTCCATTAATTGAAGGCATTTTATGAACACGCCATCGTTTCCCGCCATTTCCTCACCGGTTTCCCGCCAGCCAGCGATATTGCGCTTAAACCTAGGCGGCGCACGACGCACGGAGGCAACAAGCGCAGCCTGTAGCACATCCACAACTTCCAAGCATGCCAACCCACCAAAGCGCCTGTAACGCCCCGGATTCGATGCGCCAGGTGTCCGCCAGTTATTCGCCGTTGTTGCCATGTCATGTGCTTGCGTGTCGCACTTTGCCATGTCATCATCTACATTTCATATCATGTCATCATGTGCATCGCATTTCCATACGTGTTCGTTTTATGCATCCGAGCATTTTCCCCGTTGTCCGTTTTGCAATCCGGCACTCCTATGTCCCCCGGCGTCCCCTTTTGCCTCTTTTCGTATGCGGGTGTTAAACGGTCTCGGAATGGACCGGGGTTTGCCAAGCGGCCTTGGTATACCACCGGTAGACCGCCTGTCAAGTTCCTGCCATTTGGAGTCTGTTTGATACTCCAACGGTTAACCGGGTAGCCGTAAAGCCTCTTTTGTGTTGCAGACCAACACCCCCTCCAAAGTGGCCCAAAACCCATCCTAGCCCCCTCCATCATCTCGGTCGTTCGATCACGATCGTGTGGGCGAAAACCGTACCTCATTTGGACACTCCAAACTCCTCCTACCTATAAATAGGTGCCCCTCCCCGAATTTTTCGCGCAGTCCAACCCTAGCTTCTTCCTCCTCCCGCAGCCGGACACGTCCGGACCCCGCGGGACATGTCCGCGCCGCCGCTGCCCACCTCCAATCGCGGCGCGCCATGTGTCCACCGCGCCCCACATCGCCGCCGGGCCCGCGGAGCCCATCTCCGGCCCGCTCTGGGCCACGGCGGGCCCGATCCGCCCGGTCAGCGCGCCCGCGCCCCCTCCGGCCGCCGCCCGTCGCCGGCGAGCCCTCGCCGGAGCTCGCCTAGCCCCGTCGCGGCGCCCTCCCCGTCGGCCACCGCCTCCGCCGCCGCGCCTGCACGCCTCCCCGAGCGCCCCGCGCCCGCGCGCCTTTCCCCGCCGCTGCACTCCCGCGCCGCCGCCTGGTGCGCCGCATGCCGCCCCGCCGCCGCCGGTGCGCTCCGGTGCCGGCTGCCTCAGCCCCGCCGCCGCGCTGCTTTGCCTCCCGCCGGCGCTCCTCCGCCCCCGCGCGGCTCGCCCTCGCCGGATCCGGCAAGGAGTCGGCCGGTTCCGACGTCCCCGACCTCGCCGGCCCTCTCCCTCGTCTCCGGCCTCCTTCCCCACCGTCTCCGGCGAGCTTCTCCGGCGAACTCTGGATCGGGACCAGATCCACCCATCCCTCCTTCCAAGCACTCCGCATCCCCGGAATCTCTACGTCCTGGAACCACCTCGTCCACTTTTCCCAAAGGGTATATTTCTGCCAAGTCCCGAAATTTTTCATAATATGTTGCTCTGTTCATCATGTCATAACTTGCTGCATACTGCTCCGTTTCGTGCGTGTAATGTGTCAAATTGTTCGCCTCAACGAGTATCTCATTTAGTTCCATTGCATCATGTTCATTTGAGTCCGTATTAATGCCTTAATCAACGTTGCAAGAGTGTTATATGTTGTTGTCTGCTGTCTGTTAACAGAATATGCTCATTTGTCATTTTTGCCATGATTGTTGTGTGCCTCCTATGATCTTGAGCCCTACATGAGTTTTGGCGTATGCCATGCCATCTTTACAGGGGTATATGCCATGTATTTTTGTGATCTCTGTGGTGACTAGCACAAGCATATTAAGTAGCCTTCGTGATGTTGCTGATTTCAGAGACTTCGAATTTTACTGAGTCTTTGTCTGCTGTTATTTTTATGCCATGTATTCATGTTGCTACAGTGAGTTCCATGCTTCTTTTGAGTATGATCAGTAAGGATGTTTTGAACATATGGTTATGCTCTATCCATCCATGCCCCTGTTTCCATTTATAGAGTGCTCTAACATGTCTCAATCAAGCTCTACTTTTTCCATAAAATGTTTCTGGCAGATTGTTAACATGTTTAGCAATTTTGCCAAGGTTATTGCTAGTGACCCGTGCACGCTATGTTGTTGTTCTTGCCATGTATAGCTTCTATGCCATGTCTAATTGCTGGGTGTATGATTGGTTTGTCATGAAATGCCTCGTAGTGAGTGCATCAAGCTCACCAACATGCCTACTTATCGTTGTTCCTGCCATGTGCTGTTATTTTCACCGAGTCTGAAATCTGTAACGAAACTTGCTATGTTTACATGGGTGCTATCATATCTTCTGATCCCTTTTGGCTTACGGTCACTAAGGGACTTTTGTTATATGCTTTTAGTAGATTCATACCATGCTCTAGTTTGCCATGATAGCTTGCTGTAACATGTTGTTTGATAGCTCTAAACATGCTAACCTGATGTTATTACTGCCATGTCCTGAAATTCTGCTAAGTCTGTGAACCTGATATTATTTGCAATCTTGCCATGTCCTTTTGAGCATGTTCTAGTAGTTTCTGGAGATAGCTCAGTGTTCATGTTTTGTCATGCTTTACCTGTATATCATGTCCATGCCTTTTGTTTTCATCTTGAGATCATGTAGCTTGTTGATTGGATGCTTGTTAGATGCCTACTTGCTGTTTTGGACAGATTGTTGTTATATCTTGTATAGGGTGTATGTGTTGAACCGTTGCTCCGTTTTGAGTGTGTTCTATATGAAACTTGCTTAGAATTGCATGTAGCTTCATATTATCATGTTGAATCCTTGTTTTGAGGTGTTTGCTTGATGTTTGTATGCATTTTGCATCGATGCCATGTTTATCTTGTTTTGCTCATATCTTCTAGGTCGTAGCTCCGAATCTATTGATCTTTATATGTAACTTGACTAGAATTTCGTGTAGATCATGTTGGTGCATCTTAACTTGCTGTTTAACCACTTGAACATAAGGTTTATTCAGATCTGGACCAATTTCGAAATTTGCATATGAGGACTTACCGGAATTGTTATATGTTGTTTCCGGCCTCATTTAAACTTGCTTTGATGTGTTGCTCTTGCATGCATCGTCCCTTGCCATGAGTAGCTTCATGTAGCCTTGTCTTGCATCATACTTGGTTGAGCATCATGCCTTGTTCATGTGTGGTGTGTTTACCATGTTGTGTGCTTCTTCTAGATAGTTCCCGTTTCACTGCGATCGTGAGGATTCGTTCGTCTATGCTTGGTTCTTCTTCGTGGCTTCATCTTCTTCATGGACTCGTTCTTCTTCCTTGCGGGATTTCAGGCAAGATGACCATCACCTTGGATCTCATTACTATCATTGCTATGCTAGTTGCTTCGTTCTATCGCTATGTTGCGGTACCTATCACTTGCTTCTCAAGCCTCCCAAATTGCCATGAAACTCTAACCTTTGTCACCCTTCCTAGCAAACCATTGATTGGATATGTTACTGCTTTTGCCCAGCCCCTCTTATAGCGTTGCTAGTTACAGGTGAAGATGAAGATTGCTCCATGTTGGATTATGTTTATGTTTATTGTTGGGATATCACAATATCTCTTATATTATTAATGCATCTATATACTTGGTAAAGGGTGGAAGGCTCGGCCTTATGCCTGGTGATTTGTTCCACTCTTGCCGCCCTAGTTTCCGTCATACCGGTGTTATGTTCCCGGATTTTGCGTCCCTAATGCGGTTGGGTGATTTATGAGACCCCCTTGACAGTTCGCTTTGAATAAGACTCCTCCAGCAAGGCCCAACATTGGTTTTACCATTTGCCTACCACCTATCCCTTTCCCTTGGGTCGGCCAGCCCGAGGGTCATCTTATTTTAGCCCCCCCCGGGCCAATGCTTGTCGAAGTGTTGGTCCGAACCGAGCCGCCTGCGGGGCCACCTCGGGGAAACTCGAAGCCTGGTTTTACTTGTAGCCTGTCTCATCCGGTGTTGCCTTGAGAACGAGATATGTGCAGCTCCTATCGGGATGTCGGCGCATCGGGCGGTCTTGCTGGTCTTGTTTTATTACTGTCGAAATGTCTTGTAGCTGGGATTCCGAGACTGATCGGGTCTTCCCGGGGAGAAGGAATATCCTTCGTTGATCGCGAGAGCTTATCATGGGCTAAGTTGGGACACCCCTGCAGGGTTTGAACTTTCGAGAGCCGTGCCCGCGGTTATGTGGCAGATGGGAATTTGTTAATATCCGATTGTAGTAAACTTAAAGTAAACTCTTCTAAAATACACCAACCGTGTGTGTAACCGTGAGTGTCTCTTTTCGGGGTTGATCGAGAGGAGAACACGGTTTCTGGGTTATGTCTGACGTAAGTAGGAGTTCAGGATCACTTCTTGATCATTACTAGTTGGCGACCGCTTGCTTTGCTACTCTTCTCGCTCTTATTTGCGTAAGTTAGCCACCATACTTGCTTAGTCGCGGCTGCAACCTCACCACCTTACCCTTTCCTTACCCATTAAGCTTTGCTAGTCTTGATACCCATGGTAATGGGATTGCTGAGTCCTCGTGGCTCACAGATTACTACACCACCAGTTGCAGGTACAGGTATGCGATGATCATGACGTGAGAGCGATGTTTATTTGTGTTGGAGTTCTTCTTCTGCTTCTTCTTCGATTGAGGGATAGGTTCCTGGTCGGCAGCCTGGGCTAGCAGGGTGGATATTGTTTGAGTTTCTGTTTATGTTTCATCCGTAGTCGGATGTTGATCTTGTATATGATGTGTTGTTGTATTCATGTGACATTGTATGTATTGGATGTATCCCCTCTATTTATGTAATGTTGATGTAATGAAATCCACCTTGCAAAAGCGTTTCAATATGCGGTTCTATCCTTGGTGGGACCTTCGAGTCTCTTTAGGATAGTATCGCATATTGGGCGTGACAAGTTGGTATCAGAGCCTCGACCGACCCTAGGAGCCCCCTTGATTGATCGTGTAGTTTGGCCGCAGTTGATTCTAGAAGAAAACTTTTTCGGAGTCTAGTTATATCGAAGAGTAGCAATTCTTTTTACTCCTCTTCCCCTTCGTCGCTCTGGTGAGAAATCTTGACGTAGGTGTTTTGAACTACACCTCTTCCCCTTCAAATTTTTCTTTAGGATCACGCGGTTAGTTTTCGTTCGTTGTCCATCCTCTTTTCATCCGGTGCTATTCTCGTCGAAGTGATTCAAACCCTCTTTGTCTTTTGCAAGATCAATCCTCAGCTCTTTTCAATCGACGTTGGTTTCCCCATCCGAAGTTGTCCTTGTTTTTTCCACCCTCCCACCCTTCTTCTTCTCGGAACCGGAGTCTGTAATCGAGTATCCATCCTACTCGTGTGAAGCCTGTGCACTCTCTCCTTAATCATTTCAACCGGTGTTTTTCTCTTCAAGTTATTTGTCGGTTCCCCGTTCTAATTGCCTGTGTTTTTCCCGCCCTCCCACCCCTTTTATTCCGGAGTCTGTGCCACTATTCGAGCATCAATTTCATTCGTGTGGAGTATCTTTAGTCTTTCCTCAATTGTTTCAACCGGTGAATTCTCGTCTGGTTCATCAATGTTCGTTTGGCTTTCTTTCCGGTGGATTCCAACTCAATTTTCTCGGTTCGATCATATTCTTCCCCTCAGCTCAAATATTTCTCTTTGCTCGTTCCTCCTCTCGCCATTCTTTTATCCCGAAGTGTTGAAGACATCTCAGAAGATTCGTGTTTGCATTCAATTATTCCGAGGTTGTCGCCTCATTCAAGTATTTCAGTTGTTTCGGTGCATCATCTCTTCAACAATCTTCCCAACGGTGTTTATTTTCAGTGGGCCCTAACCCACAGGTCTTTTCCCAGTATCTTACCTGACTCTTCTAATTGCCCGGAGGTATTCTCAAGTTCTTTTGAAATATGACGTAAGTATGGATTTCATCAGTCAGATGCCTTCTCCAAGATCGTTTTTAAATTCTTTCATGTTCGGGTCAATCTTTTCTCTTTTCATTTTCCCGGAGTATCTCAACAATTTTGATGGTGTTTCTCGTCGTCATTCTCAACATTTGAAGATCGAAGAAGAATTTCTCGTAAATCTTGTCCGTTCTCCCGGAGATCCGCGGTGCTAGCTCAATGTTATCCTATTAAATGGTTTCCAGTCGGGCAATTCTTTTCATCCATCCGGAGTATTTCAGGAGTTGCTTTCTCTCTCGATCATTCGAAGGCCATCTTTTGGAATATTTCTTTGTTCCAAGTTTTCAGCTTCGTTCGTTCCATAGTTGTATCGGTGCTTCGTTCAAGCTTTCTTCAATCAGTTCGCGATCTCTTCGTTCTCGTGCAGTGCTTGACGTACCGATCTGCCTCTTGCTAGCCGACGAGCGCGAACGATCTTGCCATTTTGTTGGGCGCCCAACGGAGCACCTCGTCGGTGGCACGCTGGAGCTTATCGGCCCACCTCCACGCTGCGATGAGGCGCCTAGCACGTTTGACCTTCCTCGCGAAGTACCCATCTTCATACACCTCCTTCGCATGATGACGCATGTGACGCCCCCGATTCAATCGTACACTAATCATGCACGCAATGTGTACGATCAAGATCAGGGACTCACGGGAAGATATCACAACACAACTCTACAAATAAAATAAGTCATACAAGCAACATAATACAAGCCAGGGGACTCGAGGGCTCGAATACAAGTGCTCGATCATAGACAAGTCAGCGGAAGCAACAATATCTGAGTACAGACATAAGTTAAACAAGTTGCCATAAGATGGCTAGCACAAACTGGGATACAGATCGAAAGAGGTGCAGGCCTCCTGCCTGGGATCCTCCTAAACTACTCCTGGTCGTCGTCAACGGGCTGCACGTAGTAGTAGGCAACTTCGGGGTAGTAGTCGTCATCGAAGGTGGCGTCTGGATCCTGGGCTCCATCGTCTGGTCGCAGCAATCGGGTAGAGAAATGGGAAAAGGGGGGAACAAAGCAACCATGAGTACTCATCCAAAGTACTCGCAAGCAAGGAGCTACACTACATATGCATGGGTATATGTGTAAAGGGCCATATCAGTGGACTGAACTGCAGAATGCCAGAATAAGAGGGGGATAGCTAATCCTGTTGAAGACTATGCTTCTCGCAGCCTCCGTCTAGCAGCATGTAGAAGAGAGTAGACTGAAGTCCTCCAAGTAGCATCGCATAGCATAATCCTACCCGGCGATCCCCTCCTCAATGCCTTGTTAGAGGGCGATCACCGGGTTGTATCTGGCACTTGGAAGGGTGTGTTTTATTAAGTATCCGGTTCTAGTTGTCATAAGGTCAAGGTACAACTCCGGGTCGTCCTTTTACCGAGGGACACGGCTATTCGAATAGATAAACTTCCCTGCAGGGGTGCACCACATAACCCAACATGCTTGATCCCATTTGGTCGGACACACTTTCCTGGGTCATGCCCGGCCTCGGAAGATCAACACATCGCAGCCCCACCTAGGCACAACAGAGAGGTCAGCACGCCGATCTAAACCTAAGCGCGCAGGGGTCTGGGCCCATCGCCCTAAGCACACCTGCACGTTGCGAGGGCGGCCGGAAGCAGAACTAGCCCCCTTAATACAAGAGCAGGCTTATGTTCCAATTCGGCGCGCGCTGCTCAGTCGCTGACGTCACGAAGGCTTCGGCTGATACCACGACGCCGGGATACCCATAACTACTACCGCGTAGATGGTTAGTGCGTATAGACCAAATGGCCAGACTCATATCAAATACCCAGATCTCGTTAAGCGTGTTAAGTATCCGCGAACGCCGACCAGGGCCAGGCCACCTCTCTCCTAGGTGGTCTCAACCTGCCCTGCCGCTCCGCCAAAAAGTAACAGTCGGTGGCCGTCGGGAACCCAGGCCCACCACTACCTGGGTGGAACCACCTGCCCCTTCAGCCCCCATCTCTGAACAGTATCACAGGTAATGTAACAGTGTAAAGTATATAGTATATGCCTGTGATCACCTCCCGAAGTGATCACGGCCCAGTAGTATAGCATGGAAGACGGACAAGAGTGTAGGGCCACTGATGGAACACTAGCATCCTATACTAAGCTGTAGGATAGCAGGTAAAGGTAACAACACTAGTAGCAAGGACAGGCTATGCAGTAGTATAGGATTAACTGAAAGCAGTAACATGCTACACTACTCTAATGCAAGCAGTAGAGAAGAATAGGCGATATCTGGTGATCAAGGGGGGGGGGCTTGCCTGGTTGCTCAGACAAGAAGGAGGGGTCGTCAACACCGTAGTCGATCGGGGTACCAGCAGCAACGTCAGTCTCGTAGTCTACCGGAAATAAGTAACGGAGGGGGACCAAAATAAATAACAGAGCAATCAAATGTAACACAAAGCAAGACGCGGCAATACGTTGTGCTAGGGGTGACCTAACGCAGGGATAGGTGATACCGGAGAAGAGGGGAAACATCCGGGAAAGTATTCCCAGTGTTTCGCGTTTTCGGTCAGATGAACCGGAGGGGTAAAGTTGCGAGTTTGCTATGCTAGGAATGTGTGGCAGGCGAACGGACTGTGTATCCGGATTCGTCTCGTCGTTCTGAGCAACTTTCATGTAGAAAGTATTTCCATCCGAGCTACGGATTATTTTATAATAATTTTCAAAGATTTTAATTAATTTCTGAAATTACTAAATTCGTTTAGTTGGAGAATTCATTTATTGCATCCGCATGATGTCAGCATGACGTCAGCGGTCAACTCTGACCGCTGACCAATCAAACTGACGGTGGGGCCCGATTGTCATTGACTCAATTTACCTAAACAGAACTAGTTAGTTCAATAAGGCGATTAGGTTGATTAAACAATATTTATTAAGTTAACTAACTAACTTTATTTATTTATTTCCCTTTTTTAACGTTTCACAGGGGCGGGCCCCATTTGTCATCTGGCCAGGGGGCCATAGCGGGCACAGGGTGCGCGGGCGACGGTTGCGGGCGCCTTGTAGGGCGCAGCAGGAAGGGGCGGATCCGAGCGGCGGCCAATGAGGGGGCCGCAGCCGCGACAAGGCCGGCCGCCAGTGGCTGGAGCCGGAGCGGGAGGTAGCCAGCGGGAGCGCGGTGGCGCGACTGCACAGCGGAGCGGGATAGCAGTGGTGGTGGCGGCAGGGTGGAGCGAGCGGCGACACGCGAAGTCAGGCAGCAGGGTGCCGCCGGATGGCGCGAGCCATGCGCTCGGGGGCGCATGGGAGCGCGTGGGTGAACAACGGTAAACGAGGCGCGGTGGTTGCGCGAGGTCGTGGTGGGACGGAGCGGTAGGGCGCAAACCGGCGTCGGCAGCGCGCGGGGGCGTGGCCAGGGCGCGGCCCGGCCACGGTGAGTGCGGGGCCGAAGCGAGAGAGGCGGGCACGATCAGATCCGGCGACGGGAGCAGAGGGGGAGAGGAGAGGGGCGAGGCTCACAGGCGGTGCAGGGGAACGACAGCGTGCTCGAGGAGGAGGACGAGGACGGCCGGCGCAGGGGAGGAGGCGACGACGTAGAGGACGGCGGGGAGGCAGTCCGGGCGGCGACGACATCGAGCTGGCTCCAGGGACGTCGGGGCGGCCTCCTCCCGATCTAGATCAGGATCGGGCAGAGGGGGCGAGGGAGAGGGGGGTTAACGAGGAGGAGGTCGAGGACGGCCTGTCCGACAGATAGGCGACGCCGGCGATTGGTGTCGGGGGCGCGCGATGTGCGTTGGGGCTCAGGGCCAGCTCGATCCAGACGGGGGGGAGGGGATCGAAGGGAGTGGGGAAGTGGGGTGAACGTGGTGTGACTGGGTTAGGGTTTCGGGGATAAGGGAGTGAGAGGGACGGCCTGGGTCGGTTTGGGCCGGCCTGACTAGTAGCTGGGCCGTCTAGCCCAATGGGGGGGGGGGGGTTCTTTGCTTCTTTTTTTATTATTTTTTCCAATTTTCTCCTTTTTTATTTATTTTCTTGTTTCTGTTTTCTTTTACTTATATAATAGTTTATAGTTTTACAAAAAGTGAAACCCATACCTAAAATAGAGTTACAATTATAACTACTGCCACAGAAGGTTTTATCCCTGAACAAAATATTTTAGTATTTTATAAAACCCAAAATGCATTTATTTAATTGTTTTACCTATTATTTAATTACTAAAGTGCATTTAAACCTTCTATAAAAATGTGGTTTCTCCATCATAATTACCTATGCATTATTTGACACAACCCGAACAATTTAGTTTTAATATTTGAAAACTTTTACCTTTTGATTTTATTTTTGAATTTGAATTTGAATCAGTTTCGAACTAACGCGAGATTACCAACAGTAATCAAAGTGACGTGGCATCGTTAACGTGGGATTACTGTAGCCTAATTATCCGGGCGTCACAATTCTCCTCCACTACAAGAAATCTCGTCCCGAGATTTAAGAGGGAAGCAAGGGGGATGGATTTGGTTATGAAATTCTAACGGGTCTTCTCGGTGTTGGTAGCTCTTCTCGAAGAGGTCAATCCAATTCGCTGATGTCTTCATTTCTCTGCTTCAGGTCATCATGATGAAGTTGTCGTCCTTCCTTCAGGATCTTCACCGTATTTACGAAAGGGTAAGAAGGGAAAACTCTATATGGACGGATTCTAACAAGATCAAGCATCAGACGGTTAACTCAGGGAAGAAGCATAAGTATCTCTCGATTTGAAACTTAAGAAGTTATCGAGAGCAAAGTAAGAAGGTACCATGAGAAGTTTCAAACGGATAGGCAATCGTTCGATGTCTGAAACAACATGCGAAAGGGGTCCAGAGCAACGAGATTGAGTATTGCGTCTGTTACCAGAATAGATCACTACGACGGTGGCCCGTGAATTACATACGAGGCCACACACGAGGAATAACTTTAGGAACAGGGGGTGTACAGGAGAGTCAGGTTTCGATCCTGTGGAACTGTGGGTTATGGGCCCACCATGTGGTTTTTTTAATAGGAGCAGTGACATCTTGCCCGGTCATGATAGCAAGGCATGTCAGAGAGTACCATGTCAGTTATGTCGGCAACAACGTTGGTACCAAGGGCGAGGGACGAAGAGAACCATTTTCCTGCTCGTTGCAACGAGGCGGACCAATAGGCAAAGTTCTCGTCCATCGGTGGTTACCGGAATGTCATCAACAAAAGTAACAAGGTCTTACAGACAGAATTGTACACGAGGGGTCTACATAAGCAGACGAGAATTACTGCTTAGATCATATGGATCACAAGGAAGATTAAATAAAATAATGGAAAGGCAAATGTGATCATCAGATCAAACAGATCAATGGGAAGGAAATGTGTTCGAGACATGTACCAGGGGTATACCCTTCCCAAGAACAAGCAGAGCATGATATCCGTGACAGGATATAATGTAGAAAACCCTTTAGGTAAGGGGAGAGAGAAATTTCATGACATTACCCTTACAACGGTGTTTGGATAATTTAGCAGGAAACATTTAGCATTGGCTTCAAATGTTCTTGTTGAAAATGAGAGTACCATAGACATGCTTCGAAATAGCATTGACATGGTCTTCAAGCAAAGGTCGGACTTTGGATACACAAAGGATTCATCAGGAACAACTTATAGAATAAGTGTTACCATTTCCTCATGGAAGAATAGATAACCTTGCTAAAAAGGAAACTAAAAAAAAGTCGGTCCTCCAGCCAGATGTGCTAGGCATGACATCACCTTACCCGGTCATATAAAGACAAATGATATAAATCTTGGAAATATGTCCCAACCATCATATATGACCGAGCTTCAGATCTGATCAGTGTTAGGATACCTCAGACTCAGGATGCCTGAGAAGAAAAGGGGTGCAACACAATTTGACGAGATGGTGTTGCAAGATTTTCGGGAAACGAACTATGGAAGCAAGTTCTGAATCATGAGTTCATCATTAAACCAAGGGGAGGATGAGGAGGTGGTTGATGGAATCAGCAACAATTCATCGAGAATTTCAAAGGATGGATTTCCACAATTATGTGAACAAGGAGATAACATTTGTCAGATCAAATGATATAATGAGATATGCTCGAGGAAAACATAACCAATTAAACATCAGTTGAAAGGTGCAACCGAAATGTGGGCTTATAGTAGCATGATCAACGTTAGAATGGTGGTTCAGCAACCGATAGGCTAAAAATGAATTATCGATCATTAACTCCAAAGCAATAGGGTTGCTAGAAGTGCAGAATCCAAACAACACCGTTCACTTGTGGGTACCCCGGTTGGAATCAACACGAGGACCAAGAAAGAATGGTGATGGTGAGAACTATCATTATAGCAAGAATTTCTTAAGAGGTGGAGCAATCCTCACAATATTCTTGACATAAAAGATGGAAATACTCCAAGGTAAAGGAGAACAAATGTTGGATAGCAAGGATCTCAAGGAATACACAAGACACGAACAAGTTTGTGTTGAACGGAAGGCAATAAAGTGGTCGATGATAGCACAAATCATCGAGGGCAAGGATGGTATTTCTCATCATGAATTCAAATGATATCCTGGGAGAGCTCAGAATGTTGATGATGACCACGACACAATTGTCGAGAGATTTCATGAAGATGTAATCGATTGGCGATGACATCAAGTCAAAGGAATGATGAAGCGAAAGGTTATTGGAACCACGGGTATGGCACAAACTCGAAATCAAGCTTGCTGTTCAAGGCGAAATGATACGACGAGGAAGATCGTCATAAGGTTATCTCATCATCGAAAATTGTGCTCCGAGAAGAAGGGCCAGGCAGCACGGTTAAAATTTAGCAAAAAATGATATAGCCGATCAGGCTAGGAATGACGTGATGAAGTATTAAACTTCTCAACCACAAAGTACTAGAAGAACTAAATCACAGGGGTGATTCGATTCACTAATCGGTGTTCTCGGTTGACGACAACCCAGAACCTGTGGAGTGACTATGACGGGAAAAGGCACTACTTCATCAGAAATTCATAAGACGTAGTACAATGGCATGATATCCTCGAGATAGTAGGGGGCAATACTCGAGGTAGTTCGGTATAGAGGTTGGACAAGCATATTTATTTGCAGAAGAAAAGTGCTTTAACTTGTTCGCGAAATGGGATCAAAAAAATAACAATCATGGTGAGAACCACGAATGCAAAGGACCAAAACCAAATACAAGATGATTTTATAATGAGGGAATAATTATTATTACAAGAAGCTTCCATGATAGGATCTACATCGTGTCCATGGGCATGAACACAAAGGTTCAAGGTCGACTTCCACTTCCTCAATGCATAACCTTCCATTCACCTCCTCGTATTTCAAAAATGACATTAGTTGTTGGAAGTTTTACCTGGTGCAATACCAGATAAGTATGACCCGTGAAATCTTTCGGGTTCACATAGATTAGGGAAAGCGTTGGTTCAACCCATCGGGGGATCGTGGAAACATATACCACAAGCTTCAATAGTAAATATCACCAGCTCGAAAGCAGAGCATGGTTGGCCAAATCAAGGAATAAGATTTACCAAAGGCATTATGTATCAGGGAAAGAACTTCCAAAGTGATTGAATATGAAGGACGTTGTCGGATAAAATCCAACAAGGTTCTGATGGTCCATAAAGGATCTGATGTGAGTATCGGCTCACAACCAAAGGAAGAATCAATGCAAAGACATTGGATTATAGAAACAACTGAGAAACTTAGAGCTCAATTGCAAAGGAATTATGATTTACAAAGCGAAGGATCAGAAGCAGACGCTCTGATCAAGGATGGATACGTTCAATATACTTAGGGGCACAATCGACGACAATTTGATTGGCGAGAACCAGCTCACGTTTGAAATGACGTCTGAGCCGAAAGGATGAATTCTAGGATCCGATTGAGGATTGCGAGCATTCGCAATATTTTGAATCAATGGACTCAAAACGATAGAGACAAAGGCTGCCAATAAGATTACTATACTTATGGGCTTAACCATAATGCAAGCAAGCAAGAATTTCAAGAGCAATAAGTTGCTAAGGATTTTCGGAAGATCGAATATTATTTCGAAAACCTTAGTGAAACACATAAACAACGGGGATATAACGGATATCCGATAAGTGTGAGGAATTATCCGTGGGGGGTATTCATGTGGCAAGAACTGCAAGGCAGTGGGCACAAAGTATACTCGAAGCATTATAGAGAATTTCGGGTTATCCTGTAATAACAAGATCAACTGGGAATAAAAGTAAGAACGACATGTGTAAGTATATATCCATAGGGATATTTCGGTGGAAGGGAATTGCAAAAGCAACGGGCACAAGGTCTCGAGTGAATATCGGAGAGTATCTTCGGAATCTTCTAGTGCAGCCGGCGATCATCTGGACTGAAGGGGCTCTCCGGGAGAAAGTATTTTCGAGAACCTAAAGTTAGATTTTAGTAAAATCGTTTAACCCGAATAGAAGAGAGTTCAGAATCCCGGAGTAAAGATCGAGGAGTAAAAGATCCTAATACCACCCAATAGCGACGTGGGCCCATGGGCCGCACAACCATGTTAGTAAAAGTTTTGCAAGGTCTAGACTCGACTTCGGCCAAGGAGTATGGAAGGGGGATTCCTACAGGCAGTCGGCTCTGATACCAACTTGTGACGCCCCCAATTCAATCGTACACTAATCATGCACGCAATGTGTACGATCAAGATCAGGGACTCACGGGAAGATATCGCAACACAACTCTACAAATTAAATAAGTCATACAAGCAACACAATACAAGCCAGGGGCCTCGAGGGCTCGAATACAAGTACTTGATCATAGACGAGTCAGTGGAAGCAACAATATCTGAGTACAGACATAAGTTAAACAAGTTGCCATAAGATGGCTAGCACAAACTGGGATACAGATCGAAAGAGGCGCAGGCCTCCTGCCTGGGATCCTCCTAAACTACTCCTGGTCGTCATCAACGGGCTGCACGTAGTAGTAGGCACCTCCGGGGTAGTAGTCGTCATCGAAGGTGGCGTCTGGATCCTGGGCTCCATCGTCTGGTCGCAGCAATCGGGTAGAGAAATGGGAAAAGGGGGGAACAAAGCAACCATGAGTACTCATCCAAAGTACTCGCAAGCAAGGAGCTACACTACATATGCATGGGTATATGTGTAAAGGGCCATATTAGTGGACTGAACTGCAGAATGCCAGAATAAGAGGGGGATAGCTAATCTTGTTGAAGACTACGCTTCCCGCAGCCTCCGTCTTGCAGCATGTAGAAGAGAGTAGACTGAAGTCCTCCAAGTAGCATCGCATAGCATAATCCTACCCGGGGCGATCCCCTCCTCAATGCCCTGTTAGAGAGCGATCACCGGGTTGTATCTGGCACTTGGAAGGGTGTGTTTTATTAAGTATCCGGTTCTAGTTGTCATAAGGTCAAGGTACAACTCCGGGTCGTCCTTTTACCGGGGGACACGGCTATTCGAATAGATAAACTTCCCTGCAGGGGTGCACCACATAACCCAACATGCTTGATCCCATTTGGCCGGACAGACTTTCCTGGGTGATGCCCGACCTCGGAAGATCAACACATCGCAGCCCCACCTAGGCAAAACAGAGAGGTCAGCACGCCGGTCTAAACCTAAGCGTGCAGGGGTCTGGGCCCATCGCCCTGAGCACACCTGCACGTTGCGAGGGCGGTCGGAAGCAGAACTAGCCCCCTTAATACAAGAGCAGGCTTACGTTCCAATTCGGCGCGCGCTGCTCAGTCGCTGACGTCACGAAGGCTTCGGCTGATACCACGACGCCGGGATACCCATAACTACTCCCGCGTAGATGGTTAGTGCGTATAGACCAAATGGCCAGACTCAAATCAAATACCCAGATCTCGTTAAGCGTGTTAAGTATCCGCGAGCGCCGGCCAGGGCCAGGCCACCTCTCTCCTAGGTGGTCTCAACCTGCCTTGTCGCTCCGCCATAAAGTAACAGTCGGGGGCCGTCGGGAACCCAGGCCCACCACTACCTGGGTGGAACCACCTGCCCCTTCAGCCCCCATCTCCGAACAGTATCACAGGTAATGTAACAGTGTAAAGTATATAGTATATGCCCGTGATCACCTCCCGAAGTGATCACGGCCCAGTAGTATAGCATGGCAGACGGACAAGAGTGTAGGGCCACTGATGGAACACTAGCATCCTATACTAAGCAGTAGGATAGCAGGTAAAGGTAACAACAGTAGTAGCAAGGACAGGCTATGCAGCAGCATAGGATTAACTGAAAGCAGTAACATGCTACACTACTCTAATGCAAGCAGTAGAGAAGAATAGGCGATATCTGGTGATCAAGGGGTGGGGGGCTTGCCTGGTTGCTCAGACAAGAAGGAGGGGTCGTCAACACCGTAGTCGATCGGGGTACCAGCAGCAACGTCAGTCTCGTAGTCTACCGGAAAGAAGTAACGGAGGGGGACCAAAATAAATAACAGAGCAATCAAATGTAACACAAAGCAAGACGCGGCAATACGTTGTGCTAGGGGTGACCTAACGCAGGTATAGGTGATACCGGAGAAGGGGGGAAACATCTGGGAAAGTATTCCCAGTGTTTCTCGTTTTCGGTCAGATGAACCGGAGGGGGAAAGTTGCGAGTTTGCTATGCTAGGAATGTGTTGCAGACGAACGGAATGTGTATCCGGATTCGTCTCGTCGTTCTGAGCAACTTTCATGTAGAAAGTATTTCCATCCGAGCTACGGATTATTTTATAATAATTTTCAAAGATTTTAATTAATTTCTGAAATTACTAAATTCGTTTAATTGGAGAATTCATTTATTGCATCCGCGTGATGTCAGCATGAAGTCAGCGGTCAACTATGACCGCTGACCGGTCAAACTGACGGTGGGGCCCGATTGTCATTGGCTCAATTTACTTAAACAGAACTAGTTAGTTCAATAAGGTGATTAGGTTGATTAAACCGTATTTATTAAGTTAACTAATTAAATTTATTCATTTATTTCCCTTTTTTAACGTTTCACAGGGGCGGGCCCCACTTGTCATCTGGCCAGGGGGCCATAGCGGGCACAGGGTGCACGGGCGACGGTTGCGGGCGCCTTGTCGGGCGCAGCAGGAAGGGGCGGATCCGGGCGGCGGCCAACGAGGGGGCCGCGGCCGCGACAAGGCCGACCGCCAGTGGCCGGAGCAGGAGCGGGAGGTAGCCAGCGGGAGCGCGGTGGCGCGACTGCACAACGGAGCGGGGTAGCAGTGGTGGTGGCGGCAGGGTGGAGCAAGCGGCGACACGCGAGGTCAGGCAGCAGGGTGCCGCCGGATGGCGCGAGCCATGCGCTCGGGGGCGCACGGGAGCGCGTGGGCGAACAGCGGTAAACGGGGCGCGGTGGTTGCGCGAGGTTGTGGTGGGACAGAGCGGTAGGGCGCAAACCGGCGTCGGCAGCGCGCGGGGGCGTGGCCAGGGCGCGGCCCGACCATGGTGAGTGCGGGGCCGAAGCGAGAGAGGCGGGCGCGGTCAGATCCGGCGACGGGAGCAGAGGGGGATAGGAGAGGGGCGAGGCTCACGGGCGGTGCAGGGGAACGACAGCGTGCTCGAGGAGGAGGACAAGGACGGCCGGCGCAGGGGAGGAGGCGAGGACGTAGAGGACGGCGGGGAGGCAGTCCTGGCGGCGACGGCGTCGAGCTGGCTCCAGGGACGTCGGGGCGGCCTCCTCCCGATCCAGATCGGGATCGGGCAGAGGGGGCGAAGGAGAGGGGGGGGGGTGACGAGGAGGAGGTCGAGGACGGCCTGTCCGGCAGAGAGGCGGTGCCAGCGATTGGTGTCGGGGACGCGCGATGTGCGTTGGGGCTCGGGGCAGCTCGATCCAGACTGGGGGGGGGGGAGGGATCGAAGGGAGTGGGGAAGTGGGGTGAACGTGGTGTGACTGGGTTAGGGTTTCGGGGATAACCGAGTGAGAGGGATGGCGTGGGCCGGTTTGGGCCGGCCTGACTAGTAGCTGGGCCGTCTAGCCCAGTGGGGGGGGGGGTTCTTTGCTTCTTTTTTTATTATTATTTCCAATTTTCTCCTTTTTTATTTATTTTCTTGTTTCTGTTTTCTTTTACTTATATAATAGTTTATAGTTTTACAAAAAGTGAAACCCATACCTAAAATAGAGTTACAATTATAACTACTGCCACAGAAGGTTTTATCCCTGAACAAAATAGTTTAGTATTTTATAAAACCCAAAATGCATTTATTTAATTGTTTTACCTATTATTTAATTACTAAAGTGCATTTAAACCTTCTATAAAAATGTGGGTTCTCCATCATAATTACCTATGCATTATTTGACACAACCCGAACAATTTAGTTTTAATATATGAAAACTTTTACCGTTTGATTTTATTTTATTTTTGAATTTGAATCAGTTTCGAACTAACGCGAGATTACCAACAGTAATCAAGGTGATGTGGCATCGTTAACGTGGGATTACTATTGCCTAATTATCCGGGCGTCACAACGCGCCCGCCCCCAAAGCTCCACCGCCTCGTTTTTTCAGGTGACATCACGGGCTTCACAGGCCACCTGGTACCTGGCTTCCTCCTTTGCCATCTCCTTCTTGAACGCCACTTGCCTGGCTTTCTCAGCCGGCGGCAGCAACTTCCACAGACAAAGATTGTACTGGCCCCAAAACCAATCCAAAGTTGGGGGGGGGGGGGTCCGGCACAACCTCGTCCGGTGCGTAGGGGTCCTCGTCGCTGCTTTTCGAGTGAGCGTACACAGGGGGCGGCGACTCCTCGTCGGCGCGTGGGCAGACCAGCGGCGCCATGGCAGTGATTTGAGAGAGAGAGATAGATAGATAGAGATAGACAGAGAGAGAGAGGGCGGGCGAGGGGAGGATGTATATGAGAATGTAGGCGGGACGACATGAGCAAGATAGTATTTATTGGGGATCAGAATCTAGATCGACGGGAATAGTACACACGCCGGTCGCCGGAATTTATGAGTATTGTAGTTTGAATTACACACGGTTCTCGCAGCAAAATCCGTGTGAACTTATTAGCTGACGATTTCCAATACAGAACCATGTCTGATTAATAATCCCGGCACTCACCTACCAAACCTCAAGCCGCGAAATAGAGTGCCAGTCGTGTGGGGGCCGATTGTCTTGCCAGATCTTTACACTTTCTTTTTTGAACACCAGATATTTACATCGTCTGATTATTTTTAACTCGCACACAAGTAAACAAAAATGTGATTTTTCAAACCGTTATGGTTAGCCGTTGCATGTAGATGTAGTTCAAATTTGAATTACGGTCATTAAATGGCTAGAAAATCACTTAAATGTCTTTAAAAGGTCAAATGAACCCCATAATCGTCTAAATTTTCACATGACAGTTGTAGTAGTGCATGTTAAACATAGAAAAAAAATTGAAGGCCGTAAGAGGAAGCTATCTCCTGTTCGTCATAGAACATTTATTGTTCCCTCTCACAACCACGAGCGTTCTAGTGAGTTGTTCCGGTTTGTGAGGGGTGGGTGTCCAAACTTTCATCAAACAGGCCAATTTACCACATCATCTTGGTGGCATGACATTACATCAAGCAAGGTTTCATGTTTTTCTGATCATTTATTATTTTTTGGAATTAAAATGCCATGGCACTCCATGCATGTGTCCATGCCGTGAGACCAATATGTTTGAAAATTCCTTCTAATTTACTGCACATGGAATTATCTCGCACACAAGTACACAAATATGATTTTTGAAACCGTTATGGTTAGCCGTTGCATGTCGATGTAGTTCAAATTTGAATTACGATCATTAAATGGCTAGAAAATCACTTAAATGTCTTTAAAAGGTCAAATGACCCCTGAAATTTTCCATATTTTCGCATGACAGTTGTATTAGTGCACGTTAAACATAGAAAAAATTTGAAGGACGTAAGAGGAAGCTATCTCCAGTAAATCATCAAACATGCATTGTTCCCTCTCGAAACCACCAGCCTTCTAATGAGTTGCTCCAATTTGTGAGGGTGTGTGTGTCCAAACTTTTGTCAAACATGCCAATTTTTTTACCACATCATCTTTGTGGCATGACATTACATCAAGCAAGGTTCATGTTTTTCTAATCATTTTTTAGCTTTTTGGAATTAAAATGCGATGGCACTCCATGCATGTGTCCATGCCATGAGACCAATATGTTTCAAATTCCTTCTAATTTACTGCACATGGAATTAACTCGCACACAGGTACACAAAAATATGATTTTGAAATCGTTATGGTTAGCCGTTGCATGTAGATGTAGTTCAAATTTGAATTACGGTCATTAAATGGCCATAAAATCACTTAAATGTCTTTAAAAGGTCAAATGACCCCTGAAATTTTACAAATTTTCACATGACAGTTGTATTAGTGCACGTTAAACGTAGAAAAGATTTGAAGGTCGTAAGAGGAAGCTATCTCCCATTCATCATCAAACATGCATTGTTACCTCTCGGAACCACGAGGCTTCTAGTGAGTTGCTCCGGTTTGTGAAGGGTGTGTGTCGACACTTTCGTCAAACAGGCCAATTTTTTTACCACATCATCTTGGTGGCATGACATTACATCAAGCAAGGTTTCGTGTTTTTGATCATTTTTTACTTTTTTGGAATTAAAATGCCATGGCACTCCATGCATGTGTCCATGCCGTGAGACCAATATGTTTGAAAATTCCTTCTAATTTACTCCCATGGAATTAACCCGCACACAAGTACAAAAAAAATATGATTTTTCAAACCGTCATGGTTAGCCGTTGATGTAGTTCAAATTCGAATTACGGTCATTAAATGGCTAGAAAGCCACTTAAATGTCTTTAAAAGGTCAAATGACCCCTGAAATTTTCCAAATTTTCACATGACAGTTGTATTAGTGCACGTTAAACATAGAAAACATTGAAGGCCGTAAGAGGAAGCTATCTCCCTTTCGTCATCAAACATGCATTGTTCCCTCTCAGAACCACAAGCCTTCTAGTGAGTTGCTCCGGTTTGTGAGGGCTGTGTGTCCAAACTTTCTTGAAACTGGCCAATTTTTTACCACATCATCTTGGTGGCATGACATTACATCAAGCAAGGTTTCATGTTTTTCTGATCATTTTTAATTTTTTGGAATTAAAATGCCATAGCACTCCATGCATGTGTCCATGCCGTGAGACCATTATGCTTGAAAATTCCTTCCAATTTACTGCACATGGAATTAACTCGCACATAAGTACACAAATATGATTTTTCGAACCGTTATGGCTAGCTGTTGCATGTAGATGTAGTTCAAATTTGTATTACAGTCATTAAATGGCTAGAAAATCACTTAAATGTCTTTAAAAGGTCAAATGACCGCTGAAATTTTCCAAATTTTCACATAACAGTTGTATTAGTGCACATTAAACATGGAAAAAATTTGAAGGCCGCAAGAGGAAGCTATCTCCCGTTCGTCATGAGACATGCATTGTTCCCTCTTGGAACCACGAGCCTTCTAGTGAGTTGCTCCGGTATGTGAGGGGTGTGTGTCCAAACTTTTGTCAAATAGGCCAATGTTTTACCACATCATCTTTGTGGCATGACATTACATCAAGCAAGGTTTCATGTTTTTCTGATCATTTTTTATTTTTTTGAAATTAAAATGCCATGGCACTCCATGCATGTCACTACTGCAGGATACTGCTAACGCGACACTATGATCAGAGACCCTTTGCTGAAACTGAGTGCGATGCAATAATCGCAAACGGTAGTGTAAAAAAACCCGTCAAAAAAGGTGCAAAACATTTGCGATGGCAGAGCCATCAAACACGGTTCAGATTTTAGTTGCGTGTGCGATGCAGGGCACACAGTTAATTCATTCGAACTATCTGCGATGAGGCAGAACAACAGAAACAGGCAGCCATATCAATGTGTGTGCGATGCAGGGCACACGGTTAATCTATTCGAACTATTTGCGATGAGGTAGAACAATAGAAACGGGCAGCCATATCTATGTGTGGGCGATATACGACATACGGTTCACTCGGAGGAACTGTTTTCGATTAGGGAACCCAACAAAAATGGTTCAACTTAACAAGATGCATGTGATATGCGGCATACGGTTCACATGGATGAACTGTTTGCGACGAGCCAAAAGAACCCAAACGAGTCGTGTAAACAAGATGTGTGTGAGACGTGGCAAACAGCCGACTCGGATGAACTGTTTGCGATGAGAAACTACAACACAGACGACCAATACAGTTACTTCGTGTGCGATTCTGTTTGTACAAAAAACTTTGAAAAATGCAAACTAGTTGCTTGCGGTGGCTAGGAGTATCGCACACAATACGTCTGCGAGTACTTGTGTGCGATGATTTGTATGTTACACATATGTTTCCTTATGTTATCACGTGTGTGAATTTGCAATATGGACAGTTAATATGCAAATGCCTTATGGACATCGGGCACACGCTTAAACTCAATGAACTTTGTACGATACTAATACTTTCCATGAAAATTTATGAACTTGGGTAACAACATTTGAGTAACATATATATAGTGGTTACGGAATTTGACAAAAGGAGGATCTTCGTAACATGGTTTTGACAACCATATGGTCCATAGCTACATACTTTGCATAGTAACAACTATCACATTTTAAGAGGCTAAGGGACAACAACCATATGGTCCATATCTACATACTTAACATATATAGTAACAACTAGCACATTTTAAGAGGCTGAGGGCCAACAACCACAACTATCCACTGGAAGGAGCTTGATCACGGCGACTCGGCATCTCGTCAATGAAAAGGAAGAGCCCTCCTGTGCCTTGGTAGAGCATGAGTAGAACAATGTATCCAATTTTCCAATATGGATGCATTGCCACGAGAAGCGAGAACTTGTTAATTTGAATGGTTCCATTTCTGCGGGAAATGCAGTACCTTGCAATCACTTTGGCATTATTAGCAGGCACAAGTGTAACTCGAGCACACCGGGAAATCGATCCAGGAACTGCTACATGGGGCAATTTCTGTTGACATGTAGAATAAAAAACAATTGTAACATATTGTTGAAGATATATATAGTTTATGAGCATCAACATTAAGATAAGACTTTTTACCAGCGTTTTGTGCACATAATGGGTCTTGTTTAGTGTGTGCACCATAGGTCTAATTAATCCCATCCAAAATCCAGCGTTCATACGCTGTGCTATCTCTGTCAGATTATCAACAAAGTTTATGACCTGCTTCAAGTCTTCCAGTGAAATTTGGTACGCTTAGTAACATACAGATCATTCACTATGCATCCAACATATCCTGCTTAAAAGGTGGAAAGGTATTATTTTTTCAGAACATGGCAGAAGAATATATAGTGCGCATAAATTGGTAAATATAATTTGTTACTACCTAGGAACGGAGTCAGAATATGATATCACAATTGGTTGCTTAAATAGTGATCAATTGGTTGCTTAAATAGTAATATAATAGCATGGAGAAAGTTGAAAGGACACTAACCTCGATCAGACTTTGATCGGCTGATGACGTTGGGGAAGTAAACATCCATGTTAATTAGACTAGGTTGTGGTGCACGCACTAGAATTTTATTGCCAGCTTTCATTTCATAACACTTAGACAGTTTTCTCCAAAGGTCCACATTAAAACAGGAGTGACCATCTTTATCAAGTTTTACGCTAACCGTCATTATAAATCCATGCTGCATTGTCAATATGACATCATAGGAGTCATCAGCGAAGTAAAGCCCAAGATTTCCTTCTACTCCTGTTCTTGCAAAGCAAGGGATGTACTACTTGAAATGAAAATTACGATCGTAAATTAGATATATTGAAATAACAGAGCAAGATTCAAATATGGGAGTAACTGATAAAACAAATCAATATATAGATGAAAGCCAAGTACAAAAATATAGAATTAAAAATAGATAATGTAACAAAGATTTGATGCAAGTATATAGATAATGTAGCAACAGATGGTATATGTTCACAAATTTAGGCCATGCCGACCGTGGTAGGTTGAGATTGAACATACCGAGCGCTCCCTTGATACGTCCATTTTGCATCATGTTTTCTTACTGTTATTTATAATGTTCTTATCCATAATAATGCTTTTTGGAGTAATTCTAATGCATTTTCTCTCATAACTTGCAAGGTACACACCAAGAGGGAGAATTCCGGTAGCTGGAAATCTGGACCTGAAAAAGCTACGCCAGGCCACATATTCTACACAACTCCAAATGAGCTGAAACTTCATGGAGATTTTTTTGGATTATTTAAGAAATATTGGAGCCATTAATCATCAGAGGAGGGCCACCAGGTGGGCACAACCCACCTGGGCGCGCCAGGCCACCCAGGCGTGCCCTGGTGGGTTGTGGCCTCCTCGGCCCACCTCCGGTACCCATCTTTTGGTATATAAGTCATTTTTACCTAGAAAAAATAAAGAGAAGGCTTTCGGGACGGAGCGCCGCCGTCTCGAGGCAGAACTTGGGCAGGAGCACTTTTGCCCTCCGGCGGAGCGATTCTGCCGGGGGAACTTCCCTCCCGGAGGGGGAAATCATCGTCATCAGCATCACCAACAAATCTCCCATCTTGGGGAGGGCAATGTCCATCAACATCTTCACCAGCACAATCCCATCTTGAACCCTACTTCATCTCTTGTATTCAATCTTGTTACCAGAACTATAGATTGTTGCTAGGGGGTGACTAGTAGTGTTGATTACATCTTGTAGTTGATTACTATATGGTTTATTTGGTGGAAGATTATATGTTCATATCCATTATGCATATTAATACCCCTCTGATCATGAGCATGTTTATTGTTTGTGAGTAGTTACATTTGTTCTTGAGGTCATGGGATAAATCATGCTGCAAGTAATCATGCGAATTTGATATGTGTTCGATATTTTGATGGTATGTATGTTGTGATTCCCTTAGTGGTGTCGTGTGAACGTCGACTACATGACACTTCACCATATTTGGGCCTAAGGGAATGCATTGTGGAGTAGTAAATAGATGGTGGATTGCGAGAGTGACAGAAACTTAAACCCCAGTTTATGCACTATTCCGTAAGGGACCGATTGGATCCTAGATTTTAACGCTATGGTTAGAATTTATTCTTAATACTTTGCTCGTAGTTGCGGATCCTTGTGGGAGGGTTAATCATAAGTAGGAGGTTTGTTCAAGTAAGAATAACACCTAATCACCGGTCCACCCACATATCAAATTATCAAAGTAGCGAACGCAAATCAAACCAACATGATGAAAGTGACTAGATGAAATTCCCGTTACCCTCAAGAACGCTTTGCTTATTATAAGAGACTGTTTTGGCTTGTCCTTTGCCTCAAAAGGATTGGGCTACCTTGCTGCATACTTGTTACTAGTATCGTTACTTGCTCGTTACAAATTATCTTGCTATCAACTATGCTACTTACAATTTCAGCACTTGCAGACATTACCTTACTGAAAACAACTTGTCATTTCCTTCTGCTCCTCGTTGGGTTCGACACTGTTACTTATCAAAAAGAGCTATAATTGATCCCCTATACTTGTGGGTCATCATCCCTAAAGTCATCCAGAATGGTGAGACAGAACTTCGTTTCCGACTGGCCACTACCACAGTTGCCCGATTTGTGCTCGCATTGTGGACACATGAATGAACACCCACGAATCAGCTAGAACAAAAATGATTCCACGGTGGTTTCCGCCGGTTGATTAACAACGACGGACGAACTGCGATAAGATATGAGTGAATATTTAGCTAATTAAGTTAATTACCTTCTCCATGAGAAAAATCCCCGGCCCAATCCCACAGAAAACCCCAGTCGACCAAAGTCTAGAATGTCGGTGCAGATAGGCGGCGGAAAGCGGTAGGGGCGAAATCCCGTGCCGTTTGGAGCGCGACCTCCATCCGCCGCCAACAGCCGTCGAGCTTAGGGTGCAGAGTTGTGGAGGAGTCCGCGGCGAGTGAGTGGGGACGAAGTGGGCGAGGGTTTTCTTTTTTGCTTTTGCATGTGTGAGTGAACACACACGGTTCGCAGAGGTGACGGAGATGAATCGTGTGCGATAGTAAATCACCGAGATTGAATGGGAATCCAAATTTCCTTTGTCCTTCATCCATGAGTTTTTTTCTATGATGAACATAAACCCTGCTAATCACTGTGTTCAAATTTGACACTTTTCCGGGTTCATTTACAATATTTAGGGGATTATGTGCATTTTGTAGGCATTAATGCACATAATTCAAATCCAAACAATTGGTGCTTGAAAAGGTGCACAAGAATGGTCTGGAAAAACCATACTCGTGGTATTTAGTAATTTCTCAAGCCTTTTACAATGAATGGGTAGATATTTAAATGGAATGCATGGCAATAGTCTACCATAAACGCGTCATTTACTGGGTGATCAACTGTAGAATAAAGAAATATGTGCATCAAAAACATGACGCCTGGCATGGTGCCATGGTATGGCCTGACCATGCCATGGTTAAAAGCTGAGAAGGTTTGATTTATGTCATCATTCACGCCCTTCATAAATCGAACCATCACCGAGGAAGTTCAATACTTTCAAGAGGGAAATCACCAAGATTGAAGGGGAATCCAAATTTCCGTCCTAGTTTGTCATTCAGTTTTTTTCCAACGATCAACATACCACCTCAAATGCAACGTGTTCAAATTTGACATTTTTTCGAACTTATTTACCATATTTAGGGGATTATGTGCATTTTCTAGGCATTAATTATGCACATAATTCAAATTCGAACAATCGGGGCATGAAAAGGTGCACAAGAACGGTCTGGAAAACCATGCTCGTGTTATTTAGTACATTCTCATGCCTTTTACAAGGAATGGGCAGATATTTCAAGGAAATGTGTGGCAATAGTCAACCATAAACGCGTCGTTTACTGGGTTAACAACTATACGAAAAATGAAACATATGGTTGGAAAACATGACGCCTGGTGTGGTACCATGGTATGGCCTCACCATGCCCTGGTAAAAATTTGGGAATGTTTTCCTTATGTCAGGATGCACGCCTTTCATAAATCGAACCATCATCGAGGAAGTTTCATGGTTTTGAGGGGAAAATCACCAAGATTGAAGGGGGATCCAAATTTCCTTTGTCCTTTGTCCATGAGTTTTTTTCTACGATGAACATACAACCTGCAAATCACCGTGTTCAAATTTGGCACTTTCCCGGGTTCATTTGCCATATTTAGGGGACTATGTGCATTTCCTAGGCATTAATGCACAGAATTCAAGTTCAAACAATCGGTGCATGAAAGGGTGCACAAGAACGGCCTAGAAAACCATGCTCGTGCCATTTAGTAAATTCTCTTGCCTTTTACAAGGAATGGATAGATATTTCGATGAAATGTGTGGCAATAGTAAACCACAAATGTTTGTTTATTGGGTTTTCAGCTATAGAAAAAACGAAATAAATGCTTGAAAAACATGACGCCTGGCATGATGTTCCATGGTATGACCTCACCATGCACTGGTAAAAATTAGAGAAGGTTTGGCTTATGTCGTCATGCACAGCCTTCATAAATCGAACCATCACCAAAGAAGTTCCACACTTTTGAGAGGGAAATCACCAAGATAGAAGGGGAATCCAAAGTTTCTTCGCTCTTTGCCCTGGAGTTTTTTCTACGACGAACATACACCCTACAAATCACCGTGTTCAAATTTGGTATTGTTCCGGGCTCATTTACCATATTTAGTGGATTATGTGCATTTTCTAGGCATTTAGCGCATATAAATCTAATCCATTGATGTCTACTATGCAACCTTCTTCTTGTAGATTTTGTTGGGCCTCCAAGTGCAGAGGTTTGTAGGACAGTAGCAAATTTCCCTCAAGTGGATGACCTAAGGTTTATCAATCCGTGGGAGGCGTACGATGAAGATGGTCTCTCTCAAGCAACCTTGCAACCAAATAACAAAGACTCTCTTGTGTCCCCAACACACCCAGTACAATGGTAAATTGTATACGTGCACTAGTTCGGCGAAGAGATGGTGATACAAGTGCAATATGGATGGTAGATATAGGTTTTTGTAATCTGAAAATATAAAAACAACAAGGTAACTAATGATAAAAGTGAGTGTAAACGGTATTGCAATGATAGGAAACAAGGCCTAGGGTTCATACTTTCACTAGTGCAATTTCTCTCAACAATAATAACATAATTGGATCATATAACTATCCCTCAACATGCAACAAAGAGTCACTCCTGAAAGTGCGTTATATCGACTAGAGGGGGGGTGAATAGGCGATTTTTATGAAATTCTTCACTGAGGAATTTGCTCGTGAGGAAATTCCTTAGCGAAGAAATACTAGCAGCGGAATAAGTACTCAGAAGTAAACATAACAGATTACATGCACGGTCATCATGATGAAATGAAGACAAACACAGAGTACAGAAAGCGTAGGCATAGGATAACTCTAGATGAAGACAAACAGACTGAAGAAATTGAACTGAGGAATTTGTGAAAGTCTTCAGTCAAAGTCTTCAAACACAGATATGAACAAACAGACAACACAGTAATGAGGAAATGAAGGTGTTGAGGAAATGGAACCAGTAAGCTTGGTGAAGACAATGATTTGGTAGAGCAGTTCCAACTGCTGTCTCAGTTGTACGTCTGGTTGGAGCGGCTGAGTATTTAAACTGGAGGACACACAGTCCCAGACACCCAGTCCTGAGCACGCAGCTCGGGACACCAAGTCCTCACCGTATTCTCCTTGAACTAAGGACACACAGTCCTCGTCCAATCACTCGTGGTAAGTCTTCAGGTGACTTCCAAACCTTCACAGACTTGGTCACTCGGCGATCCACAATTCCTCTTGGATGCTCTAGACCTTGACGCCTAACCGTCTGGAAGAAGCACAGTCTTCAAAGGTAACAAGCGTCGGATCCACGCAGGATCAATTTCTTCAGTGATGCTCAATCACTTTGGGTTTGTAGATGTTTTGGGTTTGGGTTTGGATTTTCCTCACTTGATGATTTTCGCTCAAAGTCCTCGGAGGATGGGTTGCTCTCAAATGACAAGTGTCAAGTTCACGCGGAGCAGCCAACCAGCTAGTGGTTGAAGGGGGCGGCTATTTATAGCCTAGGGAGCAGCCCGACATGATAAGACATAAATGCCCTTCAATGATATGACCGTTAGGTGGACAAGATATTTTAGGACAGCTGGCGCGAGGCACAGCAACTGTCGGAAATTTGGAGTACAAATTCCTTAGGGCTATCATGTTCCTCACTGTGTAGGCAATTCGCACTGGCGAATTCCTAACTCCTCAGTCAGAGCAAAGTCCTCAGTGACCAGAAGAACTGCGTCTCTGTCACTGAAGAAATTGACTGAACTGTATGAGATTTCCAATGGCTTCACTCGAAGGGATTGGTAGGTGTAGGATTTGAGTTGAGCATCACATGGAAATTTTCTCCTTAGTATTTCCTCGACCCCCTTTAACAGTACGGTGTTTCCTATGACTCAAGAAAGAGAAAAAATGAAACTACGAAAACAAAAGTCTTCACGCTTCACGTTCCTCAAACGAATACCATGTCTTCAAGGTCACACCAATTTCTTCACTTTCAAAGTCTTCAGAAAGTCTTCAGAAAGTCTTCAGAATATCAAAGTCTTCAGTCGAAGAACTTCATTTTTAGGGGTCGACTTTTACTGTAAATATCAAACTCCTCATAGACCTATAGACCTGTGTACACTCATAAACACATCAGATGCTTAACCTATAAGTCTTCAATACACCAAAATCACTAAGGGGCACTAGATGCACTTACAATCTCCCCCTTTTTGGTGATTGATGACAATATAGGTTAAGTTTTCAACGGGGATAAATATGTGAAGTGTAGAAACTAATATTGAGGAATTTCATTGCAAGATATAGAAGAACTCCCCCTGAAGTTGTGCATAGTGAGGAATTTGCTTTTGAAGCAATGCACACTTGAAGAGTTAAATCATGGAGATCTCCCCCTATATCTTGTAATTCATACACGCATTTGATATATGATATGAAGAATTTGAAATGCATGATGTAATATGGTGCCTGATGCAATTCAGCATGCGTGCGATAACATTAATGAGGAATAAGCATGCAGAATAGCGCATCAAAAGTATCAGAGCTCAAGCATATATCAAAGTATCAGAGCACCGAGCACCATAGGGGTTAAGATTACAACTCGATCCAATAAAAGTTTCGGAAGAACGAGAGTTGCAACTTTAAAAAATATTCCCTTATAATAGACCCGCTTGAAGACTAACTCAGATTTCTCCCCCTTCGTCATCAAATGACCAAAAGGATCGAAACTGAGGACTAACGCCCCTGAAGATATTCAAGTCGATGGAGGAGCGCTAGTGTTGTTGGGGTCGGTTGTTGAAGTAGGGCCTGCTGCAGTGTCGTCCAAGTCTTCATTTTCATCAGTGTCGCGTGATGAAGAATATGAACTGGCCACCAGAGAAGGAACCTTGACCTTCTTGAATTTCTTCGGCGGAGGTGCCGACCAGGCAAATTCTTCTTTGAGGCCCATGTTCTCTAAATCTTCAGCACTATATACTTGAGACAGAACAGCCCAGGTGCGGTTGAAGGTTTCATGAAGGTAGTAATGGTTTTTCTTCACTGCATTATATGTGGCAGTCATGTTGTGAAGAATTGAACCAAACTGACGCTTGACCCATTTGTGATTGCGATCAACCTTTTGATGAAGACTGAGGAGTAACTCACGATCAGTCATCACCCTGGGTGCTGTGGCTTGAGGATTTGTCTTGGCAGTATTAGCAGCAGAGTCATGTGTGGCAGAGTCATCATTGGTGGAATAAGAAGCAGCCTTGCGAAATTGACCATCCAATGGACGAATGCCTTCATCTATCACAGCAGTGGCCTTGCCCTTTTCACCAGCTGAGGAAAATGTCCTTTTGAGGACTTCAATAGGAGGCAAGTAGCTGCAGTGGTTGAGAGTTTCAGCCTTGTAGTTGAGTGAAGACCTTGTCCTGATGAATCTCATAATCCAAGGTGCATAAGGCTTCAGCTCAAATGGTGACATAGCAATGTTGGCCAGAGTCCTCATGAAGAAATCATGGAAGTTTATGGGAACGCCATGTACGATATTGAAAAGCATATTCTTCATGATGCCAACAATTTCTTCATCGGAAGAATCGTGTCCTTTGATGGGACATATTGTCTTCGTCAAAATGCGATAGACAGTCCTAGGCACATACAGCAATTCCTTGACGAGGAATTTGGTACGAGGTGATTTCCCTGGCTTCAGAGGCTTCATGAGCACTTGCATATAGTGGTTTGACAGTTCAGGTTCATCATACACGCAACGCGCATCTTCAGTGGGTGGACTAAGAGAAAGGCAGCGAAGCAATTCAGTTGCTGGGGCCTTGTAATGTGTATTTTCAGTCATCCAGTCCAGAACCCATGAATTGACATCTTCAGAGTTGCCAGTGATGTGCAGTGTAGCATAGAACTGAAGAATAAGTTCTTCATTCCAATCGCATATATTTGTGCAGAAGTTGAGTAGCCCAGCGTCGTGAAGAACACTGAGGACTGGCGTAAAGCACGGCATAGATTCCATATCCACGTGAGGAATATGTGCATGGTCGAAGACTTTGTCTTTGTTGTAAAGCACTGAGGAATAGAAATTTGCTTGGCTGGCAGTCCAGAAACGCCTCTTCCTTATGCGAGCAGAGTCATAAGGATTGTATTCAGTGAAGAATACGTGCTCGCCATAGAAGTCTTCAGCCTTGAATTTCTGTTTGCGTGAGAATATATCCTTTGGCCTTGGCAGAGGAGTGTCAGTGAGTTGCATCACGACCTCAGGAATCACAAGCTCAGGTTCTTCAGGCTGAGGAATTACAGTATTTTCCTCAGGTGCAGTCACCTTGTCTGTTTCAGCAGCAGTTTCTTCAGCACTAGTGGCTGGAATTTCTTCATTCACAGAAGCAGTGGGATGAGTTGCATCAGAGCCCAATTTTATGGTTGGTGAAGAAGAGTGAGGAATTTGCTGCAGGGGAGTGAAGAGTGGGGAATTGGGATGCTGACTTTCCCAGAAGTCATCATTCATTACTGGAGTTGTGCTTCCAATATCCACATCTTCATCATCAATTTCTTCAACACCAGCCTCTTCAGCATCAAACTGAGGCATTGGTGATGAGACTATTGGGGTTGAAGGGATTGTATCCGCTTCAATTTCTTCATCAATCTGCTCTGAGGAAGCAACAGATTGAGTTTCTTCATCTGATTCACTTGGGATCTCATAATCTTCACCAAAAGGAACAAGGTCCTTTGATGGCATTGAGGAGATAGGGACAGCATCAATTGGATTGGCAAATGAGCTTGTCATTGGCTTCATCTTCTTTGGTACTGAAGATTCTGAAGCACTTGATGCTTTCCTTTTCTTTACTGCAGCTCGCTCTGCAGCCTTGGTTTTCTTCACGTCTAAAGCAGAGGGAAGAATTGGAGTTGGAGTTGGTGCAGGTGGAGCTGAGGAATCTGGTTCATTTTCTTCAGGCACAACTGATGCAGTTGCCCTGGTCTCTTTATTTTCTTCAGGCGCACCACTAGTGGATGCCCTGGCAATTTCATCAACGATTGGAGCAGAGTCACCAGCCTTGGAACTAGCATTTTCTTCAGTAGCCTGAATTTCATCAGCGGTGCTGGCATGTTCTTCAGTTTGTTGAACAGATGCTTCGGCTTGAGGAATTTGTTGCTTTGAGGAAGTACCCTTGGTGAAGGTATCAGTCAGCCTCACAAATCTAACCTTGGCTCCTTGCCAATCAGCATAGTACGAGTCAAAGTTGTCGCTGAGGGCTTTGATCTCAGCCTGCATCTTGACAAGTTCCTCAGGCTTCATTTTGAGAACATTTTTCTTCAGCAGCTTCTCTTTGCGGTACTGGGATTTCTTGATCTCTCTGGCCCTATCATATTTCCACTTCTCCTCTTGGATGAAGTGAGTCAGCATGTGACTTTGGCCAGGTGTCAGCTTGAAATCAGGCATAGGAGTGTTGGGATCCTTGTGCCAGAGATCAATATAGTCTAGGATCGCCGTTGGATCCAAAAGCATGGGCACAGGTGTGCCTTTGGCTTTAGCAGCCCTTTCTTGGCGGTCTCTGATGATTTCAGTGAGTTCTTCTTCATCAACTTCATCATCATCAGAGGGCATAGTGAAGACAACTTGCTTCTTTGGACTTGGGCGAGTGCCGCGTCCAGCGGTAGCCTTTTTCTTCAGTAACGAGGGTCCAACTGAGGATTTTGGTGCAGCCGAGGAACTAGCTGAGACACCAGAGGCAATAGAGATGCCAGTTGTCCTTTGGCATGAGGCCAGATGCACAGGAGCTGAGGACTTTGTGGGAGCAGGAGCAGCATGAGGAATTTGCTTTGAAGATTTTGCAGATTCTGGTTGTGAGGGTGCAGCTGAGGAACTTGGCCGTGAGGGCATTGAAGGTGAAGCACTTGGCTTACGAGCAGGCTTCTTCATTATTGATTTCCTCGGCTTGGCAGAAGCCTCAGTGGCAGCAGCAGCAGCAGATTCTTCATTGAATTTCCTCACTTCTTCTTTTGCTTGCTTTTGCAGTTTACGCTGGCGCTTAGCCCATTCTTGAGGAAAATCCTCTCCTCTTCTGATGCTTGTGGGATCAGCCACTTGGCCAGGTGCCAGTGGAGGGCGTTGACATGGAGGGTTTACGGCGAATTTCTTCATATACTTAGGAGTAACATATCTGTACTCCCTCCATTCTCTTGCCCATCTCCTTTCAATCCTCTGTATGCGCACCTTGCGCTGATTTCTATCTTCTTCAGGAGGTGTGCAGTACCCAGCATAAATGTCCTCAGGGATTTCAAATGCAGTCATGACCTCTGGTCTCTTTCCTCCTTTCTGCGGCCTTTTACCTTCAGCCGTTTTCTTCAGATGAGGAATTTGAACAACGGAATTCTCTGAAGAAGTATGCAACTTTTCTTTGAGGAACGCTGCAAATGAGTTAAGTTGATGAGAACCTAAGGATTCAGCAGCGGACATGTGTACCTGTGAACAGAGTATAGTTGCGAGGAATTTTAAGAGGTCATATGCGTTCTCAGAGGGTTTTTCACAAGGAACAAGTTTTGAGGAATTTGACCAGATTCGTCTTGAGGAATTTCACTAAGCTCCATATATATCTTAGGTTCCAGAGTTGTATAGATTGAGAATCCACACAATTGAGGAATCTTGAAGAAATTTAGACTTAGGGAAATGAATCAAGAACAGAGAATGAGTGAGGTGTTTTGTGTGTGAGGATTTGAAGAATAAAAACACCTTTGAAGATTTTGTAGAAAAGCTTCGAATCAAAGAGGGCAGTAAAAATAGCTTTTAATTACCCTGAATGCAGAACACGACGAACTGTGAGTTGGAACAGAGAAGTTCGTCAATGCAGATCTTTCACGCCCTAACTTGGCGGAGGAAGACGTCTACGGCGGCGGCGGAGGTGAAGATTTCCGCAGTCGGCGTGAGTACGTCGGCGACGAGGTCGAGGCAGTGAAGCTCTTCCTCACTGGCGACGATGGAGTAGCGGCGGCGCTAGGGTTTGGAAACTCGAGCGGGGGAAGTGAGATCGAGCGGAGTAAAGAAGTGAGGATGGCGACGAAGGGGTATTTATAGCCGCAGTAAAAACTGCTCGTCCGAAGATTTAGGACTAACATGCCCCTGGCCGTTCTCCTTCACTTGACATGTGCCACCCACGTACTGTGTAGTGGAGATCGTGTAAGATCGTGGGTGAGTAAAATAATCCATCGTGGGAAGTGGAACGGATTGAGCGACAAAACCGAAGGTTTGGATAAGATTAGTTTTAACGTTCCGTTCGCAATTTCTTCAGCTGACAAGGACACAGTGAAGAATTTGAACGAGTTTCAAATAGAACGCACATGAAGAATTTGTGAATAGACTGGATTGAGTATAGCATAGAGGGGAAGGGTCCGATCACATTCACTTAGCAGAAAAAAATTCCAACTTGAAGAAATAGATATAAGTGAATGTTGTAGAGGACATAAACTCATATATATATATAGCGAATGAAGAAAAACGACGGCACAAGTGAAGACTTTGTAAAGTTTGAAGAATTTGAAAAACTGAATAATTTCAAAAGTTGAGGAAAAACTCAAATTGAAGATTTTCAACTTTTGTGGTGGCGTGACCCACCGTGTAAGAATGATGATTTCAGACACCGCGTACAATTGTCGTAGGGTTCTGAGAATTAAATTCTTCATTAATTTCTTCACACTTAGAGTGTTATTCTTCATTGATTGAAGAAAAACGTTTCTTCATGTGTTGCACATCTAAGTCATCAATTTTGCATAAGTGTTAGGATGAGTGCATTTTCAAAGTACATTCAAAGATTCTAAGATATTTAGCTCACACCGCAACTTGCTAAATCTCTTCTCATCCAAGGGCTTAGTGAAGATATCGGCTAGCTGTTCTTCAGTCTTCACATGCTCAATAGAAATGTCGCCCTTCAACACATGATCACGAAGAAAATGATGACGAATCTGAATGTTCTTTGTTTTCGAGTGCTGAACTGGGTTGTGAGCAATCTTGATGGCACTCTCATTGTCACAGAGGAGAGGCACATTCTTCACATTGACTCCATAGTCCTTGAGTGTTTGCTTCATCCATAGTAGTTGAGCACAGCAAGAACCAGCAGCAATGTACTCAGCTTCAGCAGTAGACAGTGATACGCAGTTCTGTTTCTTCGAGGACCAACAGACCAAGGATCGTCCGAGGAAATGACAAGTACCAGATGTTGACTTGCGATCCACACGGTCACCAGCATAGTCAGAATTAGAATATCCAATGAGGTCAAAATCTGAGCCCTTGGGGTACCATAATCCTAGTGTTGGTGTGTGAGCTAGATATCGAAGAATATGCTTCACAGCCATATGGTGTGATTCCTTCGGTGCAGCTTGAAATCGTGCACACATGCAAACACTAAGCATTATATCTGGCCTAGATGCACATAAGTACAATAAAGAGCCAATCATGGAGCGGTATACCTTGTGATCGAAGTCAGTACCATTTTCATCAGTGCATAGATGACCATTTGTGGGCATAGGAATTTTGAGACCTTTGCAGTGTTGCATGCTGAATTTCTTCAGGACATCCTTGAGGTATTTCTCCTGAGATATGAATATCCCATTGTGCTGTTGACGAATTTGTAGACCTAAGAAGAATTTCAATTCTCCCATCATAGACATTTGATATTCTTCACTCATCATATAGGCAAATTCATCACTATAACGTTGGTCAGTACAGCCAAAGATGATATCATCAACATATATGTGGCACACAGACATTTCACCATCATATGATTTAGTAAAAAGAGTGGGATCGAGTGAACCGGGTGTGAAGCCTTTCTTCATGAAGAATTCCTTCAATGTGTCATACCACGCCCGTGGGGCCTGCTTGAGGCCATAGAGGGCCTTGTTAAGTCTGAAGACTTTGTCAGGATGTTTTGGATCTTCAAAACCTGGTGGTTGAGCAACATATACTTCTTCCTCAATCTTACCATTAAGGAATGCACTTTTCACATCCATTTGGTATAAGATGATATCATGATGGTTAGCATAAGCAAGTAATATGCGAATAGCTTCAAGTCTAGCAACAGGTGCAAAAGTTTCATCGAAATCAATTCCTTGAACCTGTGTGTAGCCTTGAGCTACTAGTCGTGCCTTATTCCTCACCACAACACCATTTTCATCTTGCTTGTTGCGGTAGATCCACTTTGTACCAATGATGTTATGCTTGCGAGGATCGGGACGATTGACCAGTTCCCATACGTTGTTGAGCTTGAACTGATGTAATTCTTCTTGCATGGCCTGAATCCACTCAGGCTCCAAAAATGCTTCATCTACCTTAGTGGGCTCTATGATAGAGACAAAAGCAAAGTGCCCACAAAAGTTAGATAGATGTGAAGCTTTTGAGCGTGTGAGAGGACCTGGTGCTCTAATGTCATCGATGATCTTCTCCACTTGCACTTATTTTGCAATGCGAGGGTGAGTTGGTTGCCGTTGAGGAATTTGATCAGCATTTTCTTCATCATCAATTTCCTCAGCATTTTCTTCAGGTGCATCAGTTCGACGATCTTCACGTTCTGGAACGAATTCTTCAGCAGATTCTTCAGTAGGAATGATATCTTCAGTAGCCTTGTGCTTGATCGATTCCTCAGGTGTTGGTTCATCTAACACAGAAGGTAGGTGCTCTCTTTGCGAGCCATTAGTTTCACCGAACCGCACATCTACAGTTTCAACAATCTTGTGAAGAACATTGTTGAAGACTCTGTAGGTGTGCGAGTCCTTTCCGTAACCAAGCATGAAACCTTCATGTGCTTTCGGTGCAAATTTAGAGTTGTGATGAGGATCTCTAATCCAGCATTTAGCACCGAAGACTTTGAAATAACTCACATTGGGTTTCTTGTCAGTGAGGAGTTCATAGGCAGTCTTCTTGAAGAATTTGTGAAGATATACTCTGTTGATGATATGGCATGCAGTATCAATTGCATCAACCCAGAAACGGCGAGGGGTTTTGTACTCATCGAGCATAGTGCGAGCCATCTCAGCAGGAGTCCTGTTCTTGCGCTCCACGACGCCATTCTGTTGAGGAGTATAAGGAGCAGATAATTCATGAGTAATACCAAGTTCATCAAGATAGTCATCGAGACCCGAATTCTTGAACTCAGTGCCATTGTCACTTCTGATGTGCTTGATCTTCACACCAAAGTTAGTTGAAGCCCTCGAACAAAATCGTTTGAAGACTTCCTGCACTTCAGTTTTGTAAGAGACAAGGTGCACCCATGTGTAACGAGAGTAATCATCAACAATAACAAAACCATATTGAGATGCTTCATTAGAGATAGAGGAATAATGGTTAGGACCGAAGAGATCCATGTGAAGCAATTCGAATGGACGAGTAGTGGTCATGATAGTCTTCGCTGGATGCTTGGCCTTGGTCATTTTTCCAGCTTCACAGGCACCGCATAAGTGATCCTTGAGGAATTTGACATTCTCAATGCCAATGACATGCTTCTTCTTCGCAAGCGTGTGCAGATTCCTCATGCCTGCATGACCAAGTCGTCGATGCCATAGCCATCCTTCTGAAGTTTTTGCAAGTAGGCACACGGCAGGTTGTGAATCTGCAGAGAAATCAACAATATACAAGTCTCCTCTCCTAAAGCCTTCGAAGACTTTGGATTTGTCAGCTTCCATAATCACAACACAACGATACTTGCCGAAGACAACAACCATATCAAGATCACAAAGCATTGAGACAGACATAAGATTGTATCCTAAAGACTCAACAAGCATGACTTTGTCCATGTGTCGATCCTTTGTGATAGCAACCTTACCTAGACCCAATACCTGACTTTTGCTTTTATCAGCGAAGATGATATGCTTCATGCGTGATGCTGATAAGGGAGCATCCATCAACAGATTCTTGTCACCGGTCATGTGATTTGTACATCCACTATCAAGTACCCATTCAGTGGCTTTGGGTTGATCCTCCTGCAGATGAATTAGTGCAACTTACGAACCTCATATACTTCAGTAGTGAAGAATATGATATCACAATTCATCAGATCAATTTCATCAAGCATTAGAACCGATAAAACAGAGGGAGGACGTGTGAAATGAAAGTTCATTTCATCATGGTTAGCCTGCGTCCTTTCAGGCATTTCTGTCAGGTCCCCAGCAAATTCTTCAGACGTTACAGCATGTCTGGAGACCTGACCCTGCTGAAGAGATTAGTTCTTTTTCTTCACCACCCACATCTGAAGGGGTGGCAAAGAGTTCATCACTCTGCGAGCTCCATATGAGAATGGTGGCAAAGCAGCCAAACCATTTCGTTTCACATAAGAGGGGTTAGGGTAAGCATATGAATAAGCAGAGAAATTCTTCGAGGACTTATGAACATAATAATTTGAAGAATAATGCTCATATTTGTAGCCCTTGGCTCTTCCCTGCGAAACAGAGTTGTTAGCACGATGATGTTCATATGAGGACTTTGATCCATGTGAGGAATTTGGTCCATATGAAGAATTAGATCTGGGGTTCCTTTTCTTGACAGGTGGTGTCATGAGGACATTCACCTGAAGACTTTCAAGGCAGCTTTTGGGAACCCAGATTTTCTTCATAGGGGAACCGTTCCTGCAGTTAGTGCCAACATATCTAGCAAATACTTCACCATTCTGATTTTTGAACAGTTTATAGTTGGAGACAAATGACTCATCAGAAGAATGAGAAGATTCACATGTATAGCCAGATAAATCAGATGGATCAACTAGAGGTCCCTTAGCAGCAACCCATGAGGTTTTGGGGTACTGCTCAGGCTTCCAATAAGTACCATCCGCATTGAGTTTCCTCTCAAAGGCAATACCCTCTTTCCTAGGGTTCCTGTTGAGGATCTGCTTTTTAAGCACATCACAAAGAGCCTGATGCCCTTTGAGGCTTTTGTACATGCCTGTCATGTACAATTCCTTTAGCCCTGCATCGTCAGTGATACTAGCAATGTCCTCAGATGAGGAATTAGTGATAGTAGAGACATGTGAAGAATTTGTAACATTTGAAGCATTCGAACATTCAGGTGAAGAATTAGCAGATTCTCGTTCAATGCATTTTAAACATGGAGGAATAAATTCTTCCTGAGCAGCGCTGATTTGTTGAGCAAGTAATGAATCGCGCTCCTTCTAAAGATCTTCATAACTCACTCTTATCTTCTCAAAATCAGACAAGAGAGAGTTATGCTGATCTTGAAGGGAGTCATACTTAGAATGAAGTCTCTGAAGACTTTCAGCCAAGGCTTGTGACTGATCCATTTCTTCACCCAACGTATCATTGCTCTTACTAAGCATATCATTAGCATTTTTCAAAGCTCTTTGTTGTTTAGCAGCAAGGGAAGCAAGTTTGACATAACTAGGTCCAAATTCATCATCAGATTCTTCATCACTAGACTCAGATGGGTAGCATTCAGTTACCTGTTTACCATCTGCGATGAGGCATGGTGAGGAGGATGATGATTCTGGTTCGAATGTCATCGATTTGAGCGATTCCTTGAATCCCTCAAACCAAGGATCATGACGGGTTCGATGACCTTCATAGACGTCAGAGAGATGGTCCCAGACAAGCTTCGCCTGATCGAGATGCATGATGTTTCTGAACTGGTTTTGAGACAGACTGGAGCAGATGACGGCCTTTGCTGTGAGGTTGAGTTGAGTGTACTTGCGAATGTCATCAGCTTCCGCCATCTTGCACAGATCGGTCAGACCAATCTCACTGACGGTCCATAGCTCGCTGTCCATCACCATGAGACGCTTCTTCATCATAGCCTTCCATTTGGGATACTCGTGACCGTCAAAGATTGGGCACGGCACTTTCTTCATATCTGCGGTCGACATAACTAAAACTCCAGGCGGTTAAACCAAAATCACACAGAACAAGGGAGTACCTTGCTCTGATACCAATTGAAAGTGCGTTATATCGACTAGAGGGGGGGTGAATAGGCGATTTTTATGAAATTCTTCACTGAGGAATTTGCTCGTGAGGAAATTCCTTAGCGAAGAAATACTAGCAGCGGAATAAGTACTCAGAAGTAAACATAACAGATTACATGCACGGTCATCATGATGAAATGAAGACAAACACAGAGTACAGAAAGCGTAGGCATAGGATAACTCTAGATGAAGACAAATAGACTGAAGAAATTGAACTGAGGAATTTGTGAAAGTCTTCAGTCAAAGTCTTCAAACACAGATATGAACAAACAGACAACACAGTAATGAGGAAATGAAGGTGTTGAGGAAATGGAACCAGTAAGCTTGGTGAAGACAATGATTTGGTAGACCAGTTCCAACTGTTGTCTCAGTTGTACGTCTGGTTGGAGCGGCTGAGTATTTAAACTCGAGGACACACAGTCCCGGACACCCAGTCCTAAGCACGCAGCTCGAGACACCAAGTCCTCACCGTATTCTCCTTGAACTAAGGACACACAGTCCTCGTCTAATCACTCGTGGTAAGTCTTCAGGTGACTTCCAAACCTTCACAGACTTGGTCACTCGGCGATCCACAATTCCTCTTGGATGCTCTAGACCTTGACGCCTAACCGTCTGGAAGAAGCATAGTCTTCAAAGGTAACAAGCGTCGGATCCACGCAGGATCAATTTCTTTAGTGATGCTCAATCACTTTGGGTTTGTAGATGTTTTGGGTTTGGGTTTGGATTTTCCTCACTTGATGATTTTCGCTCAAAGTCCTCGGAGGATGGGTTGCTCTCAAATGACAAGTGTCAAGTTCACGCGGAGCAGCCAACCAGCTAGTGGTTGAAGGGGCGGCTATTTATAGCCTAGGGAGCAGCCCGACATGATAAGACATAAATGCCCTTCAATGATATGACCGTTAGGTGGACAAGATATTTTAGGACAGCTGGCGCGAGGCACAGCAACAGTCGGAAATTTGGAGTACAAATTCCTCAGGGCTATCATGTTCCTCACTGTGTAGGCAATTCGCACTGGCGAATTCCTAACTCCTCAGTCAGAGCAAAGTCCTCAGTGACCAGAAGAACTCTGTCACTGAAGAAATTGACTGAACTGTATGAGATTTCCAATGGCTTCACTCGAAGGGATTGGTAGGTGTAGGATTTGAGTTGAGCATCACATGGAAATTTTCTCCTTAGTATTTCCTCGACCCCCTTTAACAGTACGGTGTTTCCTATGACTCAAGAAAGAGAAAAAATGAAACTACGAAAACAAAAGTCTTCACGCTTCACGTTCCTCAAACGAATACCATGTCTTCAAGGTCACACCAATTTCTTCACTTTCAAAGTCTTCAGAAAGTCTTCAGAATATCAAAGTCTTCAGTCGAAGAACTTCATTTTTAGGGGTCGACTTTTACTGTAAATATCAAACTCCTTATAGACCTATAGACCTGTGTACACTCATAAACACATCAGATGCTTAACCTATAAGTCTTCAATACGCCAAAATCACTAAGGGGCACTAGATGCACTTACAACTCCAAAGTAACTAATAGCGGAGAACAAACGAAGAGATTATGGTAGGGTACGAAACCACCTCGAAGTTATTCTTTCCAATCAAACCATTGGGCTATTCCTATAAGTGTCACAAACAGCCCTAGAGTTCGTACTAGAATAACACCTTAAGACACAAATCAACCAAAACCCTAATGTCACCTAGATACTCCAATGTCACCTCAAGTATCTGTGGGTATGATTATACGATATGCATCACACAATCTCAGATTCATCTATTCAAACCAACACAAAGTACTTCAAAGAGTGCCCCAAAGTTTCTACCGGAGAATCAAGACGAAAACGTGTGCCAACCCCTATGCATAGGTTCATGGGCGGAACCTGCAAGTTGATCACCAAGACATACATCAAGTGAATCACATGATATCCCATTGTCACCACAGATATGCACGACAAGACATACATCAAGTGTTCTCAAGTCATTAAAGACTCAATCCGATAAGATTACTTCAAAGGGAAAACTCAATCCATTACAAGAGAGTAGAGGGGGAGAAGAAACATAAGATCCTACTATAATAGCAAAGCTCACGATTCATCAAGATCGTGCCAAATCAAGAACACGAGAGAGCGAGCGAGAGAGAGAGAGAGATCAAACACATAGCTATTGGTACATACCCTCAGCACTGAGGGTGAACTACTCCCTCCTTGTCATGGAGAGCGTCGGGATGTTGAAGATGGCCACCGGTGAGGGATCCTCCCTCCGGCAGGGTGCCGGAACAGGGTCTCGATTGGTTTTTGGTGGCTACAGAGGCTAGCGGCGCCGGAACTCGATCTATTCTGTTCCCCGATCGTTTTAGGGTATATGGGTATATATAGGAGGAAGAAGTACGTCGGTGGACCTCTGAGCTGCCCACGAGGCAGGGGGTGCGACCCCACCCTCGTGGGCAGCCCAGGACTCCCCTGGTGCAACTCCGATACTCCATGGGCTTCTTCTGGTCCAAAAATAGGTTTCGTGGAGTTTCAGGTCAATTGGACTCCGTTTGATATTCCTTTTCTTCGAAACACTAAAGTAGGCAAAAAAACAACAATTCTGGGCTGGGGCTCCGGTTAATAGGTTAGTCCCAAAAATAATATAAAAGTGGATAATAAAGCCCAATATTGTCCAAAACAGTAGATAATATAGCATGGAGCAATAAAAAATTATAGATACATTGGAGACGTATCAAGCATCCCCAAGCTTAATTCCTGCTCGTGCTCGAGTAGGTAAATGATAAAAAAGACAATTTTTGATGTGGAATGCTAGTTGGCATAATTTCAATGTAATTCTTCTTAATGGTGGTATGAATATTCAGATCGGAAAGATTCAAGATAAAAGTTTAATATTGACATGAAAACAATAATACTTCAAGCATACTAATAAAGCAATCATGTCTTCTCAAAATAACATGGCCAAAGAAAGCTATCCCTACAAAATCATATAGTCTGGCTATGCTCTATCTTCACCACACAAAGTATTTAAATCATGCACAACCACGATGACAAGCCAAGCAATTGTTTCATACTTTTGATGTTCTCAATCTTTTTCAATCTTCACGCAATACATGAGCGTGAGCCATGGACATAGCACTATAGGTGGAATAGAATGGTGGTTGTGGAGAATACAAAAAAAAGAGAAGATAGTCTCGCATAAACTAGGCGTATCAACGGGCTATGGAGATGCCCATCAATAGATATCAATGTGAGTGAGTAGGGATTGCCATGCAACAGATGAATTAGAGCTATAAGTATATGAAAGCTCAACAAAAGAAACTAAGTGGGTGTGCATCCAACTCGCTTGCTCACAAAGACCTAGGGCATTTTGAGGAAGCCCATCATTGGAATATACAAGCCAAGTTCTATAATGTAAAATTCCCACTAGTATATGAAAGTGACAACATAGGAGACTCTCTATCATGAAGATCATGGTGCTACTTTGAAGCACAAGTGTGGAAAAAGGATAGTAGCATTGTCCCTTCTCTCTTTTTCTCTCATTTTTTATTTTATTTTTTGCTTGGGCCTTCTCCTTTTTTTATGGCCTCTTTTTTCTTTTTTTATTTGGGCTTCTTTGGCCTCTTTTATTTATTTATTTTTCGTCCGGAGTCTCATCCCGACTTGTGGGGGAATCATAGTCTCCATCATCCTTTCCTCACTGGGACAATGCTCTATTAAGATGATCATCACACTTTTATTTACTTACAACTCAAGAATTACAACTCAATACTTAGAACAAGATGTGACTCTATATGAATGCCTCCGGCGGTGTACCGGGATGTGCAATGACTCAAGAGTGACATGTATGAAAGAATTATGAACGGCGGCTTTGCCACAAATACAATGTCAACTACATGATCATGCTAAGCAATATGACAATGATGGAGCATGTCATAATAAATGGAACGGTGGTAAGTTGCATGGCAATATATCTCGGAATGGCTATGGAAATGCCAAATAGGTAGGTATGGTGGCTGTTTTGAGGAAGGTATATGGTGGGTGTATGATACTGGTGAAAAGTGCGCGGTATTAGAGAGGCTAGCAATGGTGGAAGGAAGAAAAGTACGTATAATCCATGGACTCAACATTAGTCATGAAGAACTCATATACTTATTGCAAAAATCTACAAGTTATCAAAGCAAAGTATCATGTGCATGCTCCTAAGGGGATAGATTGGTAGGAAAAGACCATCGCTCGTCCCCGACCACCACTCATAAGGAAGACAATGAATAAATAAATCATGCTCTGACTTCATCACATAACGGTTCACCATACGTGCATGCTACGGGAATCACAAACTTCAACACAAGTATTTGTCAAATTCACAACTACTCAACTAGCATGACTGTAATATCACCATCTGCATATCTCAAAACAATTATCAAGCATCAAACGGTTCTTAGCATTCAACACACTCATAAGAAAGTTTTTACTAATCTTGAAAAACTAGCATATTAGGATTATTTAAGCGAATTACCATGCTACTTAAGACTCTCAAAATAATCTAAGTGAAGCATAAGAGACCAATAGTTTCTATAAAACAAATCCACCACCGTGCTCTAAAAGATATAAGTGAAGCACTAGAGCAAACAACAAACTACTCCGAAAGATATAGGTGAAGATGAATGAGTAGTCGAATAATTATGCAATTATGTGAAGATTCTCCCATTTTAAGAATTTCAGATCTTGGTATTTTATTCAAACAGCAAGCAAAGCTAAAGAAAAATAAAATTACATGACGCTCCAAGCAAAACACATATCATGTGGTGAATAAAAATATAGCTCCAAGTAAAGTTACCGATGAACGAAGACGAAAGAGGGAATGCCATCCGGGGCATCCCCAAGCTTAGACGCTTGGTTATCCTTGAATATTACCTTGGGGTGCCTTGGGCATCCCTAGGCTCTTGCCACTCCTTATTCCATGGTCCATCGAATCTTTACCCAAAACTTGAAAACTTCACAACACAAAACTTAACGGAAAACTCGTAAGCTCTGTTAGCGAAAGAAAACAAAACACCACTTCAAGGTACTGTAATGAACTCATTCTTTATTTATATTGGTGTTAAACTTACTGTATTACAACTTCTCTATGGTATATAAACTATTTTACTAGCCATAGATTCATCAAAATAAGCAAACAACACACGCAAAACAGAATCTGTCAAAAACAGAACAGTCTGTAGTAAACTGTAACTAGCTTAAACTTCTGGAACTCCAAAAATTCTAAAATAAATTGGTGGACCTGAGGAATTTTCCTAGTAATCATCTGCAAAAAGAATCAACTAAATATAACTCTCCAGTAAAACGTTTTAGCTAATCTCGTGAGCACTAAAGTTTCTGTTTTTTACAGCATGAGCATAAAGACTTCACCCCAAGTCTTCCCAAAGGTTCTACTTGGCACAAACACTAATTAAAACATAAAACCACATATAAACAGAATCTAGATGGATTATTTATTCCTAAACAGAACCAAAAATCAAGAAACTAAAATAAAATTGGGTTGCCTCCCAACAAGCGCTATCGTTTAACGCCCCTAGCTAGGCATGATGATTTCAATGATGCTCACATAAAAGATAGGAATTGAAACATAAAGAGAACATCATGAAGAATATGACTAGCACATTTAAGTCTAACCCACTTCCTATGCATAGGGATTTTGTGAGAAAACAACTTATGGGAACAGTAATCAACTAGCATAGGAAGGCAAAACAAGCATAACCTTAAAATTTTAAGCACAAAGAGAGGAAACTTGTTATTATTGCAATTCCTACAAGCATATATTCCTCCCTAATAATAATTTTCAGTAGCATCATGAATGAATTCAACAATATAACCAGCACCTAAAGCTTTGTTTTCATGATCTACTTGCATAGAAATTTTATTACTCTCCACATAAGCAAATTCCTTCTCATTCGGAATAGTGAGAGTATCATAAGAGACTTGAATACTATAAGTTGTTTCCACATTAAAAGAGTAATGTTCAGAAAAAGGGTAATCATAATCATGAAAAGTTTTATAAATATAATCATCACTACTTTTTATAACATAAGTTTCATCACAATAATCATCATAAGTAGCAACTTTGTTCTCATCATAATCGATTGAAACCTCTTCCAAGATAGTGGATACATCACTAAATAAAGTCATGACCTCTCCAAATCCACTTCCATAAATATTATAAGATTCAACATCCTCCAAAATAGTGGGATCACTACTTCCTAAAATTGACACTCTTCGAAACCCACTTTCATCAATATAATCATCATAGGTAGGGGGCATGCTATCATCACTATACATTTGCATATCAAAACTTGGGAGACTAAAAATATCATCTTCATTAAACGTAGCATCCCCAAGCTTGGGACAAACATTAATTGCAGCAAATATATTCTCAAATATGTCATTCTCATCAAACATAGCTTCCCCAAGCTTGGGCCTTTTCATATCATTAGCATCATGGGTATTCAAGAAATTCATACTAACAACATTGCAATCATGCTCATCATATAAATATTTAGTGCCAAACATTCTATAGACTTCTTCTTCTAGCACTTGAGCACAATTTTCCTTTTCATCATACTTACGAAAGACATTAAAAAGATGAAGCGTATGAGGTAAACTCAATTCCATATTATTTGTAGTTTTCTTTTATACACTAAACTCGTGCTAAAACAAGAAATAAAAAGATTCGATTGCAAGATCTAAAGATATACCTTCAAGCACTCATCTCCCCGGCAACGGCGCCAGAAAAGAGCATGATGTCTACTATGCAACCTTCTTCTTGTAGACGTTGTTGGGCCTCCAAGTGCAGAGGTTTGTAGGACAGTATTAAATTTCCCTCAAGTGGATGACCTAAGGTTTATCAATCCGTGGGAGGCGTAGGATGAAGATGGTCTCTCTCAAGCAACCCTGCAACCAAAAAACAAAGACTCTCTTGTGTCCCCAACACACCCAACACAATGGTAAATTGTATAGGTGCACTAGTTCGGCGAAGAGATGGTGATACAAGTGCAATATGGATGGTCGATATAGGTTTTGTAATCTGAAAATATAAAAACAGCAAGGTAACAAATGATAAAAGTGAACGTAAACGGTATTGCAATGATAGGAAACAAGGCCTAGGGTTCATACTTTCACTAGTGCAAGTTCTCTCAACAATAATAACATAATTGGGTCATATAACTATCCCTCAACATGCAACAAAGAGTCACTCCAAAGTAACTAATAGCGGAGAACAAACGAAGAGATTATGGTAGGGTACGAAACCACCTCAAAGTTATTCTTTCCAATCAATCCATTGGGCTATTCCTATAAGTGTCACAAACAGCCCTAGAGTTCGTACTAGAATAACACCTTAAGACACAAATCAACCAAAACCCTAATGTCACCTAGATACTCCAATGTCACCTCAAGTATCTGTGGGTATGATTATACGATATGCATCACACAATCTCAGATTCATCTATTCAAACCAACACAAAGTACTTCAAAGAGTGCCCCAAAGTTTCTACCGGAGAATCAAGACGAAAACGTGTGCCAACCCCTATGCATAGGTTCATGGGCGGAACCCGCAAGTTGATCACCAAGACATACATCAAGTGAATCACGTGATATCCCATTGTCACCACAGATACTCACGGCAAGACATACATCAAGTGTTCTCAAGTCATTAAAGACTCAATCCGATAAGATTACTTCAAAGGGAAAACTCAATCCATTACAAGAGAGTAGAGGGGGAGAAGAAACATAAGATCCAACTATAATAGCAGAGCTCGCGATACATCAAGATCGTGCCAAATCAAGTACATGAGAGAGAGATCAAACACATAGCTACTGGTACATACCCTCAGCCCCGAGGGTGAACTACTCCCTCCTCGCCATGGAGAGCGCCGGGATGATGAAGATGGCCACCGGTGAGGGATCCCCCCTCCCGCAGGGTGCCGGAACAGGGTCCCGCTTGGTTTTTGGTGGCTACAGAGGCTTGCGGCGGTGGAACTCCCGATCTATATTGTTCCCCGGTTGTTTTAGGGTATATGGGTATATATAGGAGGAAGAATTACGTCGGTGGACCTCCGGGCTGTCCACGAGGCAGGGGGCGCGCCTTAGGGGTGGGCAGCCCGGGACTCCCCTGGTGCAACTTCGGTACTCTGTGGGCTTCTTCTGGTCCAAAAATAGGTTCCGTGGAGTTTCAGGTCAATCGGACTCAGTTTGATATTCCCTTTCTTCGAAACACTGAAATAGGCAAAAAAACAGCAATTCTGGGCTGGGCCTCCAGTTAATAGGTTAGTCCCAAAAATAATATAAAAGTGGATAATAAAGCCCAATATTGTCCAAAACAGTAGATAACATAGCATGGAGCAATAAAAAAATTATAGATACGTTGGAGATGTATCATCCATCTACAGGTGCACGGGTGTGATGTGAGGGACGTGGATTGCCGTTCGATCACGGTGCATCTTACGGTGCACACGCGCGATCCGCATGGCTGGGGTTCCAGCCAATCATAACGCAACACACGATAGGCTCATCGCACACTGTTTCCGGAAGCGACGGAGATGAACCGTGTACGATAATGAACGAGCAAAATTGTAAGGGAAACCAAGTTTATGTTGTCGTTTGTCGTTGATCTCTTGAATACCACCGCACTATACGGAAGCCCAGCCCCTCCGTCCCAGAGCTCTCTCCAGGCGTCGTCCATGGCACCGCGACGCATAGTAACTGGTAAAGAAGCGATGGCATCCCGCCGCGCTGCATTCCTCGCCGCCCACGACCGCACACATGTCAAGGAAGCGATGGCATCTCCCCGCGCCGAGTTCATCGCCGCCGGTGGCCACACAGTTACATGGGCGGACTTTGAGGCTGCCATGGCCGAATGGGTGGTGGATCTAGAGGCGGCGAAAGCTGGACAGAAGGAACATAAAAGGCAGAAATTAGTCAAGAAAAGAGAGTCCCGCCGCCGCAAGAAAAAAGAGGCCGCACGCCATGGTGAGGAGAGCTTGGCGGATATCAAAGCACGGTGGGCTACCGCCTACAAGGCCGGGAAGGAGAACGCCGGCGTCTAGTCAGCATGCCCCGATGGCAGAGTTTAAGTTTGTAGTATTAGAGCAAATTACAAGTAGTACTTTAAGTTTGTAGTATTAACGTACAATGTCGGTAAGAGCATCCTTTGAGGGCTTTGAGCGTTGATTAACATGTGTGCCCGTGTGCGTTTTTTGCGTTAATCATTAGAAGATCACGAAACACACGGTTTATATGCCGTACCCATCTGCGGTTTTTTTGCGTTAATGACCCATAAGTCAATTACCTGTGCGATGTTTCCTAATAAACCAGGCATACCATTGACCGAAAAAATCAAGTACACGTATACTTTTTTTGGAGACAGGATCTGCCAACTTTCTTTTTTCTCACACACGAGTATTTTACGTGCTTCGTCTGTGTTGTGTGTTTCCCCCTCCCAAGTTTCAAGTTTTGCAGCAAAATTTTTATTAGGCGCGCGATTTCAGAATTTATTCGCATCCAACCACATCCCCACCCTCAGTATCCCCCCTCGCGCCTCCCCCTGTCGGCATCTCAAACCGCCGCCGCCGCAAGCACAACATCAACCACATCTACGTTCTTCTCATATCCAGTTAGGTAACCGACCGATCTCTATCATGACCCCGGCTTGATTGCTTAAATGGCGACTATGAAACATCCTCATGCCTCCAAATCCCCACCACCAGGAGCTGATGGCGGTCCATGGCGTGATGGCTGTTGTGAGTGTTGACCCGGAGGAACACCTCGCCTCCGTCGCCGCCGACATGGTGCAGGCTCTGGCCCTTATGAAGTCCCCCAGCGACTACCCCCCAGGACTTAACAGGTAAGATCTGACCAGCTAAATCTTACCAAGACCACTTGCAACGGCTATGATTTGTACGGTTGATGTATTAAGCATGTTCGTGCCGTGTTTATTTCAGTACTGCACACTGTGTTATGTTCAAATATTAACGTGTCCAACTCAATTTCACCAATACCAGCAACAAACTTACAATACATGACTCATAATATCACTAGAGATGCTGCCCATTTGCTATTTTTAGTGGATGCTAACCCTGTTGTACTTAACATGCCTGTCCATGTACTTACGCAGGGTCATAACGGCAGATGTTGTTGTTTGCCGTCGAGGTTAGCTGCATCCCATGTATTACAGTATTTCACATAATTTGTGCAATTGCAGTTTAACTTCTACCATTTACTGGTTGCCAGTAGGTACACATGTCAGTGGCACTGATCCATGCTTCGACCCGGAGGAACAGCTCGCCTCCGCCGTCACTGACTTTGGGCGGGCTCTAGCCAAGATGAAGTACCCCAGCAACTACCTCTTAGGACTTACCAAGTATGTACTCACCAGTTCAATCTTACCAATACCAGTTGCAATTAATGGCTATGTTCTGTACGGTCGATGTATTAAGCATGTTCTAGTAAACATGCCTAACACATTTTTGCTACTTTCCCTACCTTTTTATAGACATCTGGGCCATTCTCTGTTCTGGCAGCACCTGCCTTATGATGTTTAACTATGCCAATTGCATTTTTAACATTACCGGTTTCAATGTCTATTAAGCCTGTTGCAATTAACAGTTGAATCCATTTTTAAACAGTTGTATTTCAATGGCTACAAACTTATAGAACATGACTTAGGATGTTGTTAAGCCTGTTTCAATTAGCAGTTGTGTCCATTTTTTAATCTGTCCATTTGCTACCATGCTACTCTCCGCAATGAAGATACACTAGAGATGCTACCCATTTGCTATTTTTGGTGGATGCTAACCCTCACTACAAAAAAAGACACATCCATGAAATTTTGGGCCAAACGAAATTTTTTTCTGTCATACATATGACACTTCTATGACGATAATTGTGACAAAACCCGGTATCATCATAGATGTGGTGGGCTCCTACTTCTATAAAAAAATCATGACAGAAAATTGGCTTTTCGTCCTGGGCGGGCCGGAGACGCAGCTGCATGGCATTCTTTGGGCCGTCCATGACGGAAAAAACCATGGTAGAAGCGAGGGGGAGGAAAATTTCGGGGAGTTCCCGGTTACGATGGGAGGTCGGGGCCCGAGCGATGCGCGTTTCTCTCATACACTTACGCGCATGTGTGCGAGGCGTTGGCTCTAACTGAACCCAAGCGAGGCGTTGGGCTCTAACTGAACCCGAGCGATTGCACTGCAGGCTACGCGTTACTGAACCCGAGCGATCGATCGATGGCTGTTAACTGAACCCGATCGAGCGATTCCTTGGCTACTGCTGCTAACTGAAGCCGGTCGATTGGATGAACAGTGAGCGTTGCGGGGGGGGGGGGGGGTTGGATGAACAGTGAGCGGTGGCGTTGCCTCTGGATGAACAGGACCCCGTGGTGTGGTGGAGGGCTGGATGAACAGTAGACGGTGGAGGGGTGCCCGTGGAGGGGTGGATGAACAGGACCCCATGGTGTGGAGGGCAGGATGAAAAGTAGATGGTGGAGGGGTGCCCGTGGAGGGGTGGTTGAACAGGACCCCGTGGTGTGGAGGGCTAGATGAACAGTAGACGGTGGAGGGGTGGTTGAACAGTAGCCGGTGGAGTAGCGCGCGGTGGAGGCTGGATGAACAGGAGCCCGTGGAGGCTGGAGGAGGTCGACGGTGGATGAACAGTAGCTCGTGGAGGCTGGAGGGGGTCGACGGTGGAGATGAACAGTATCCCGTGGAGTCCCGTTTTGCGGTACGCCACACCCCTCCCAATGAACAGGACCCACGTTTCGACCGTAGCGCTCCAACACAAGTCCGTTTCCTCCGTTTTGCGGTACGTCACACCCCTCCCGATCAACAGGACCCCCGTTTTGACCGTAGGAGGTCCGTTTCTTCCGTTTTGCGGTACGCCACACCCCTCCCGATAAACAGGACCCCGTTCCGAATGTAGGAGGTCCGTTTCCTCCGTTCTGCGGTACGCCAGGCCTCGTCTCCATCGCCTGTTCCGTCCAAGCCCTCCCGATGAACACGACGCATTCCATTGCCTCCCCATGAACATGATGACGACGTTGTTTCTCCGTTCCGACCCAGCCATGTCAATGAGCCCTCACCGTACGTATGCGCGAGTAGGCATTCGGGACCCCGCCCGTATGTACACATACGTGGCCGTATTTTCTTTCTTGCACACTGGCCGTTGTACGTACGTGTACATGCTACGTGTGCGTCTCTACTACGACACGTGCGCGCCTCTACATCGACCAGTATATATGTACGTACACGTTCGCGACCAGAATGACAACGCTACGTACGCTTCGACCAGGTGGGTCCCGACTGTCAGGCACTTCCTTGCGTGCGAAGATGTAGCTGGTGGGTCCCAGCAGTCAGGGGGGCGAATCGTTTTTTTGCCCGGACGCACTTCCTTGCGTGCGAAGGTGTAGCTGGTGGGTCCCACCAGTCAGGGGGGCAGAATACGGTGGCCCGTCCGGTGGATTCCCGCTGTCAGGTGGAGGAATAATTATTTTGCACGTAATAAGGAGGCACTTCATTGCTGTGGCAGTGGACCCAGCTGTCTGCCTCTCCACGTACAGTCCACGTCCGATGGAAGTCGTTCCTTGACCATGTTGACCACGCCGCACCGAGAGCCCCATGGCGGTGGACGATGGCGAGGCCTAGGAAGGGGACGATGGGGAGCCGGGGAAGACGCGACAGTGGAAGCCCGCGCGGAGAGGAGTACGAGGGTTCACTGGTTCGGCTGCGGTGTGAGGCTACCGTCGCCGCAGGGCCTGGCCAGCGGTGGGAATAGTAGGGGGCGGTGAGGCCTCCGCGGTAGCACAGCCGGCCACGGGAGGCAGGAGCATGCGGCACGACCGGCGCTGCTTTGGGCGGCTGGAGCAAGAAGACTAGAGGTTGAAGAAGCACTACGACCATTGGATGGACATCGTACAGTCATTGGAGCTAGAATCGTTCATATTGACTAAAGTTGACAAAGGCCCCCCGTCCCAGTCAACTTAGTAGGCCCACAAGTCAGCCTCCCACCATGGTGGGTCCCAGCTAGCAGGGGGAGTATTCATTTTTTGTGCGTAAGAAGGAGGCACTTCCGGTGGGTCCGAGCTGACAGCGGGGGGAACGTTTTTTTCACGAAATACGCTGGCCTGTCTGGTGGGTCCGAGCAGTCAGGGGGGAAACGTTTTTTCGCGAAATAAGGTGGCCCGTCTGGTGGGTCCCTGCTGTAAGGTGGAGGAATAATTATTTTGCGCGTAATAAGGAGGCACTTCCTTGCGGCCGCCTGGACCCAGCTGTCAGCCTCTCCACGTACAGTACTCTCTCGATGGAAGTCGGTCGTTGACCACATTGACCACGCCGCGCCGAGAGCACCAGGGCGGTGGTCTGGACGATGGCGAGGCCTAGGAAGGGGACGATGCAGAGCCGGGGAAGACGCAACTGTGGAAGCCCGCGCGGAGAGGAGTACGAGGGTTCACTGGTTCGGCTGCGGTGTGAGGCTGCCGTCGCCGCAGAATAACAGGGGGTATGGGTGAGTGGAGGGATGGCCTGGCCAGTGGTGGAAGTAGTATGGGGGCGGTGAGGCCTCCGCGGCAGCACAGCCGGCAACGGGAGGCAGGAGCAGGCAGCACGACCGGCGCTGCTTTGGGCGGCTGGACCAAGAAGACCAGAGGTTGAAGAAGCACTAAGGCCGTTGGATGGACATCGTACGGTCACTGAAGCTAGAAACGTTTGTTATTGACTAAGTTGACAAAGCCCTTGGTACGCTCCAACTTAGTAGGCCCACAGGTCAGCCTCCGAAATGGTGCGCCCTAGATGTCAGGAGGAGGAATCATTTTTTGGGCGGCCGAAGCTAAGAATATCCGAGATTGAAGAAGAAGCACAACATCCGTTGGATAGACATCCAACGGCCACTGCTGCTAGAACCGTGTGTTGAATATAATAAGTTGGCAAAGCCTTGCATACGCGTCAACTTATTTTTTTAGGGGACGCGTCACTTAGTAGGCCCACAAGTGTGTGGCAGAGAACTTATAGCCCATTTACGTTTTGTAAGAATGTACATCCCATTTTGGAATTCTAATGGAATTTACAACAGCCCATTTACAGTTTGTTAAAAGTACAGCCCATTTTCTAGCTAGGACAATGATTAATAATTTCAACCAACCATTGAAGACAGAATTCAATAAAATTTCCCACATTTTGATGGGCTACGAAATATTTTTATCCCAAAATTTCTAGTCAGATTAAATATAAATCTGTATTACATAAAAATCCCACGAAACATTGCGCGTGCAACAATGAAAATTTAAGATTTTCAAAATCCATAAATAATATTTTATAAACTAATTTCGTGTTTGGTGCATTTTTTATAGTTACTGCCCAGTTTTTATAATTACATCCCATTTATTATTTTTTAAAGTCCATTTTCCTATTAAGCCTAATGCATCCCTCCTAGGAAAGATTTGCAGCCCAGCGGGGTGGAGAATAACAAGTTGACCTTACCTGGGTATTCCTCAAAAAGACATATAGCTGGGCTAGCCATTTTTATCTTGAAAAAATTAGTATCTTGGCTAGATATCTGGCCTGGGCTAGACGGGCCACAGCCCGCCTAGTTAATACCCTGCTCTCCTCTGAACAACAACGAAATCATCACCAAGAAAAACTCTGCAGTTCTGACGCCTCAAAAACACAAATAATGCTCGAGCTGCTTGGTCCCAGCTGTCGACCGCACCTTGTGCAATTCTCTCGTTTATATTGACTACATAGGTTGACAATGGTGTGGGACCGTGATGTCAGGAAACCAGGAGAAAGCAAAAAAAAATATAGTTGTACATAATAAGGAGGCATTTGCGTACGTACGGCTATGGCCCTAGTGGGTCCCTAGTGTCATCCAGTCAAAATAAAGTCATCTCCTGAATCCTCATGTTCGTTGACGATGTTAACAATGCTCGGCGCCACGGCGGGCGCAACAACTTGAAGGACAACGGAGAGGGCCTCGCGGGCCCTACGGATGGTCTGATACAGCGCCCGCTACTCATTCAGGAAGCCAGGATCATCGGACACCTATGAGCACCTTCGAGAAACTGAGACAACATGAAACGGTAAGGCCCGCTTGGGAGCTTTGGTTTATTTCAAACCTGTATTAACATACAAGTGTAATTTACTTGTCATCGGAAACAACGCGTAAACTACATATGTAATGAAACCGAGGGCCCGAGGTCTGTAAGTAAAACCGGCGGGTTACACGTGTAGTTTGAGAGACCAGTGTATATTTTACGAGCATTGTTATATGGACGACATTACCAAACCATACATGCACGACGTGCGTATCATGCCATCCATGGGCAAGGCTGAAACAGCAGCTAACGGCTGGATTAGCAATCGTCCGAGCATCGTTCTGCATTTTTATCGTGTGTCAAGTACTTCCAATATTTTACTAGTCGAAATCGACCAACCAAGCGCCTTCGCCCGAGACCATCTGCTTCAATTTACAAGCGTCAGTTTTACAAGCAGTTTTGGTTGGAAAACGACGATCCAATCACCACCTAATTTCATGAGTTGGTCGGAAGATCATATGGTTTCACGTCTAACCTACCCGACTTGTCGTATAGGCTATGAATGAAACATCAGACGATGAACTTCTTAAGCACGGAAACAACAGAAGAGGGTGATCTTCTTAACAAGAAAATCACTGGCATTAGATCGACATGCAAAACAATACGAAGCATTATTCTCGGGAGGCATGGTGAAGAGCTCATGATGCCGCATGCCACAACATTCGAAGCTCAAAACACAAGGCCTGGCATTACATCGACAATATTCAGAACAAACTCTTAACACAGGAATATCTCAGGAGAGTAACTATTTACTTCTAAACTGAACACAGTAAAGGAAAAAACACTCGACGCTGCTCACAGCAAGGGCGTCCCACTCAAAAATATCAAATGCATGTCTTCTGGCTAACATCAATGAGCAAATTTTGAGAAGGTTTTCCAATTCCAATATATTAAACTAATGTCTTCTTGCTAACATCAATGATTAAACTTTGACAAGCTTTTCCCATTCAAAATATGTAATGCCTATGATCGTGGAGTCCCGTCGCTTCATGCTAACATCAATGATTAAACTTTGACAAGCTTTTCCCATTCAAAATATGTAATGCCTATGATCGTGGAGTCCTGTCGCTTCTTGTACTTGTTTGGGCACTTCTTGCCCAGGGCACTCCACGTGTTGTTAAATTGCCAATGGTCTCTGCAGACTAGTCATGTCACCGGTGTCTAATATTTATGGCACCAGCTGTAGCAATGGAGGGATTCGGTGCCAAACTAAGAAAAGGTGAAATTGGCACCTCTTTTGGCCTACATAGTGGAAGGCCTAATACTCTGTAAAGCTTCTCGTTCATTCCTTCTGTAATGTAGCGCAAACAATGACTGCTTCTTTCTGCAAAGTGGAACGACCAACTGGACCCAGTAATGCAGCAGTTTGCCTTGGACACATTGGCTCCTTTTGTGCAGTTGAACTAAAATCAAAGTCAGAATAAAACCGAGCTTTAATTTTGATATCCCTGTAAGCAACAAAAGGTATAAGGGAAACAATTACTGAGAAATAGCGGTTGATGACTTGTACTCCCAGAAGAAAAACATCTACTGATCTACCTTATCTTAATGGGAAACAAAGCAGGAGAGTAGCAATTCTCAATCAGTGTGATTCATTCATATTAACTGAGACATTATCTTAACAATGCCTTGTTTCAAGATGTATAAAGAACGAAAAAGCAGAAAATTATCATTCCTAAAACAATGCGACTGATTCATTTTAACAGAGACATTATCTTAACAATACCTTGGTTAAACATGTAGAAAGAACTACAAAGCAGGATAGTACCATTTGTAAAACACTGTAAGTCTGTAACTGATATATAATAACAGAGACATTATCTGAACAATACATTTCTTAAACATGTACTCCGGCCGATCCCTAACAGAAATGGTACTCCTGCCGATCCCTAACAAGTGTTTACAGTTTTGAACTACGATTCAGTAGTTAATTCGAAGGAAGGTCGGTACTGACCATTCAAGACCAAGATTTGAAACAACTCGTGAGGAAGATATCAAAGAGATCTCAACACATATATGGAAATCCGGTCTCATTTTGTGCAGTTCCACCAAAATTAAGCGAAGCAAAATGTCGCAATAGCAACAAGTTGAAAAGATATCCCTGTTTCAACAGAGGCAAAAAAGGAATCAATTACTGGCCAATAAAGGAGGATGAAACATGCGGCCACAAAAATGGTAATCCCGCCAATCCCTAACAAGTGTTGCAGTTTTGAACTAAGATTCAGTAGTTAATTAATTCTGAGAGTGGCATTGCTTAATTTTACCAGCGGCATTAGATTAACGAAAAGCATAAATAGTTGCAGGGTAGAGTGGGCGCAAGAACAGTATGTGCTTCCATCTACTTATAAAGGGGGTGATGCAGAGTTTGTTGTAACAAAGCAACAAGAATCATGTCTGGGTTGGTTCCATTTTTGTTCACTACTTAATGGGAAAAGACAGCAATACAATAGCTTCAGTTCATCATTTATTTAAAACAGTACCAATACAAGTAGCACAGCATCTCAAAGCACACTGCACAATCATTTGGATGAAGACCTGTACTAACCTTTCATGAGACGACCAACATAAAATACGAATCTACCAACACGAATAGGAAATCCAATCAAGTTTTGTGCAGTTGCACCGAAATCATGCAAAGTTGCCGGTGTGACATTTAAGTTTTCTATAGCAACAAGTTGAATAGATATCCCTATTTTAAGAGGCAAAAAAGAAAACAGTTACTGGCCAATAAAGGAGGATGAAACATGCGGCCACAAAAAGAAGCATCTACCTTATCTTGATGGAAAACAAAGTATAGGACAATAGCATTTCTAAAACGGTTGCATTGATTCATATTAACAGAGAAATTCTTTTAAAACAGATGAGTAGTTAATTCTGAGATTAACAACAGCAAAATAGCTGCATGGGACATGCCAGCACCATGTGCGTCCACACATATAAATGGGTGATGCAGAGTATGTAGCCAAGCAGCATATATGCGCTGGTCCCATATTTGTTCTCTTTGAACCTTCTTCCTATGTGAGGGCAGCAAATCTAGTCGTGCACAAACTACCCGACCCCCTAATTTCTTTCCCTTTTCAACATAGAGATCGGTTCCTTACATATGTGTGTACTGGGTTACCCCCTTTTCCCTTTTCGACCTACAAAGCGGCTGGATAGCCAGTCTATACTACTTTCCGCCCCTCCTTTCCTCATTGAACCACGTCCTAGATTCTTGCTCTAGCCCACGGCACCCTTCTTTCCTCTTTGAACCAAGACCTAGATTCGACTACAGATCGAAAAAGATCCACATGCAGCTAGAGCAACGACGGTTCCAAAGAAATTTATACCTTAGGGTCGTCAGGATGTGGCAAGGCGTGCGGCGGGAGGCCAGATCTGCCCACACTACATACGGCAGCGAGGAAGAAGGGGTCGGTGGCCCTCCCACACGGGCGCTGGGTGAAAGAGAACAGCGCAGCCGGCAGTAGATTGCCTCCCTCGCCGAAGGCGATAGAGTGAACGCTGCACCTCCTCCCCTTCCCGGTGCGACGGGATACGGACGCCTCCTTCACCAGCTGTGAGGGGGGCGAGAGACAAGAGGCCAACGCAGTCTTGTTTAGATTTGGTGAAGAGAGGGTGAGAGACTGTGAATATAGCAAACCCTAGGAAATGAACGCTGAGCCTCCAGCGTGTAACATATATGTAGTGCATCGAGCGTGTGGAGAGTGCAAACCCTAGCGAACAAGCGCTGAGGCTCCCTCTCATATATAGTATACTGTAGTACGGACTGAGCTCCGGTGCCTTCACTGCGCCTGCTTTTGGCTGTATGACAGGTGAGCTAGACACATTTTGGGCCCACCTGTCATAAATCCAAAGGCAGGTGCACTAAGTCAATGAAGCTGTGTCCATATAGTACTCTCATGTATACGACTAATATATACTCCCTCCTTTCCGGTTTATAGGGATTATATCAAAATTTTAGTTTTTCCATTTTATAAGGCTCAATTTGGTTGTTTCCCATCACATGTTCAGATTCCAAGGTGCATTAAATCATTGCATGCAAGTATTAAGAGAAAATTGACCAATGCATGTAATTTATGCATGCATGCATTGCAATTAATGCATTGGTAAACATACTTTTTTGAGGAAAACAAGAGCATTAATTGGGTGCTTTTGCAAACTACAAAAAGTATTCCACCACTCACCATCTACCTTGGTTGGTGAGATTTTTGAATTGAGCCTTATAAACCGGAAAAACAACTTTGTGCGTAACAGGCAAAGAGCACTGAAGGAAGACAGCTTTTTTTGGTCGAAAATCGATCAGCTTCACCAGCCGACGCAACCATGAGGCGCAACCAGGAGCATCGATAGGTCATCGTGGTGATGCATCATCCATTTGGCATCAAGTTTGGGTGAGGCACCTACGAAGCTCGACAAATCCTCACAGTGGTCTGTTTCTTCTCAGTAATCAAGCTCGAGGAAGGAAGAACCACGTGGCAGAGGACAGTGAGGTGGAATAACAATGTCCATCCAATTTTGTGCAGTTCCACTAAAATTGAGGAAGACATGCCCGGGTATGGAGACACGCATCGCTGTTTCCAAAAATATAAAAAAGGGTTAGCAACGACATCTCAATTGTCAATAAGAATTAATGAAAAGTACACCAACAAACAGAAGCATCATAATTATCTTGATGAGAACTAAACCAGGATACCCGAGAAAAAAAGCATTTCTTCATTTAACCAGTGATAGTACTACCACCATATGGACAATCACCGCACAACCACCATGTACTTTTGGTCGAAACAACATGTATACCTCCACCGAGGCATAACTCAGGACAACTTTTTGAGTGTCATTTCCTCTATAATAGTAGTACTAGTAGGTGATGTTGGACCAGCCGACGAACCCTAGCTACTATGCATGGGGAGCTGGGGAGTAGTCGCATAGAAGAAAACCCGCACGCAGCGACCTGGGGAGCTAGACCAGTACAAGAAGTTATACCTCAGGTGGGCGAGATGTCGTTTAGGCGGGCGGGCGGGTTCTGCCCACACGACGGCAGCGAACAAGGGCGCGGAGGATCTTCGTCCGCGCTAGCGCTGGCTCCGAGAGGACGGTGCGCATCGGCTTCCTCCGTCGCCAAGAGCGACAATGTCAACGCTGCACCTCCTCACCTCCCGCAGCGGACGGGATTCGGCCGGATCTGTGACCACCGGTGAGGAGAGAGATAGAGTGGACACTGTCATCTTGTTTTGGTATGGAGAGGGTGAGAGAGCGAGACGCGAGAAACTCTACCAAACAAGAGGCTATAATGGAGTAAAAAAATCTCTCCATAGCAGTGGTTTTAAATTGAATACGCGCGTTCCCGGAAAAAAGAAACGAAAACTGGCGGACAATTTTTTAAGGGTCTGTCTAGGACACATGTAGATGTGACATAGTTATGTCACATATGAGTTGATGTCCACTCTGTTTGTGGTCTTTTCCTAGTTTTCGTGTTTCTTGTTTCTACATTATATACTTGTGGGAGCTTAGATGTGATATCCTTAAATAACATCTAGATGTGAATTAGACAAACTGATTTTCTAACGTAGCAAGAAATAAAACTCGATCATAAACACGCCCCCGCTTCCAGGTCGCGACAGTTGTCGCGCACACACACATAGACATAGACATGCATATATGTGTTTACGTAAAATTCCATTTCCATCTCCATCTCCAATCATATTTGTCCAATTGGCACATTATTTACGTTGTTAATTATATACGCAGCAATATTAACGTACATCATCTCTTGTTTGTGCATGTCCGGACCGCTGCCACGGTGGTCCTAACCAACCCGAACCCTCTTCATCACCCACACGTGCTTCCCGCCTAAAATGGTCAGTGCCGCATTCATGCCCAGCCAGAGCGGACGCGACCTCTCACTGTCGCCGGCATTGAAGCGGCGCGCCGGCCAAGAGAGCGTCGCCCGCGCCGCTTCCGGGTGCACGCGGCTGCTCCGCGTTCAAAGGTTGCAATAGCCAGCTACAACATGCATGTAAAAAGTTCTTGGGAGTCCGTGCTACAGCTAGCTGTCCTCCCCCAACTCGTAAATCTCTTCAAGTAGTGCTAGTACTCCACGGCGTGATCCATCGACAAGCAGGCGGGAATGTTATGGTATACTACTCGGTTTGCGGTGAGTGGCATGCCGAGCGACCGTGTGGGGTCGAGCTGTGGAGGAGGGTGAGACACGAACACGACAAACGTGATTTAAACGTTGGTTTTGCTCGATGGCGCGATCCAACGAAATGAAACGTTGGTTTCTCTCCATTTCCATTTTTTCTCCAGAAAAACGGAAACTTTTCCACTCCATTTTCATTCCTATTCCAAGGTTGCCCCGTTACAACATTCCATCAAATACAAAGGAAAACTAACACGCATGCTGATGCATCTCAATGATTCACAGATCACAGCCAATATTTACTTCACAACTAAAGAAAAAAGTTGTGAGAGCGTGTACGATAGAAAAACTACTGATGGGGTCACTACGACTTAAACCCTAAACCCTAAACATGATTTAATTTCCTGGCCAGGTAGAACCTGTCGAAGGAAAGACGGCTGGCACCCTCGGATCATACAATGCTTTTGTGTAGTTCCACTAAAATCGTCATGAGCATCCCTTATGGCAAAGATATTGAAGAAGTGTGATTAGAATAATAGTACTGGCACTAGTTCATGAGACATAAACTCATCACAAGTAGAAGCCGGTAGAAGTAGAGAAAGATCGACATGGAGATGGAGCTACGGCAGTGGAGCAAGCCGGCTCCAAAAGGAAGATGGACTACCTGGGACGTCGGGCTGTAGCTAGAAGGGCGGTTGGGACGCGGCATCGGCCCATACCGCGGTGACCCCTGATTAGGATGCACCGACTGTGGGTTTTCTCCCTCGCCGATGTCGACCGCGTCTATGCAGAACATTGTTCCCTTCCACAGCTGCGGGATCAGGCCCGTCGTTCTATGCTTGTGAAGAGAGCAACCTAAGCAAGCAGGCTTGTAGCTTAGGCTCCTGCTAGTGTATATATAGTGGTTTTCTTTCTCTCTCCATATCAACCATTTTATATTGCGTACGTGTCATTCAAGAGTGAAATGATGGTTGCTTCTTCCGACTAACTTACTATGTGATTTGACTGCTCCTTAGTGGCCCCTACACATACTCCCCCTACGTGTATGCAACAGTCACACGTACACATGGACGCAAAAACGCGCGCGAAGCCCTAATGCATGCATGTCCGAGCACACGACGGAACACACACGGTCACGCTCAAGTGCTCAACCTACACGTGCATGCACACACATACTCAGTCAGGGTGAGCTAGTGACCGTATGAACACTGGAAAATATATATATTGAGCGCAATGAGCATATTATGAAGTCCACTGGCCGTATTTTTACAAATATAAAGTGACAGACAGTGTATTTATCTCGTTTGAAATTAAGCCATGTTTACCGGAGAGGAGGCAACATGGACTAGCATTACTTTGTTGTGTCCCGTCAACTTGCCAAACGAGGGGAATGTTGCAGGACGGGAGAAGCTTGCACGCGGTGGCTCGCAGGACAAGGAGAAACTTTTGACTAATGCAAGCTCTCCCTCGCTCAGGCGGTGGACGTGCAACAGTTAATTTGTTGTCAGATTGCCAGAAGCATACACTATGCTACTAGTGCTATTATTGTTTGACTTCCCGAACAGCCAAGCGCAAAGTTTACTAGGAGTACTACTACTAGGATAGTCCATAAAGGTACGTACTATACTAGTACTATGAACCGGATGGAGGGGCGTTTGCAGTCTTACTATAATTTTAAAATGTGATAAAGCAATCTTCAACACATTTGGTTCTCTTCGAGGGCTCTCGCATGTGATAATGGAAGTTGATTGCATGGAACACTCGCCACAATTCTTGCTTAATTCTGGCTCATATCCTGTTACAAATAGTAGCGCTCAGTAATATTTCCTCTTTTTTTGTTATTCAGCATGTAAAAAGGTCAGCAAACCTTGCGGCGCATCTTCGTGCGAACCGTGCTTGCTGCACTTTGAATGTGGCCGAGAGCTGGCTTGATGAATCACCTCGCTTCCTACTTCTTTTTTTGCAGGGTACCTCGCTTCCCAGTGACCAGTGTCTTGGCTGGTCGTCCTGAGAATGCTTATATATGAATAAAGCTCTCTCATTTACCCGCAAAAAAGATTAAGCCATATTAACCGGAAAGGAGGGAGTATGGACTAGCACTACTTTTTGGTGTGTCCCGTCAACTCGCAGAACGAGGAGAAGCTTGCAGGACAAGGTGAAGCTCGCTTACGCCTTTTGACTAATGCAACCTACCCTCGGTGGACATGCATCAGTCCATTCGGTGTCAGATTGTCAGATGCATACACTGTAGTACCCAACATGCGGAGTACCATCATTGTTCGACTTCACGAAGGGGCGAAGAGCCAAGTGCAGTAGTACGCGTACTCTACTTGGTTTTGCACCTTCATACTACTCCACCCTCCGTCACAGTTTACAGGGCGCGCTTCATTATGATGCATTTCTCTCAATGCATTTCCACCACCAGAGGGACTTTAGACGCGTTTGGTTTAATGCTCAATTACTTAGGGTGTGGTAACCGCAATCAAGTCCACAATTTTCTCTCCATGTACTGTACTACTACGGAGTGCATGCATGTGTGTACCCGGGGTGGAAGCACTGCATGCATGTGTGTACGCATTATTCCCTCTAGTAATAGACGTCGTGCTATAACTACCAATGCTATTTTTCAGGCCGATCTCTAGTCGCCTTGGTCCCATAGATTTTTTTCTTTTTTCTGAAGCGCGCTGTATAAACAATGACGGATGGAGTAGTATGAGCGGATTCAAAGAAGAGCGTATTGATGGTTGCTTCTTCAGAGCAACTTATAGTGGGAAAGGTGGGGCTTATGATTTGCTTGCTCATTACTCACTATTAATGCGGCGCAATGACCGAGCTGAGTCTCCCATGCGGTTGTGCACTACCCCCTCGGTTCTTAAATATACTCCAGAGTATTTGTCTTTCTAGAGATTTCAACGAGTGACTACTCAAATATTTGTCTTTTTAGAGATTTCAAATGGACTGGCACATACGGATGTATATAGACATATTTTAGAGTGTAGATTGACTCATTTTGCTCCGTATGTAGTCACTTGTTGAAATCTCTGTTAAGATGAATAGAATATTTAGGAACGGAGGGAGTACACATACGAAGCAAAATGAGTGAATCTACACTCTAAAATATGCCCGTTTGAAATTTGTAAAAAGACAAATATTTAGGAACGAAGGAATATAATTTTGTGCATGGCACATGGACCCGGATGATGAAGAGGCTTCTGGCAATGCTATCAAGCTTCCATCATTTGTTTACATAATTGAGGTACTATACAAATAATTTTCCAGCGACATGAAATTGTACAATGGTGTGAGCTTTCAGCTTTTGTTTCGCGTGTCTTTCCATCGATGCTCTTTTGGAAACAATAAAAAACTAACTTCCTTGCTAATGCATGTCAATTATTAGTAGATCAGAGCTAATAATTACATCACAACTGAAGACAAAGTTGTGAGAAGGTGTTAAATTAAAATTGATCCATGCTTTCATTGGCAGCAACGTCCCCCCAGCTCTGTCTAAATCAACAAGGCATGTTGGGAAAAAAGTAGCTGTCTGGAGCATGCAACATTACAATCATTTTGTGCAGTTCCACTAAAATAGAGCTGAGCGTCCCTGTTCCAACGATACCAAGTGTGATTATGATAATAGAGGACCGCTGATGAAACAATAAACACACAAATAGAAGCCGGTCACCTTTGCAGTCTCTCTTAAGACTAACTAGTTGGAGAAGATTAGGCTGGGAGTTGGATGAGGAGGATAGAGCAAAACCAATCTCCCTTTGTGCAGTCACACTGAAATGTAGAGACATTGCCCGTGTGACATTTTAGTACAACTGCACAAAACACTCTTAAGAAAAAGTGATTTGTGCAGTTCACCAAAAGGTCGCAATAGCAACGAGGTGAAATGGATAGCCCTGTTTGCAAAAAAAAGAGGTAGAAAGGAAACAATTACTGGCCAATAACAATTGATGACACATGCGACGACAAAAAAGAAGCATATTCCTTGTCCTAAGGGAAGATAACAACACGGTTGTATTTGTCTAAAATGGTGTGAGGACGAGAATGCAATATGGAAAGTACCCCGGACGAGCTACGTCTTGGGCAAAGAACTATGGAAGATCCACATGCAGCGACGTGGGAAAACGGGCAGTGGAGCAAGGCCGGAGGGGATAACTGGAGGTCATCGGGGTGTAACTAGGTGAGCGGCGGCGGGTGGAATCTACGAGCAGGTGGCGTAGGACCTGCCGCGCCGGAGCTTGGTCAGAGAGAACGGCGTGTACCGCAGATCGGGACGTGCTGCCTCGGCGCCGTCGAACGGAGAAACGATGCACTTCCTTCCTTTCCCCCAGCGGACGGGATGCGGCTGGATCAGTGACAAACGGTGAGAGAGAGAGAGGCCACCGCACTCCCTTTCCCCCGGCGGACGGGATGCGGCCGGATCAGTGACCAACAGTGAGAGAGAGAGAGGCCACCACACTCCGTTTCCCCCAGCGGACGGGATGCAGCCGGATCAATGACCAACAGTGAGAGAGAGAGAGAGGCCACCGGAGCCTTGTGTGAGATACTCTGAAGAGCGGACTACCTTTTCCTCCATAAAAATCGTTTTATATTCTGTGTACGTGCCATTGAGCGCTATAACTTTATTTAAAAATAACGCGGCAATGCGTCAAGTCGAACTTTGTTTCGTGCACGCGTGGTACACGACCTCCCTAGGTAAACAACCGCTACAGGCGTTCAAATTACCATGTGGGCTGCCATTTTGTAAAGAAATGAGCTCCACCATGTACCCGCGCGGGTGTGGCTGGGCACGAAGCGTGAGTACGTGCACGGTGCACCTATTCTCTTCCTGTATACGTACACCACCTACGTGGGGTTGTGTGAGAGAGATACAGACCTAGAGAGATATAGTGTGTGGGTTCTTGAGAGTTTTTTTTGGGGGGGGGGGGTCAATCAAAAAATATAACATATGAAATGTGTGTGAAATAGAGTCCTGGATATAACATATATATAGAGGGTGATCCACGAGAAGAGAGTGGAGGTATCATCGGCTTGAGGTGTCCATAGAATCGAAGAGAGGGATGATGTGTGTGTGTGTGCGCGCGCGATCGATAAAGAGTGACATCGAATTTGTGTGTGCCCACGTCAAAGATATAGAGTGGCTGGCCTACTGGAACGTGAGATGGGACATGTGCAGTTTGTCTCTATGGCATGGATACCTACCTGCAGCGCTCTACTATCAGTGTGTGGTGGGGGAAGAGGGAGGCCCAATTAACTATAGAGGTACAATGGCAGGTATATGTGTGGAGGAGGAGAGAGGCCTACCTCATGTATTAAGGAGATCGATCTGCCTCATGTATTAAGGCAGATCGATCGGCATCCATGCATATGTGCAGGAGATGAATAAGGTTGGGAGAGATACAGAGCTAGAGTGTTGGAGGGGGTGGTAGTGGAGTTGTTTCTAACAAATGGTGGGATAGGTTTGCTAGACAAACAGAGGGCACGCCCGCAATATCAATAAGAGAGGAGATGGCTGCTTGTTGTCTGTGCACGTGCGTGTGAGAGACGGGTCAGGAGGCATGCACGAATGATGAGGGGGGACGATGTGGCTGTGGTAAGCAGACGTAACTACATAGGAAGATCAATTGCCCTTTGTGAGAAAGGAGAGACATAACTTGTGAGGTACGTCGATCGATGGGGGGTAGTTAAAGTCGATCTAGGTATATGTTGGGAGATCGATCGGTATACATGCATGTGTGTGTTAGAAGCAAAGAGGCACGAGGAGAAGGATAGAGAGAGAGAGAGAGGGATGAATGTAGGAGGTGGTACGAGAGGCATACTATATCGAGGGGGAGGAGTGTGCGAGTACGAGAACGATGAAAAGAGTGGTGGGAGTGAGGCATGGACGGTGACAAGAGAAGAGGGGAAGCTTGTGTTTGTGATAGGCACACCTGGCTAGAGAGGCATATCGATCGATGTGTGCCGGAAAGAAGGAGTTGGGGGGCCTACACACACCGTGGGTGAACGACCTAAAGTGAAAAGACGAATTTGCACGATGGATCTAGAGAATGCTGAGGGAGGGTGAGAGGGATGCGGGCGTGTGCATGCACAAGAGAAAGTTGGCGCTAGCTACAAAGATAAGAGGGCTGTGCGGGTGTGAAAGACGAATAGAGATCACATATACTTCATTATAAAAAGCGAATTCAGATATTTAAAGAATTTATCATAGTGTTTCAAACCACGGATGTGCGAATATATATAACGGTGATACACATGGTGTGGTTATGAACATGGTATACTACGTTTAATATATTTTATCTCTACTCTTATAAAAACGGAGTTGTTGATGATGGTGTGCCTGCCATCCTGCATTATAGGCTGTCTGATTTATATCTGGCGGATAGCAAGGAAACTATGATGGTTGAAGTTGGCAACAATCATGATTGTAGATTCTTATTGAAATAGAGAAATGAATTCAAATTTAGTTTGAATGCACTAAAATATTGGTATGAGTAGGTTACATGCATTATACAACAAGCGGAAAAATTTAATCGGACATAACATGGATTCATACTCACTCCTTCCATCTATATAGGGCCTAATGATATTTTTAAGACCGCCTTTGACTATTGACAAAATTAATAGTACATGACATGCACAATGTGAAAATTATATCATTGAAAGAACCTTTCACAGACGAATTTAACGGTGTACTTTGTGTAAGTTGCATGTCATATATCATTGCTTTAATATTTGGTCAAAGTTAGCATCGAAAAACGCATTAGGCCCTATATAGATGGAAGGAGGGAGTAGCTTTGAATAGTATTTGTATAGTAAAACGGGGCAAGACTCTCTCTTTGTGTGGTGTGAATAGTTTTATTTTTTTCGTTTTCTTTTTGGTTGACGGAAGTGCGAATTGATTTGGTACGTACAAGTACAATATTACGACACGTTAGGCTTGTCCCTAAAATTCAACCCGTGTCTTGTTATATCCCGAAAATTCAGATATCGTGCTCCCAAAACTGGCGCCTTCACAACCCGCGCCTTGCTATCCCGAAATTACAACGCGCGCGAAAACTCCCTCCAGTTGCCAAATCCCGACACGCGAAATCCCCCTTCTAACCCTGAGCCGAAAGCGCCGCTAGTTCAAATCGATGGGGGTACTTTTGTAACACACCCTACATTTTGGACAAGCGCATTACTAAGTCATGCTTCACCCCCTCCCATCACCCCCTTTTCGCCATTCGAAATCCCAGGCCGCCATAACCTCTCCGCTCCAGCCGCGAAACCCCACCCTCCTCCATCCGCCACGTCACCGCTGCCCAGCCGGAGCCTCTTCCCCGACGACGTCGTCCACCGCAATAGCTTGACGTCCCTCGTCCATCTCGTCGTCCTTCCGGTTCAGCCGCCCCGTCCTCCACCTCCAAGGAGCTGCTCCGACGATCGCCTCGTCTATCGCGGCTGCTCCATCCCCACAGCGCCGCCTTAACCTGCTCCACCGGAACCGCAGCATCCTCACCGACTCCTCGGACGATGCCGAGGCCTACTCGGCGCCACCAAAGAGGTTGTAGACTCATCGCATCGCACCTTCTCCTTAACTCGACCTCCCGGCGCCGACGGTGCTCCATTCCGCACCCCCATGGAGCGGCTACCTTGAAGCCGGCGCCGCGGGAGACATCTCCACGGCGGCTCTCCCCAGTGCGAGGCCCCTTCGGCGGCGGCGTCCATACCAGCCGGATCTGCTGCTACTGCTCCGGCTCTTGCTCGATCGCTCACTCGCCCAGCTGCTGCTGCTGCTCTCCCCCTCGCTCGTGCTGCTGCTCTTCTCCGATTAAGCCACACTTCAGTTGACTGAATCGACTTTTGGGTCTGTCGATTTTCAGGGGTTGGGGGGCTAGCCGGCGTTAAGGAAGAACCACCCGCAGCGGGGACGAGGGCTCGCCGGAGAGGTACCCCACTATCTATCCTAAGGTTCAGGGTGGGGGCCTAGAGGGCTGGCCGGGGCGGTGGTGGCGAGTTGTTTCGGGGCGGCGAGGTGGCGCTGAGGCCGGCGGTTCGGCCGGTGGTGGCTGGCGGCTCAGGGGGGTGCAGGTTGAAGATGAACTGCAGGCCCTCCCTAAACTACATGTCAAGTGCCTCTTTGCTACCATTGCGTTCAGTTTCGACAGTAGCATTCAGATTCCACAGTAAATTTCAGTTTCGACAGTTAAGTTCAGAGTCAACAGTTTTTACCTCATCTGTTGCAGTCAGGTGGTTTTTGGTGATGTTAATTTTACATCCATTTTACATCATCTATTGGAGATGTTATTAGAATCCCACTTGAGATTGACGATGTATGTCTTGTGCTGCTTCAGCCTTGATGTCTTACGGCTCACCGGAGCTGCTCCAACGACAGAACGATCCATCACAACAGAGCAGTTCCCTGGACGCCGTCTACTGATTTCTCAGATCTTCCTCCACACCTCCGACAGCCACCTCTGCCTCAACTGCTTCAGCGACCAACCCAATGATGCTGAGGTCGACACGGCTACGAAAAAGAGGTTGTACACTTGTTGCATCACTTATTACTATACATTCACATCGATCCATTAGGGCTATTTTGGTTCAACGGAAAAACATCGATCCACTGGTTGTTACCATCACTCTAAATTTCTGCATGCTCTCCTTACATAATCTCACCATATTTTTTTCGTATGCATGTAGATATTGTACACAGTCATGTTGAACATGTAGAGAAAAAGAGAAGAGTTTTGCGCAGCAATACAATGTCATGCAGACATCGCTCCATGGTGTGTTGAATGGCAAACCCTCCCCACCCCTCTCCAGATTGTAATCAAGAGGAAGATATCTGTTTTGAGGCGGATTCTGACGCCGCTGACCACTCCTATTTACGCCCAAGGTGTTTGCTCTACCTTGGCATGATGATGTTAGTCATATCATGCATATGTTGCCTTGCAGTGCCAACTTTTGACATCATATATGTCATCCGCTTAGTTTAGACATGTTCTGTAATGCCACCTGTTTAGTTTCTATATCATATATGAGAATTATGCAGTCTCATGTCTTTTAGCCAGCCATAATATATGTGAAATGTGCAATGCCATCCTGTTTAACCAGGCATCATATATTTGAATGATATCTTGCCCATCCTTTTCTTCATTACATTTCCATTTGTCGACAATGTTTGTACATTAAACTACTCTTCCTGTGAATCAGCCATTTGGGTGGGAGATGGAAAAATTTGGAGTGAAAACAAGGCCTTCGGAAAAGACAGTGCTACCTGTCGAAGCATGTGACGCCCCCGATTCAATCGTACACTAATCATGCACGCAAATGTGTACGATCAAGATCAGGGACTCACGGGAAGATGTCACAACACAACTCTACAAATAAATAAAAAAGGCATACAAGCATCATAATACAAGCCAGGGGCCTCGAGGGCTCGAATACAAGTGCTCGATCAAGACGAGTCAGAGGAAGCAACAATATCTGAGGATAGACATAAGTTAAACAAGTTTGCCTTAAGAAGGCTAGCACAAACTGGGATACGGATAAAACGAGGCGCAAGCCTCCTGCCTGGGATCCTCCTAACTACTCCTGGTCGTCGTCAGCGGGCTGCACGTAGTAGTAGGCACCTCCAGAGTAGTAGGAGTCATCGTCGAAGGTGGCGTCTGGATCCTGGGCTCCAGCATCTAGTTGCGGCAACTGGGTAGAAGGGAAAGGGGGGAAAAGGGGGAGAAAAGCAACCGTGAGTACTCATCCAAAGTACTCGCAAGCAAGGAGCTACACTACATATGCATGGATATATGTGTAAAGGGCCATATCAGTGGACTGAACTGCAGAATGCCAGAATAAGAGGGGGATAGCTAGTCTTATCGAAGACTACGCTTCTGGTCGCCTCCGTCTTGCAGCATATAGAAGAGAGTAGACTGAAGTCCTCCAAGTAGCATCGCATAGCATAATCCTACCCGGCGATCCCCTCCTCGATGCCCTATTAGAGAGCGATCAACAGGTTGTATCTGGCACTTGGAAGGGTGTGTTTTATTAAGTATCCGGTTCTAGTTGTCATAAGGTCAAGGTACAACTCTGGGTCGTCCTTTTACCGAGGGACACGGCTATTCGAATAGATAAACTTCCCTGCAGGGGTGCACCACATAACCCAACACGCTTGATCCCATTTGGCCGGACACACTTTCCTGGGTCATGCCCGGCCTCGGAAGATCAACACGTCGCAGCCCCACCTAGGCACAACAGAGCGGTCAGCACGCCGGTCTAAACCTAAGCGCGCAGGGGTCTGGGCCCATCGCCCTGAGCACACCTGCACGTTGCGAACGTGGCCGGTGAGCAGACCTAGCAACCTCCAGTACAACGGAAGTCACGTTACGCGGTCCAACCCGGCGCGCGCTCTTAGTCGCTAACGTCAAGAAGTGCTTCGGCTGATACCACGACACCGAGTGCCCATATCTTTCCCGCGTAGTTGGTTAGTGCGTATAGACCAAATGGCCAGACTCAGATCAAATACCCAGATCTCGTTAAGCGTGTTAAGTATCCGCGAACGCCGACCAGGGCAAGGCCCACCTCTCTCCTAAGTGGTCTGAACCTGCCCTGTCGCTCCGCCACAAAGTAAAAGTCGGGGGCCGTCGGGAACCCAGGCCCACCTCTACCGGGATGGAGCCACCTGCCCCTTTAGCCCCCATCTCCGAACATTATCACAGGTAATGTAACAGTGTATAGTATATAGTAAATGCCCGTGATCACCTCCCGAAGTGATCACGGCCAAGTAGTATAGCATGGCAGACGGACAAGAGTGTAGGGCCACTGATGGAACACTAGCATCCTATACTAAGCATGTAGGATTGGAGGTAAAGGTATCAACAGCAGTATCAAAGACAGGCTATGCATCAGGATAGGAATAACGAAAGCAGTAACATGCTACACTACTCTAATGCAAGCAGTATAGAGGAGAGTAGGCGATATCTGGTGATCAAGGGGGGGGCTTGCCTGGTTGCTCAGACAAGGAGGGGTCGTCGATGTAGTCGATCGCAGGGGTACCGGCATCGGTCTCAGGGTCTACCGGAAAGAAGTAACGGAGGGGGAACACAATAAATAACAGAGCAATCAAATGTAACAAAAAGCAAGAAGCGGCAACACGTTGTGCTAGAGGTGACCTGACGTAGGGATAGGTGATACCGGCGAAGGGGGGAAACATCCGGGAAAGTATTCCCGGTGTTTCGCGTTTTCGGGCAAAGGAGCCGGAGGGGGAAAGTTGCGAGTTTGATATGTTAAGAATGTGAAGAGGACGAACGGGCTGCGTACCCGGGTTCGTCTCGTCGTTTTGAGCAACTTTCATGTACAAAGTTTTTACATCTGAGCTACGGTTTATTTTATATTAATTTTTAAAGTTTTAAATCATTTTTAGGATTAACATAATTAATTTAATCAAAAGCATTTATGACGTCATCCTGACGTCAGCATGATGCAAGCGGTCAAAGTTGACCGTTGACCAGTCAACTAACGTGTGGGTCCCGCATGTCATAGGTGGTTAACTAATTAACCAATTTAATTAGTTTAAATAACAGATTAGTCAGGTTAATTAATTAGGCTTAACTTAGATTGATTAACATGATTAATTAAGTTAATTAATTACCTTAATTAATTAATCATATTATTATTATTTATTTTTATTTAATTCCCTTTTTTTTAAACCAGGGCGTTGGGGTCTCCTCGTCAGCGGCCCACAGGGGGCCTTGCGGGCGCGCGGGTGCGGGCGAAGGGGGTTTGCCCGCACGCCAGTGGCCACCTGGGGAGGGGGTGCGGCCCCGGCGGCTGCCGGAGCAGGCCGGTGTCGGCGTAGGGCGGTGAGCAGCAACGGGAGGGGGCGAGCAGGCACAGCGGCCATGGCGCGAGGCGAGGCGCGGGCGCGCGGGCAGAGGTGGGGTATGTGGGCGCCCGCCCGAACGAAGCATGGGCGCGTGCGTTCGCGGGGTGCCGGCGCCGGGCACGTGGTCGGCGGCGCGGCTCGCCGGCCGGCCACGGCAGGCAGAGGCGACTCAGGGGGGCGGTGCGCAGGCGCTAGGGCGGCGGTGGTGCGGGCGCAGGCTGGATCCGGCAACGGGGAGAGAGGAGGGCAGACGGGGCTCACTGGGAGGGTCGCGTGCGAGCTCGAGGAGGTGCAGGGGCGGCCCGGCGACGGAGAGGTGGGGCGGGGCAGTCCGGCGAGCGGCGAGGTAGCTCATCGGGGTCGAGTCGTAGACGGCAGACGAGGGCGACGGGGTCGGTGTAGCGACATCGTAGGCGAGGTGACTCCGGGTCGGCGAGCGACGGCGTCGGCGGCTTGAGGTGGCCGGAGTTCGCGCCGGCGAGGCGAACGGCGTCGGGGAAGGCCATCGCCGTCGGTCGGCACTGGGCTACAGCGGCGATGGGAGGAGGGCAACAGGGCGATCCATCGAGGGGGGAGGTCCGAGCGGCGGCGGGGTCGGGGCGCGCCAGGGTCGCGGGGCCGGCGGAGGTCGCGGTCGAGGCGCCGTCGCCCCGACCTGGATCGAGCAAAGGGGCGAGGAGCGAGGCGTGGGGGGGGGAGTGGGGTTGACCGATCTAGGTCACACGGGAGTGGGGGGTTATGGGGGCGCCGGCTGGGCCAGCCTGGCTAGCCCAGTGCCCGGCTGGGCCACGGCCCAGAGAGGGGGGTCGCCTTGTTGTCTTTTGTGTTATTTTATTTTCTGTTTTGTTTTTTTTTCTTTTATTAATTTTCTTTTCCTTCAAATCTGTTTTATTTTAGTATCTATAAAAATACAAAAGTGGCACCTAAATTAGTGTTACAGTTTATGTCACTGCCACAAACAATTTAGCACTGAAATATAATAGTTTTGAAATTGTTTATTATTTTTAAAAGCATTTGAATAACTGTTTTGCCACAGTTTATTTATTATAGCGCATTTTAACACTTCATAAAGTGTGGTTTCTCCACCGATATTATATATAATTTATTTGGTTCACTCCGAACATTTTTAGTTTCAATTCGAGAACTTTAATTGTTTGCTTGATTTTGGATTTGAATTTGAATCGGTTCTGAACTAATGCGAGAGTATCAACAATAATCGAGGTGACGTGGCATCATTACCAGAGGGTTACTGTAGCTTAATCATCCGGGCGTCACAATTCTCCTCCACTACAAGAAATCTCGTCCTGAGATTTAGGAGGGGAGCAAGGGGGAAGGGATTGGTTACGAAAAATCTAACGGATCTTCTCGGTCTTGGTTGCTCTTCTCGAAGAGGTCGATCCATTACGTTGATGTCTTCATTCCTCCGCTTCAGGTCATCATGGTGAAGTCGTCCTTTGCTTCAGGAACTCCAAGGTACTTACGAATAGGTAAGGGGGTTATTCCAGGGGAACAGACCTCTGTAAGGCTGACTATCTAGACGATAACATCGGGGAAGGTGGCAAAAAGTAACTCTCGAATTGTAACTTAGAAAATATCGAGAGCAAAGTAAGGCGGTATCATGGAAGGTTTCAAGCGGGCAGGAATGTTCGATGCCTGTTACAGGGAGTGAAAGGGGTTCAAAGCAACGAGAATAAGTATTGTGTCTGATATCAGACTTGAAGGTGGCTCGTGAATTACATACAAGGCCACGGACGAGGAATAACTTTGACAATAAGGTGTACAGGAGAGTCAAGTTTCGATCCTCTGGAACTGTGGGTTATGGGCCCACCATACGGGATAAAGGTAGAAGGAGTGATGACATCTTGCACGGTCAGGATAGCAAGGCATGTCAGAGGGTAGCCCGTCAGTTATGTCGAAAACAACGTCGGTACCAAGGGCGAGGGACAAAGAGAACCATTTTCCCGCTCGTTGAACGAGGCGGACCAATAGGCAAAGTTCTCGTCCATCGGTGGTAACCGGGATGCTATCGACAAATGCAACAGGGTCTTACTGACACGGTTGTACACCTAGGTGTGTACATAAGCAGAAGAATAATACTGCTTAGATCATAGAGATCACCAGAAAGGTTAAACAAATAATGGAAAGGAAAAGGTGATCATCAGATTAAATAGAACAATGGAAAGGAAAATGTGTTTAAACAGATTATTCAGGGGGTATAACCTTCCCAAGGACAAACAGAGCATGATGTCCATGACAGGGTATAATTGTAGAAAACCATTTATGTAATGGAAAGAAATTTCATGACATTACCCATACAACGGTGTTTGGATAATTGAGTAGGAAACACTTAGCATCGGGTTCAAATATTCCTGTTGAAAATCGGGGTACCATAGACATGCTTCGAGATAGCATTGACATGGTATTCAAGCAAAGGTCAGACTTTGGGATACACAAAGGATCCATCAGGAACAACTTATAGAATATGTCTTTCAATTTCCTCATGGAAGGATGGATAACCTTGCTAAAAGGAAACTATAACAGTAGGTCCTCTGGCCAGGTGTGCCGGGCATGACATCACCTTACCGGGTCATAAAAGAACATTGTTATTACCCTTGCAAATATATTCCAACCATCATATCTGACCAGGATTCAGATCTGGCCGGTGTTAGGATACCTCAGACCCAGGGTGCCTGAGCAGAAAAGGTGTAACACACATTGACGAGATGATAATGTAAGATTCTTGGAATTGAACTATGGAAGCGAGTTCCAAAACAAGGGTTCATCATTTAACCAAGGAGGGGACGGGGAGGTGGCTGATGGACTCAGTGACAATTCCTCGAGATTTCCAAAAGATGGATTTCCACAATTATGTGAACAAGGAAATATCATTTGTCAGATCAAATGGTATAATGATGTATGCTTGAGGGAAACATACTCAACTGAACAATGATAGAAGGGTGCACCCAGGAACCTGGACTAGGTAGCACGATCAATGTTCGAATGATGACTCAATAAGAAATAGACATATAACAAAACTGTAGACCAATAACTTCAAAGCAATAGGGTTGCTAGAAGTTTAGAATTTACACATCACAGACCATTTGTCGGTATTCCGGTTAGAATCAACACGGAGACCAAGAAATGAATGCAAATGGCGAGAGATATTACTATATCAAGAATTCTCAAGAGGTGGTAAAATTACCACGACATTCTTGACATAAAAGGTGGTAATATTCCAAGGTAAAGAAGGTCAAATGCTGGATAGCAAGGGAATCAAAGTATAACACAAAACATGAACAAGTTTGTGTTGGAGGGAAGGCAATAAAGTGGCCGATGATAACACAAATCATCGGGGGCAAGGATGGTATTTCTCATTATGAATTCAGTTGATATCCTTGAAGAGTTCAGAATGCTGATGATTAACATTAGCACGATAATGATGTATCCGTTCAGGCTAGGACAGACATGGAGTATTAAACTTGTAAGCGATGAAGATCTCTAATCCTCGTTGAATCGCCGTGCAGACTCGATTCCGTTATCGGTGTCCTTGAGTGTTTCATAACTCAAAGCCCGTGAAAAATTGGAGTCCGTGAGAATGTAATACCTGATGAAGGACTCATAAGAGGTTATGCAGTTCCATGTTAATCTCGAGATACCAGGGGGGTAATGCTCGATGATAGATCAAAGTAGAGATTGGACTAGGGTATTGCTCTGTAGAAGACAAAGGCTTAAACTTGCACGAGAAAGGTCATTTAAAGGAGAACATGGTCGGAACCACGATTGCAAAAGATCAATCCACCGATACCAAAGGATATTATATCAAGGAAATTGTTACAAGAAGCTTCCATGATAGGATCTACATCGTGTCCATGGGCATGAACACAAAGTTCAAGGTCGACTCCCACTTCTCCAATGCATAACCTTTCATTCACTTCTCGCGTTCGATGAAGTTGCAGTGTTGAAATCTTATCTGGCGAAACATCAGAAGAGTATGGCTCGTGAAAACTTTCGGGTTCTCACGGTTTAGAGAAGGCATACGTTCGACCCATAGGGCCTTCTTAGAAACATATACCACAAGTTTCAAGAGTAATCAACACAAGCCCGAAAGCAGAGCATGGTTGGCCAAGCAGAGGATACAACTTAACAAAGGCATTATTTATCAGAGGAAAAACTCACAAAGTGATCAAATGTGAATGACACTATCGGATAACAATCCAACAAAGGACTTGATGGTCCACAAAGGATCTGATATGAGTATCGATACTCAACCAGAAGAGGAAGGAATGCAATTGCAACAGGTTATGGAATCATCTGAATAATTCAAAGCTTCAATGCAAAGGAATTATGATTTCCAAAACAAAGGATCGGAAGCAGACGCTCTGATCAACAATGGATCAATTGAATATACCAGAGGCACAATCGACGACAGATAGTTTGGTCGAGAACCAGCTCATGTTCAAAATGTCGTCTGAGCCGGAAAGATAATCCTAGGACTCGATTGATGATTGTGAACATTCACAACATATTGGATCAACAGACTTAAAATGATAATGACAAAGGATGCCAATAAGGTTAATAGGCTTATAGGATTTAATCCCAATGCAAGCAACCAAGAATTTCAAGAGCAATAGGTTGTTGAGGATCTTCGAAAGATCGAATGGTATTTCAAAAGCTTTTGTGAAATACCAGAATCAACTGGGGATGAGCGGATACTCGGTAAGTGCGAGAATTATCCGTAGGGGTATTCAGGTGACAAAGTACATCAAGGCACTAAGCTCAAAGGATTCTCGGAACAACAGAGAGTATTTCGGGACATCTTGTAATAACAAGATCAACGGGGAATGATTGTATGAATGGCAAGTGTACGCAGTTTTCATAGGGGTTGACGGTGGAAGGAAATCGCAAATGCGGTGTCACAAAGACTCGAAAGAACATCGTAGAGTAACTTCGGAATCTTCAAGTGCATCAGGCGATCATCTGAAGTGAGGGGCTCTCCGGGAGAAAGTATTAACGAGAACCTAAAGTTAGTTTTGTTTTTAGCAAAACCATTTAACCCGAATAGAAGAGAGCTCAGAGTCCCAGAGTAAAGGTCGAGGAGTAAAGGATCCTAATACCACCCAATGGCGACGTGTGCCCGTAGGACACACAGCCATGTTAGTAAAAGTTTTGCAATGTCTAGACTCGACTTCGGCCAAGGAGTGTGGAAGGGGGATTCCTACAGGCAGTCGGCTCTGATACCAACTTGTGACGCCCCCGATTCAATCGTACACTAATCATGCACGCAAATGTGTACGATCAAGATCAGGGACTCACGGGAAGATGTCACAACACAACTCTACAAATAAATAAAAAAGGCATACAAGCATCATAATGCAAGCCAGGGGCCTCGAGGGCTCGAATACAAGTGCTCGATCAAGACGAGTCAGCGGAAGCAACAATATCTGAGTACAGACATAAGTTAAACAAGTTTGCCTTAAGAAGGCTAGCACAAACTGGGATACGGATCGAACGAGGTGCAAGCCTCCTGCCTGGGATCCTCCTAACTACTCCTGATCGTCGTCAGCGGGCTGCACGTAGTAGTAGGCACCTCCAGAGTAGTAGGAGTCATCGTCGAAGGTGGCGTCTGGATCCTGGGCTCCAGCATCTAGTTGCGGCAACCGGGTAGAAGGGAAAGGGGGGAAAAGGGGGAGAAAAGCAACCGTGAGTACTCATCCAAAGTACTCGCAAGCAAGGAGCTACACTACATATGCATGGATATATGTGTAAAGGGCCATATCAGTGGACTGAACTGCAGAATGCCAGAATAAGAGGGGGATAGCTAGTCTTATCGAAGACTACGCTTCTGGTCGCCTCCGTCTTGCAGCATATAGAAGAGAGTAGACTGAAGTCCTCCAAGTAGCATCGCATAGCATAATCCTACCCGGCGATCCCCTCCTCGATGCCTTATTAGAGAGCGATCAACAGGTTGTATCTGGCACTTGGAAGGGTGTGTTTTATTAAGTATCCGGTTCTAGTTGTCATAAGGTCAAGGTACAACTCTGGGTCGTCCTTTTACCGAGGGACACGGCTATTCGAATAGATAAACTTCCCTGCAGGGGTGCACCACATAACCCAACACGCTTGATCCCATTTGGCCGGACACACTTTCCTGGGTCATGCCCGGCCTCGGAAGATCAACACGTCGCAGCCCCACCTAGGCACAACAGAGCGGTCAGCACGCCGGTCTAAACCTAAGCGCGCAGGGGTCTGGGCCCATCGCCCTGAGCACACCTGCACGTTGCGAACACGGCCGGTGAGCAGACCTAGCAACCTCCAGTACAACGGAAGTCACGTTACGCGGTCCAACCCGGCGCGCGCCGCTCAGTCGCTAACGTCAAGAAGTGCTTCAGCTGATACCACGACGCCGAGTGCCCATATCTTTCCCGCGTAGTTGGTTAGTGCGTATAGACCAAATGGCCAGACTCAGATCAAATACCCAGATCTCGTTAAGCGTGTTAAGTATCCACGAACGCCGACCAGGGCTAGGCCCACCTCTCTCCTAGGTGGTCTGAACCTGCCCTATCGCTCCGCCACAAAGTAACAGTCGGGGGCCGTCGGGAACCCAGACCCACCTTTACCGGGATGGAGCCACCTGCCCCTTCAGCCCCCATCTCCGAACAGTATCACAGGTAATGTAACAGTGTATAGTATATAGTAAATGCCCGTGATCACCTCCCGAATAGCATGGCAGACAGACAAGAGTGTAGGGCCACTGATGGAACACTAGCATCCTATACTAAGCATGTAGGATTGCAGGTAAAGGTATCAACAACAGTATCAAAGACAGGCTATGCATTAGGATAGGAATAACGAAAGCAGTAACATGCTACACTACTCTAATGCAAGCAGTATAGAGGAGAGTAGGCGATATCTGGTGATCAGGGGGGGCTTGCCTGGTTGCTCAGACAAGGAGGGGTCATCGATGTAGTCGATCACAGTGGTACCGGCATCGGTCTCAGGGTCTACCGGAAAGAAGTAACAGAGGGGGAACACAATAAATAACAGAGCAATCAAATGTAACAAAAAGCAAGAAGCGGCAACACGTTGTGCTAGAGGTGACCTGACGTAGGGATAGGTGATACCGGCGAAGGGGGGAAACATCCGGGAAAGTATTCCCGGTGTTTTGCGTTTTCGGGCAGAGGAGCCAGAGGGGGAAAGTTGTGAGTTTGATATGTTAAGAATGTGTAGAGGACGAACGGGCTGCGTATCCGGGTTCATCTCATCGTTCTGAGCAACTTTCATGTACAAAGTTTTTTCATGTGAGCTACGGTTTATTTTATATTAATTTTTAAAGTTTTAAATCATTTTTAGGATTAACATAATTAATTTAATCAAAAGCATTTATGACGTCATCCTGACGTCAGCATGATGCAAGCGGTCAAAGTTGACCGTTGACCAGTCAACTAACGTGTGGGTCCCGCATGTCATAGGTGGTTAACTAATTAACCAATTTAATTAGTTTAAATAACAGATTAGTTAGGTTAATTAATTAGGCTTAACTTAGATTGATTAACATGATTAATTAAGTTAATTAATTACCTAAATTAATTAATCATATTATTATTATTTATTTTTATTTAATTCCCTTTTTTTAACCAGGGCGCTGGGGTCTCCTCGTCAGCGGCCCACAGGGGGCCTTGCGGGCGCGCGGGTGCGGGCGAAGGGGGTTTGCCCGCACGCTAGTGGCCACCTGGGGAGGGGGCGTGGCCCCGGCGGCTGCCGGAGCAGGCCGGTGTCGGCGTAGGGCGGTGAGCAGCAACGGGAGGGGGCGAGTAGGCACAGCGGCCATGGCGCGAGGCGAGGCGCGGGGGATGTGGGCGCCCGCCCGAACGAAGCACGAGCGCGTTCGTGCGCGGGGTGCCGGCGCCGGGCGCGTGGTCGGCGGCGCGGCTCGCCGGCCGGCCGCGGCAGGCAGAGGCGACTCAGGGGGGCGGTGCGCAGGCGCTAGGGCAGCGGTGGTGCGGGCGCAGGCCGGATCCGGCAACGGGGAGAGA